>CM071844.1:67224010-67824010 GCA_036507285.1 Trichosanthes cucumerina
AGAATTAACTTGCCCTGCTCTCCCCTCCCGAGAGAGCTTAAATAGCTTTCTTCTAGGGTTTTTTTTGGGTTTTTTTGGGCTATTAAGAAAAGGAATAGTCGGGAGAGGGCTGGAAACAAGCCTATGGGTCGCGTGGGATTGAAGCAAGGCCCAGGATATGGCCTTGGATCTGGTCGGCCTCGACCTCGTCCGAGGCCGACCATGGGCTTGGGCTTAAGCCTAAGCCTAGACTCCTTTCTTGGGGTGTTGGGCGATGATATAACCCAAATGGGAGGGATTTACCTTGGTCGGCCTCAATCTCGTCTAAGGCCGACCACAGGCTTGGGCTTAAGCCCAAGCCCGGACTTCTTTCTTGGGGTGTTGGGTGAGGGTAGAGCCCAAATGGGAGGGTTCTACCCTGGTCGGCCTTGGCCTATGCCGGTGTCGACCACGCGCTTGGGCCGAAGCCTGAGCACGCCCTCTCGTCTCGTTTCGCCTTGTTTCGGTCTTCGTTCGATTTCGACCCATTTTGACCTCGTATTGGGCTTCTTATTCTGTTTGACTTTTTGGCTTAGTCATTTGACATGCCCATTCTCGTTGGTCCAATTTAACCCATAACATTAGCCCCACTCCCTAGTTAGGATTTGACATTGAGAGCTTGCGAATTAATTGCATGGAGCCTGACTTGGGAGTAACCTACTGAACTTTATATTCAATCTCCTAGAATGTCAATTTTCCCGTTATCCAATTTGGAATTTCAGGTTCTCGTCACGCTTATTCAGCGTTTCGATTTGCTTGGTTCCTTAGTCAAATTTCTTCGGAGTCATTTCAAACATTTCGAGGGTTGTCTCGCATTCTCTCTAGTTATTGATGTCCATCCTTATGAGGATATTCAGTCTCCTAGAATGTCAATTTCTCCAGTATTTAATACAAATGTCAAGATCTTGTCACGCTTAATTTGCGTTTCGATTCTCCTAGTAAGGTTTATTCGGGGTCATTTTAGACATTTCGAGGGTTGCCTCGAATTTTCCCCAGTTTCTATTGTCCATCCTTATGAGGATATTCAGTCTACTAGGGGGTCGATTTCTCAGTTATCCAATGGGTTTCCAGGCCAACCGTCATGCTTATTCTGCATTTCAGATGTTCCTTTTCCCCTTAGATCATCCTAAGATTGCTTCTCTTGGGGTTTATGATCTTATCCGGATTCACGACCTGTGTTGTTCTCCAGTGATTATACATACTTGAGGTTGTTCTCAAGTTTAAGCGGGATTGTCGTTAATCCCTATGGGGATTATTTTGGACTTCTCGTCCTCTCGTAGGAGGAAAATTTTGTCATCCAACAGCCGTGTTGCTTCATGTCTTCTTACAAGAGAAATTTTCCAGTCATCCAAGTTTCTTGTAACTTCACATCGGGCTAGCCTCAGACCATGAGAGAATAAAATAGGAATTGAAGAATTGAAGTGGGAGGTTGGGGTCGGCTCGGCCTCGGCCAGATTGACTTGGCCTCGACCAGGTTGACCTCGGCTTGGGTCAGGTCGACTCGGGCTCGACTAGGTTGACCTCGGCCTCGGTCAGGTCGGCTCGGCCTCGACTAGGTTGACATCGGTTTATTCTGGTCGACTCGGCCTCGACCAAGTTGACCTCGGCTTCGGTCAGGTCGACTCGAGCTCGACCAGGTTGACTTCGACCTTAGTCAGTTCGGCTCGGCCTCGACCTCGGCTTATTCTGGTCGTCCTCGGCTTATTCTGTGGAATTTGTCTTTTTGGTTATGTTTCACGTAGTTTCTACTTTTTGTTCAATAGGGAAACATATCCCCTTAGTAGCCCCCTTACTCAAGTAAGAGTTTCAGTTTTGCAAATTGTGCTTGAGTGATATAATTATAGCTTGAGAAAAATGATTCATTCATAATAGAATATCATGTATGATTGAAATTCTAAATAATAGAATATCATGTATGATTGAAATTCTAAGTTGTTCTGCATTCTAAGGGTGGGAAAGAACTTTTCCCTTGTGATCAATTAGAGTGTATGTGCCAGGCCTGACGATTTTAGCAATTTGGTATGGTCCTTCCCACGTTGGACCTAGCGCACTAGATGATGGATCCTTGGTATTTTGCATGACTCTTCTTAGCACGAGATCTCATTCTTTGAAACTTCGTTTCTTGATTGTTGCACTGTAGTACCCTGTAATTCTGTTCTTGTATTCTGTTGCTCGAAGGTGAGCTTTTTCTTTGTGCTCTTCTAGTAGGTCTACGCTTAGTCTCATTGACTCCTCATTCTGTTGAGGGTCAAATTCTTCTACTCTTGGCGAGGGTAAACCAATCTCAACAGGGATGACTGCCTCAACACCAAAAGTAAGTGAGAAAGGGGTCTCGCCTGTGGTAGATCTTGCAGTGGTCCTTTATGCCCATAACATATTATGCAACTCTTCTGCCCATGCTCCCTTTAGATTTTCCAACTTTGTCTTGAGATTTAATTTGATAATCTTGTTCACTGCTTCCACTTGTCCATTGGCTTGAGGGTGTGCTGGAGATTAACATCGATGATCAATGTTGAGATCTTCACAAAATTTTCTGAAGGTTGCATTATCGAATTGTTTTCCATTGTCTGAAATAATGACATTAGGAATTCCAAAATGACATACTATATTCTCCAAACAAAGCTAGTTATCTTCTTTTCTTTGATTTTTGCCAATGTTTCTGCTTCAACCCACTTTGAAAAGTAGTCTACTGCCACAACTGCAAATTTAGTTTGCCCTTTACCTAAGGGAAGAGGTCCAATAAGGTTTATTCCCCATTGTGCAAAAGGCCAAGGGCTCACTACATTTGTCAATGGTTCTGGCGGTTGCCTTGGAATTGAAGCGAATCATTGACATTGATCACAGGATCTTGCGAAATTTCTTGCATCCTGAAGCATTGTCGGCCAATAATATCCTTGCCTTGTGATCTTGTGACATAAGGATCTTCCGCCTGAGTGGTTGCCACATATTCCTTCATGGATCTTTCTCATCACATATTTCGCTTCATTAGGTGTAAGACATCTCAAGAGCGACATTGAATAACCTCTGTTGTAGAGTTTACCTACTCTGAGTAGGTAATGAGTTGATCGCCTCTGTACTCGTTTGGCTTCTACTTTTTCTAAGGGTAATTTTTCCTCTTTCAAGTATTCCAATATAGGATCCATCAAGGAGGAAATCTTCTCGGCCTCGACCTCGGCCGAAATCTCCTCGTCTTCGATCGAGTCTTTCTCGGTTTCAGTGACTCGTCCTTAATCTTGAGCGTGTTACGGGCTTCTGTTTGCGGGGGTCTATCCTTTGACTAGTACGGGTGAGGGTGGTCACAGTTGCTCGCTCAATATGCCTATTTTCTCAAGGACAGGACCACGTGGGAAGTTGGGAAGTTAACTACGCAAGATGGAATTCACTCGTTCCTGAATTAGGGAAACTAGATGGGTTGTTCCCTTAAGTGTTGTCTCCGGGCTTGGACAACGGGCGCCCCACCCTCTCACTGGCCCGAGAGGGATGTTGTTTATGGTCGGATCATGCAACATAGTTGTTCATTAGAGGAGCAGTGGGACTTAAGGAGCAAGAGGTAAACACAGGGGTAAAACAATAATTTTGACCCAGATGTGACTACGAACAACCTGTGAAGGGTCGACTCACGGGCATTGGTTATATCGATGGACACAACTTGTCCTATAGTGATGGGAGTGCAACTACGGGTTTTAGTGAAGTGTTACCGTAGTTAATGAATGTTGGTTAACCGGGTCAAAGAGTTTGACAGGTTAATCTCGGATCATTGGAGTTCGTCATCTGTAGGTCCATTAGGTCCCTCGGTTGGCTCAAAATTGATAAATTGAGGGTTTACAGTTTGGTGTGGATTTGAAGTGTTCAAATTCATTAATTGGGTAATTATGTCTTTTATATGTGATATAGTTAACATAATATATAGTTTGATGTGAATGAGATTCATAATAAACTATAGTATACAACCTAATTGATTAATTAGTGTTAATTGGAGAAATTGAATTAAGAGAAATTAAATTGAATGTGATTCAATTTAAAATTCCACAATTATACAAATGAGATTTGTATAATAAGGTATAAGATACCTTATTGTATGTGATATGCAAATATGATTTGCATCTTATAAGGTTGTGGTAAAATGGTGGAGATTTTAACTCCACTACACACCATTATATAAGGGCTTGGTGAGAAGTCTTTGGTAAGCAATCTTTCATTTTTTGGATTTTCACTCCAAGAGAAAGAAACTCTCTCTCAAAGAAAAGCTCTTTCAATTCTCTAAATCCTCTCCAACCCAAAACCAAAATTAGTCTCACATACTCTCCCTCAACCTACCGAGAACAACCGATAAGACTGTTTGGAAGTGTCCCTGTTGCTCTGTTCGAGGATCGTGATTGTAGAGATCGTTGGAACGAGAGAAATCGTGACCGGAGGAGAAAACGTCGAAGAAGAGTTCTTCAACAAGTGAGTAGCGTTTGACCTACTGGTTTTCTCTTGTTCTTATGCATGTTTAACCTAGAATTAATGAGATTATTAGTTCAATTTTAAGAAATGCATTGCACAACGAAACGACGTTTTACGATGTCTTCCGCTGCGGGATTTCCATTCCCTTCATACAGCTGGGTCAAATTTACTGTTTTACCCCTATAATTACTTCTTGTTCCTTAAGTCTCGATGATCCTCTAATGAATAATTGGTTTGTGGTCCAACCAACAAACCGAATCCCTTTCATGCCAATGAGAGGGTGGGCTCTTTGTCCAAGACCCGGAGTCAACATTTAAGGGAACAACCTCTCTACTAATCCCTAAAGCGGGTAGGAGTAAATTCCATCTTCCAGAACTATGTTCTCAACTATCTACCATGTCCTATCCCTGAAATGAGAGGCTTATTGAGCCGACAATCTCGAGTCACTCTCACCCATGCAAATCTAAGGATAATCCGAATAAACAGGAGTTCATAGTATGCTCAGGATTAAGATCGAGTTACTTAGGTTATCGTATGAATATAGTCAGTTAAGACAGTAAATGGAGTTATAAAGTCTAAGTGACTATTTCACGGCTCAGTCTTATGCAAACTCATTGCATGAGACACCCCCACTCGCATGTCTCTACATGAACGATTTAGGATCACATCGTTTGTACTCTACAAAGTGGATCGCGTCTAAAGTGTCCCCAGGATAAGGTACCCAACTTTATCCTTATATTATAGATTGTTTTAGTTATAACTTGAACTTGATCCACTTTTATGTCACACATAAAGTTCAAGTATTCATCTTATAGCCAAAGGTTTTTTATTGGATTAGTGTTACACAATACGCAATTCATTTTATTCAATAACACGTTTACTAAATAAACCTCAATAACAACTTTATAACAAAATAGAATGTACATTCAGTTTATAAAACCACGAATTTTATGACATAAAACCCAACAAACTCCCACTTGGACTAAAACGTCAGTGGGGTCAAACATGTTGCATACTGAGAAATATAAGGAGTATATAATGAAAAATACTTGTATTTATAAAAGTCCAAATAAGAATATTCCCGCAAACTGAAAAATTGACTAAAAATACTCAACCTTTAATAGGTTCAAGAACAAGGAAAAAAGTAAATAAAATTAATTACTGCAATCATTTAATGAAATTCTTCATATCTAGAGTAAATTTTTAGTTTGAAACTATTACTTCTCACCTAAAAGTGCACAAATCGAGTGAGTTGACATTTGCAATCACACATAACAAACTTCTCTCACTACAAGAATTTTGCCATTTTCCGACGTTATTTACCCTGACGCTTAAAAAATGGTTGGGAAAAAGGAGAAATCCCGACGGTTTATTAAACCGTCGGCAAAAGATAGAGAAATGACGACGGTTAAATAAACGGTCGACAAAAGTGAGGTACATGCCGACAGTTTGTTAAAATGGTCGGCAAAAGTGAGGCAAAAGGTCGACCGTTTAGTAAATCGTCGGCTAAAGTGAGCGAATTGCTGACCGTTTGACAAATGGTCAACAAAAGTGAGGGCAATATCGACCGTTTTATTAAACCGTCGATAAAAGTGAAGAAAAATGCCAACAATTTATAAAATCACCGAAAAGTGTGTTAAAAGGCCGACCGTTTATAAAACGGTCGGCAAAAGTGAGAAGAAATACCGACCGTTTATAAAACTGGTCGAAAAAAGTGATTAGGAATACCGACCATTTAAAAATGGTCGGCAAAAGTGATAAGAAATGTTGACCATTTATGAAACGGTCGGCAAAAGTGATAAGAAATGCCGACCATTTATGAAACGGTCGGCAAAAGACCAAGAATTGTCGACCATTTATAAAAGGGTCGGCAAAAGTGATTAGAAATGTCGACCATTTATAAAAATGGTCGGCAAAAGGGCTCGAAAATGAACCCCCTTTTCCCTCTCTTTTTTTCCCATTTCTTCATCTTTCTTCCATTTCCCCCCTTTTCTCTTCTCAAACTTCCCTCTTCTCTTCTCCCCTCTCCTTCTCTCCCACCACCCCACCCTCCCCTTGCCGCTCACCACTCCCACTCGCTGCCGCCAACCGCCCACCGTCCGCCACCGCCCACCACCTGTCGCCGCCGCCCTTTGTAAGTAGTGTTTTTTTGTTTTAATCTTTGTTTTCTCTTAGATTTGGGCAATATTGCAAAGTTCTTATGTTTTAAGTAGTTAATATACTTAGATTCAAGATTATTATGAAAATCTATTCAAGTTAATTATGTATTGATTTGGGCAATCTTAGATTTATGATTTCGAACTCATTTGAACATTTTCGTTAATATTTTGAACACTTTTGAACTCATTTGGGCACTTTCGCTAGTATTTCGAACTCATTTAAACACGTTTACTAATGTTTCAAACACTTTTGAACCCATTGAAACTCAAACACTTTAGAACTCATTTGGCATATTTGTACTTTAAAATTTAATTTTAGTATTTTTAAGGCTATTTACTCTTATTCATGGGTATGGAGTTGAATATTGTTGGTTCGGTTGAACATAAGTTTGTTAGACCTTTTATATTGTTTACAACACTTTTTTATCAAGTAATAAGTATGTTTAGTGATTTTAGGTGATAAATCTATGTTTAGGCTTTTGTTTAACTTAATTAAAATAGATTAGATTGGTATCTAACATTTAAATTATTTTGTTTTATGGTTTGGTTTAAAATATGTCAGATCATTCTCTAAAGTTTGAGTTTTCTTTAGGGTTTAGCAAACATATTTACAATGGTTTATATTGATTAGAAATATAGTGGAAGAAGTCGAGATTCGAACTATAGCACAAGATACGAAGTTGATAACATGGAAGCAATGCTTACGCAACTCATGCATTTACAAGGAGGATCGTTGAAGTAGGTATGATCTATCTACTAATGTTTTGTATATGGCTATCCTGCAGTAAGGGTAGCCAATGTGTTGAGGGTTAGTATGTTCTGATATTATGCTTTGAATTTAGGAGGTTGGGATCAAAACATGTTTATACATAGTAAGAAGTTGAGTATATGGCTATCCTGTAGTTATGATAGTCATGATTTGAAAATATTTGGTTTGTATGGATTTCTTTGAGTCTATGTTCATGATCATTGAGTTTTAGAAGCTTGCTTATTGAGACGTTTGCTTGTAGTTGATTTTGAACTTCTTGCTTATTGTTTTAATATTGGTACTTGCTAATATTATTGGAATTTGTTGGATATGGTTGTATGACTATTGTAGTTATGGTAGCCAATGAATTGATTTGAGTATAGGTTGATGCTTAGAGATTCATTTGAAGTTAGGGAGTGGGTTAGAAATTATTTGGAGTGTGAATGGGGTACATGGATTGATGTTTATATATTGTTTATTAATCAATCATTTGGAGTTTAGTAATTTGGTTGAACATGTTTAGCTATTTAGTTAAGTTTTGTTGGTTCATTCCTTTGAGAAGTTAAAGTACAATTCAATGAGTTTATTACTTGTGTTTGTTTGAGTGTATGTTGATGCTTAAAGTTTGATTTGAAATTAGGGGATAAATGAGAAATTCTTTGGAGTGTAAAGGGGGTGATTATGTGCTTCTATATTTATATAAATTTAGAGTTTAGTTAATTTGGTTAAACACGTTCATTTTTTTTCTGAAGTTTTAGGTAAAATTATAATTCAATGAGTTTATTACCTTGTTTGTTTAAGTTTTATGTTCATGGTTTGAGTGTAGCTTGATGCTTAAAAATTAATTTGAAGTCAAAGAGTGAGTAAGAATGTTTTAGAGTGTGAAGGGGATGGTTGATGCTTAAAGTTTAATTAAATGTGTCCATAAATATTGAGAAGTTTTGATGAGTTTATTTGTATACATGATAACTTTGTTAATTCAAATTTTGAACATTTTAGTTTGTTATAAGTTATGTGGTTTCATTCATTTATATATAGTTCAATAGTTTCGAATGGTTTTAAGTAATATTAGTTGTGTTGTAAATTTGTTATCTTAATTATTAAGTATTGGTATTATTGTTCCTTACTTTTGAAATGCTAGTTTGATTTCGGTGCTACTTCATGAATCGTGTTTATCTTTTGTAGTTGATTTGGACTTTTTCATTATTGTTTTGTAATGTTGATACTTTGTAGTATTTATTTGATTTTGAACTTCTTCCTAAGATATTGATTTAAGGTTGGGAGTGGATCATAATTTTTTTTAGTGCGAAGGAGTGAGTTGGTGATTATAGATTATTCATATAAGTTTAATTTTAGTTTCAATGATTTAGTTGAACATGTTTCATTATTTAGGTATGTTTTGTTGGTCATTCTTTTGAGAAGATTTAAGTAAAACTATAACTTAAAAGGTTTATTATTTTTTTGTAGGTTTGTGTAGGCTCATGATTTGAGTTTTAGATGTTATGTGCCCATAATTTTGAGAAGTTTAGGTAAATGTTTTAAACGTTTTGATTATAAAATGGTTTGTTCAAAATTTATGGCCAATATTACTTTAAATTTTTTATTGTTCTTGTTAAGTTTAATTGTATATATGATATAATTTTTAATTCAAGTTTTGATTGTTTTAGTTGATTATAAGTTATTTGATTTTATTCATAAGTTTCAATTAGGTTAATATTCCTAAATAGTTTTAAGTAATTTTAGTTGTGTTGTAAATTTGCTAACTTAATTGCCTAAGCTTTAATATTATTGTCCATTATATTACTTTTGAAATGTTTGTTTGAATATTTTATTAGTTGGGTAACTTAATTACGTTTGTTTTTTTTGTTTTGGCAGGATGGGTTGACCCTAGGTTTTGGGAATTTTCGAACAAAAAAGTGTAATCAAATTTTTGTTTACTTATGTCAGGTGATGAGAACTTATAAGTTAGGTTTTTTTTTTTTAAAGAAACTAATTGTTATTTTTTATATTGTTTGAAGTTTATATGAACCGTGTAATGGAATTTCATTTAATAAAAAGTATTATTGATTTATTTGTATACAATTTCTTTTAGGTGTACGAAAAATTCTATTTTATAATGAAATTCTAGATATAAAAAAATATTAAAATTTATAAAATGTTCCACACAAATCTTTGCCGATCATTTATTAGATTTGGTTGGCTTTTCCAGGAAAGTCCGACCAACATGAAAAGCATCGTAAAGGCCGACCAAATTGGAAGGCGTCGACCTTTCTAAAAAATGTTGATCAAAAAATATGCGTCGGCAATTCCAAGAAAGACCAAATACAAAATGCGTCGGCATAAGTTAGGCTCAGTTTTTGGTCGGGAATTCAATCGCTGACGCTTTTTAAGGGTTTTGCCGACCCTTCTTAGGGTTGGGAAAAATCAAAATTCTTGTAGTGTCTTCTTCTCGGGGTGTTTGGGATGGAAGAGGGTGGGGATTTGAGGAAGGTGGAGGCATGATTGGTGGATATGAAAGTTGCAGTTGGAGCAAACGTCCATTAAATTTTTTTTCCTCTTCGTATGGGTGTTGGTGTGGATGATCTACGAAAATAAGATAAATAAGATTAATATATAAGATTTGGATGAATAGTTTAAAAATGGAGATATTGTGAGTGAAAGTGAGATATCAATGGAGATTTAGAATGTGATTTAGAAGTGAGAGAATATTGATTGTTTATTACAAAATCGTGTGGTTGGAATGGGTTGGTCGTAGATAACACTATAGAGTAGGGTAGGATGGACAATTATTTTTATTCATTATTTTTCTGTAATTATGGTAGATATAATTCCAAATATGAATCATTTTTATCCTCATTTCATAATAGTTATTTATTTTTAGACATTACTCCCAATTCCCGAACTCAAAAAGCCTAAATTCTGAAAACAACTTTTTATTATTTTCAACCTATTCCAACCCTATCCTCACCATTTTGAAAACACGAGATCCACAATTATGAAAACACGGGATTAAGTGAATCCCGTCAACAACAATGCAAGGCTATATTTCTCTTCTTCTCCTCATTCTATACGCTTCACTTTGTAGCATTCTCATTTGCTATAAGGTTTTACAAAATTTTATTCTCTATAAGGTGTGCTCCTTTTTTTTTCTATTACATCTTTTTCTCTATTAGCTGTATATTTTCTTCTTTTGTTTTTTATAATAATATTTTTTGTATAGAACAATATTTTCTTTTTGTATATTTTTTTCTTCTTCTCTATGACAAAATGTCTAAAAAATTATCTAAATTGTGCTATTCTGATTTTGTTTTTATAGATTTTTTTTTTGTTATAGGGTTAGTCTTTTTTTTTTATTATTTGAGATTTTTTAAAGTTTTTTTTTAGAGTATTAGAGGTATGTTTATCTATTTTCTATTTAGTTTTAAACAAATAATTATTTTGACAAAAAAACTCTCATTTTACATTTTTGCTTCCAAAATGGTTATAGTAATATTAATATGATTGGTTTTATAAATCAAATAGAATTGGAGTGATTTTTTTTCTGAATATTTGCTTGGGGGAGTTTGATTTGGAACTTTTTTAAAGATTTGTTTTGAAGTGTTAGGATTTTGATTTTTCTATTCTAAATTTTTAACAATAGTTGTATTTTGAGCCTCTAAAAAGCTCCCAAAAGTGTTTAAGTGTTTGCATGATTCTAATATTGTAATATCATTGTAATTTAAGAAGAGAGATTAATTTGAGTGAATTAAAATTTGTTAGAAGGTTTGTTTAGGGGTTAGATTTTTATCTTTTGATTTTTTTTGGATTGGATTTTTTTTAAGATTTGTTTTTTAGTGTGAATTTTAATTGTTTAGTTGTGCCTAAAAGGACGACTTTGTTTAATTTAATTATTAATATAAAAATGATATCTTGAAACTTAATGAAATATATATTAAATTTATGGGAGAGATTTGATAGAATCTTGAGTGATTTCTATAAGATTTGTTCGGGAGAATGAACTTTTTTTTTTGTACGTGGAAAGTGGACTTGAGTTAGTTTATATTTGGGAGTAATTAAGGAAGTTCTTTTCTTGATGTTACGTGCATGCATTATACCTAACTTTTTACGAAACTTGATTTCAATCTCAATAAATAAATTAAAGCAACATTCTTTGTTTTGTTGTCTTCTTACTCTTTCTACCCTTGTGAAGGTTTATTTTGGGGTTAGATTTAGATTTTTCTATTATTATATTAAACAAGATTTAATATCCTTGAATGATTATGAACAAAATCTAATAAAAGAAAATATATAGAAACCATTATGGAAATTCGTTGTTTTTTTGTTTTCAATTTTAAATTTAATTTCGTTTCAATAATGACTTTTTTGTATCAGTTGACTAGTTTTTTTTTTTTAATTATGCATTTGTATTATTATGTGTTTATGTTAACAGTAATGGGTGTATAAAAAATTTACATGACTCAAATTCATGATGGATGTGATGAAGTGGCTCAATGGCCTACTCCACACATATTTCATCCATTTATTACATGAGGAGGCCAAAAAAGGATTGCAAACCTCAACTTTACATAAGAATAAGCTTGGGCAACTATTGACAATGTTATCTTTACAAAGTTTGGCAAGAGGTATGTTGTGCCAAAGTTAGAACAAAATACAATAGATTGAGGAACTTACAAATATTGTGAGCTTTCTGCACTGCTACAACAAACTGAAGTAGGATGAGGTCCTATCACAAATACAGTCACTGTAGAAGAGGATACGTGGTAAAAACACTTGAAGGTACAAACTTTGCTATTACTATAGTTGTTGAATTTAATCTCCTAACTAATTATTATTTGTAATGGTTGCTATTTTAAGAGAATCCTTATGCCAAAAGATTTTGAAAAAAAGGATGTGACCATTATGATATATTAAGGGGGATTTTCAACAACACCACTGTTATTGGACAAATGCACTATTCATCGAATGAGGTACCTCCTAACTCTGATGAAGAGAGAGACTTAGAGAGAGACTTTGTTTCATCTGAGGTTCATGTTGAGTTAGTTGTCGATGATGAAGAAACTGAGATCCATGGAGATTGGGGTGAGAAACCTACTCAATCTTCTAAATGTCGTTCAGTTGGCTCATCATTGGATAGTTGTGCTCATAAGACTGCACGAACTGCTCGACAAGTCATTTTGATGATGCTTTAAAAGTATGGACTAAGTCAATGACTGAGGTCTTTTCGAAAATGTGAATTAGAAGCCACCGTATCTAATGCTGAAAAGTATAGCATTGAGGAGTGTATGACCAAGTTAGGCTCTATTTTCGTACTTCCTAACACTGCTTATGTGAAAATATGTGAAAAGTTTGTTTTATATGAGTGGAGAGCAATGTTCATGATCATGTCAGAGGTAAATATTCGAACAATGTTAGGTGTAGACTTCTCTTCTTAATTTTTAAGATGCTTAGCTACGGTGGCAAATCCAGAACTTTATGTTGGTGGGGCTTGATATATCTTTTATATTCGTTTGTTCAATATAAAATATGACTAATATATTTTAGATTAAAATACTATTTTGGTTCCAATGCTTTGAGACTCATTCTATTTTAGTCTATCATTTTTAAACGCTCAAATTTAATCTTTGTAAAGCTTAAATTAGTTCTAGTTGTTAGTTTGAAGTTATTTTTTCTAGCTTGATAAAATAATAATGATTTCCATTCAAGACACAATATGAATATGTTTTAAAAAATTTATAGAATGAATGTTAATAAATACTAAATATTTATGTTGGAAATATGAACAACAAGACTACAACTCATGCCCCGTTTGATAACCATTTGATTTTTAGTTTTTGAAAATTGTACTTGTTTTCTCTCATTATATTTCCTACAATGGTCTTCATCTTTCCTACAATGGTTCCGACCTTTCTAAAGAAAATACTAGAATTATTAACTAAATTCCAAAACCAAAAATAAATTTTTTTAAACTACTTTTTTTAGTTTTCAAATTCTTGCTTAGTTTTTAAAAATACATCTAAAAAGTAGATAAGAAAACATGAAAAACCATGAGTTGAAAGTAGTATTTATAGGCTTGATTTTCAAAAACCAAATATAGTTATCAAAGGAACCTCAATTTTTTCTTTTCCCTCCAAGAGATGAGCCCAATGCATTATTGGATGGATGGATAAGTGAACACAAGGGAAGAAGAAAGAAAAAGGTATAAGTACAGGCCAAATTTTAAGATTTATTGAAAGTTTAAATTTTTTACATTTGAAAGTATAAACACTATAATAAAATAAGTCTCATAGTATATTGATCAAAATGGTATATTTAATTTATTTTATATATAAATATTTATAAAAAATAAAACTTGAAATAATAATTATAATTTTTTAATTTTTAATAATTATATTTTTTTTAACTTTATACTAATTATGGTTTCTTATAGAAATAGGTATTAAAACATAATTTACTAATGTTTAAAATATTTTTATTCATTTCCCATTACATTGGATATCAAGAAAAAAATCAGATATGAAGGAGAAATTAAAACATACCTATTGTATTTTAAATTGATAAATAAATTGTGAATACTTTGTAAATAGAAAATAAAAAGAAAAATAGAAAAGATAAGAAAATCACTAAAAACTGTTCTTCCCAAGATTCGAATCTAGACAAAAACGTGTGTGTTTTTTTTAAAAAAAAAAAAAAGCAAAAACACGCAAAAAATAAAAAACGTATGCTTAAGATTCAAACCTAGATTTGGAGGGGAACTTGAGATCTAATTACCACGAGGAGAAGATGACATTATAGCAACTTTAGGAAACTTTTATAATAATAAAATATATTCTGAAGTTCGGGGGGCTCGAGCCCCCCAGGTCTACTGTAGCTCCGCGCCTGCTTAGCTACATCTTTTGGTAGGAAATTATGAATATTAAGTGCACTTTTTTTGTGTTTTTTCGACAAATTCTACCTAAAAGCTAGTTTTTGCTTGGTAGCTTATAAAGAACTTTTGTATGCTCGAGTATGTAAACGAACTTATGTCGTAAACTATATATGAACGGAATATATGATAGTCTTTTGTTACTTGCTTTTAAATTATTCAAATTATTTTTTGGTTGTTTATTTTATTAGGTACCATGACACAAAATGACGATCATGATAGTGACTCATCGACATCTTCCGATGAGATGGTTGGTCGAATGCTTATAGTTATTACAATTGTCAATGAATATGAATGTGAAATCCTAAACACTCATGTCATACATCTTCATTAAATGGGCATGAATATATGTTGGAGTTGTTGAATGGGCATCCTGATAGAATTTTTTACTCTTTTCGAATGGATAAAAATACATTTAGAGCTTTAGTGAATGATAAGATGATTAGCATTGAGGAAGCATTTGGAATGTCCTTACTCACAGTATGTCATAACACACGTAATAGAATTGTAGTTGAACAGTTTTAACACTCTAAAAGAGACTGTGTCTCGACAATTCTCTATAATTTTGAGAGTTGTTTATGTAGGGATGTGATGCTATCCAAGATCCAAATATGATGGAAACTCCACCTGAAATGTTGAATAATTCCAAGTTTAATTCATGGTTCAAGATATGTGTATTAGCAATATTTGTTTTTTTTAAGTATATTGTTTTTATATTAATATCAACTTCTTTTTCTCTTCTTTAGAATTTTGTTGGTGCATTTGATGACACTCACATAAGTGTGTGGGCCCCTACATCGCAACAAACACTATATCGTAGAAGAAAGGTTATTGTGACTCAAAATATTATGTGTGCATGCTCATTTAATATGTTGTTCACCTTTGTCTATACTGGTTGGGAAGACACTGCTAATGATTTTAGAGGGAAAGGAATAATTTTTCATTACCACCTAAATGTTAGAACTTTTTTTTTACTATATAACATACTTATATCTTTTGTAATATGATCTTATTATAAATTTAATTTCAAATGAATAGGAAAATATTATCTCGTGGATTCTGGATATACAAATATGCATGGTTTCTTAGCATCATATCATGGTGAGAGATATCATTTAAGAGCTTATAGAGGAAGAGGAAGACATCCACAAGGACCACAATAATTTTTTTATTATAAACACTTTTCATTATGTAATGTGATTGAACGTGGCTTTGGTGTACTTAAAGCTCGATTCTCCATCTTAAAATTGAGGCCAAACTACCCAATTAGAAAGCAATGTAGAATTCCTATTGCTTGATGATACAATATTTTATTAGAATAGCTTCAACCAGAGATACCTTATTTGAAGAATATCAAGTTGTTGATTAAGAAGTACCTGATGAAGAAAGCTTGGGTGGAACACAAGAATTTCTTGATATGAACTTAAGTCAAACTTATATAAGTCGAATGAATGGTGTGAGGGATGATATTGTTGGTACCATGTGGTTGGATTATTGTAATGCATGATAGACATGAATTTATGTAATATTTATTAAACATTTTCTTCTTTTGTTACATTATACATCATGAACTTTAAGAATATTGAGTCATTGTTGATCTATTATACTAGTGTTATGTATTAAAATTATATTGTGTCTATAATAATAGATCATGACTATTGAATTTATAATGTTGTATGAGGAATTCATTTCATTTTTATAAAAATAAAACAATAATGTAAATCATTATAGTTGTATGATGTTTTTAATCATCAATTAAATATAATTTACAATGTAAAAATGATAATATATTTGTTAATAAATTTTGGAATCCAACTAAACGTTATTCGGTAATATATTCCATTTTCATTTTTCTGGATATATTACCAAACATAGTTTCAACAAATTCTTGAATCAAGATATAATTTTTGAATCTAATACCAAACACATATTTGAAAACATTGAAAATATAGAATACAATTCTTGCCTTCGTTGAATTCCTTGTTTCTAGATTCATGTTTTTAGATCACCAACTAAACGGGACTTAAGTTGTCAATCTTTAGAATGGTGATTGGTGCTTTATCCATTTAGTTATGCTGGTTGAATTAGCTTATAGTTATGTTTGCTTGAGTATATGCAAGAAAAATTTGGGCTATGAAGCCCACCCTCAAGTTTGTGTGTGTAAAAACAAACAGCCCACTAAGGAAGCCCATTATAAGTCCAAGATAATCATCCTATTTATGAGTCATATTGATTCTTTCCTTTCTAATGTAAATTGTTATGAGAAAATTATTTAAAAGTCCAAATATGAAGCAGAGAATTATACAAAATTTCTTTTTTCTCTAAACCCTAAATCTTTGATTGCTAGAATGATGGGTTAATCTACCTTTCTTAGTAGTTCAATTTTGTAATGGAATTGGGCATTTAGGCGTTGGGCTAAACTTTAAGTTAATTTAAATTTGTCAAAGCAAGCACAACTCAACAGTAATTGACATGTACTCTCGATTAAGAAATCAAAAATCCAAATTCCACATCTCTAAATGTTGTTGAAGCAAAAAAAAAAAAGGTTTAAATTGTTTTAAGAGAGTTATATTCAAGTTTATGACTCAATTTGATTAAATACAGCGAAAAATTAAATTTTTATACTATTGATATTCATACAATATAATGTATTTACACTCTACCATCACAATTGCTTGTCATCCTGAAATGAAAAAAAATATATATGTAATTTGAGGTGAAAAAAGAGAAGAAAAGAATAAACGAATTGATCCAGCAATTTCGATTGCATTGTTTTTTCTTGATAATATTGGATGGAAAATGAAAATACAATACATAGAACAAGTACCTTAAATCGGAGACCTAATTAACTAATGTTCTTCTATTCAATAATATTTTTTTTTTTAAAAAAAAAAATCCCCAACCCCCAAAAAGGAAATTAAAAAAAAAAATATATATATCAGACTTCCCTAACATTTTGTTACACCTGCTTATTGCGTAGGAATGCAATATATTTGAATTCATGCATTACAAGGTTAATAGTTTTCTTTAGGACCAAAGAGAATAACAATATTACAGCTAAAACACCTTCATTTACTTTACTACCTTTCAAGTCCTCAGAAATCTACTAATTTACACTAATCGTGGAAAGGCGATTTCTGCAGGCTGGTGTAGCGTTCTTCGTTCAAGCTGTTATTCCTTAACCATGCATTTGCACCTGCGCTGATGCTCGGTAAGTTCCTGTCGGGTTCCAGGAGATTTCAGTTTGTCGAAATTTCGAGGCATTAGAATTGTAACATATTACAGCTATAACTGAAGCAAACTCATATAATACCACCACAGATTAGATGTTCGAATCGATGTCATTTGTAGTAATAGTCGAGAAACGATTCTTAAGCTTCCAACCATTTTCAGATAACCTAATAGAAAATAAATAACAGAATCTAGTTCAGCTGAATACCTGAATCTGCTTTTGAAGGTATTTGACATATTCTACTGCTTCTTCTAACATATCTGCAGTGTTTGTCTGCTGCAAGAAGAGAAAAAACAACATATCGATACATGACTTCAGATTTAAGTTTCACAAAATCCATAGAGCAGATCTTGGTTTCGGGTTTAACGGTAATTGACATGAAACTATTGTAAATATCAAAAGAATGCAAACATAGTCTCCCAAGAGTTGGAAACACTAATAAAGATCTCAAGTATGTAAGCAACGATAATATATCTAGATCTAAGACCATTCGAGTAATATTCGAAAGCAAAATCATGTGGGTTCAAGCCCGATATAGACAATACTATAACTTGGTGGGAATAAGAAAGTTATGTTATACTAACAATAGTAATTTAAATGTTAAACAAATCTCATCTCAAAATCAACCATATAAGGGAAGTCACCAAAATGCATTAAAGTTCTTCCAGGGTTCCATTTCTTGATCAACAGTTATGAATTGCAGGCTTCCCAAATCTTATTTGCAGGTGAGCTTATTTATTGATAATTTAACGACCCCAAACAAATCAGAAATACTCAGAGAACAACAAATTGGAAAGAGATCATGCAGCGTCCAAAAGAATTGTTTGGAATTTTTCGTTTTCAAACAAACAAAAAAAATCAGCAGCCACCTAAAGGGGAAAAATTGACAGGTAGATGATCCTTCAAAAAGTTATAGACAACGGAACTTGCTCAAATGTTGATCAACAATGTCAAACAACTAACGCTGTGCACGAAGAACCGCAGCAGTGTCATGACTACCTCATACACATGTATATATACATTCATACATATATGTATGCATGTGTGTGTGTATATGTAGACAAAAAATGCACACACTCTGATGTAAATAATCCGAGCCTCGCCCTCACACGTCCACTCTTAAGTTGCTCTCCTCGTTGGCCTAATATGCAATGGACTATTGGGCATAAAGCATGTAGCCGAGGTCTAGGAATGTTTGTTTAGTACTGATGTGCTCTCCCAACATTGAAAAATGCTACTTCAATAGATGAATTTTTATTTTCTTCATATTAGTAAACCAACATTCCCATCACAACCAATACATGAAAATACCTCCAAGGGAAATAATTGAGTTAAGACTAACTCCAGTAAAAATTCAGTTAGCTTTATGATAGAAATGTTATTAGAGGGAAATTAAGGATATTATAAGGGTGTCTTAGTAATTAGAAAAGGAGTTTGTTATGGTATTTAGCTATAAATAGATGGAGTTGGAAAGGAGGGAGTTGGGCAATTATTTAGTGGCTTAGGGTTTGAGTGATATCTCAAGAGGGGAGGTTCAAGAAGGGAGGTTACAAGTACCTCGAATCCTTGGAAAGTTATATTTTAGTTCTTTTATCATTGATATTTTAATACATAAGGGTTTTATCACTTTGCTAGTGCAACAATTTGTAAGATGGCTTTGTGGCCAGAAGATTAAAAGTGCATTCATTCTTGTAATTGATTAACAGAAGCTAATACAAGGTTATATGAATGAATAGGTCACTCATAATCTAATAGCTTGATCAATTGACATTAGTAAGGACTAAAAACAATATCGACGAAAGAGGTCGACCTCCAGTTCCAACCACACAATCTTGTCCCCATTACTCAACAAATTGTCTACACGTTAGACTTGATTAACCATAAAGTAAAGTTCAAGTCTCAAAACTGGAAGCAAGAAATGGAATTCATGGTAGGAACTGCAATAATAACCACATAGCAGAACAAAGTATATAATCAGTTCTCAATATGTATTAAAAAACATAGCTGGTAACATAAGATACATCTAAATTCACTTGCATCCCTAATGATCAATCGTGGTATAGTTACCTTATCCATGTTGGGGACAACTTCCTGAAGCTTCCTTATTCTGTCACTAATTTTAGTCCTTCGAACCTACCCATCAAGAAAACGAAAAATAAGTAATCAACATACCTTTCGTTGTGGTGTTTTGATGACATGACAAACTGATTGGACGGACAATGAACAACACAAAGGGTAAGGTTCTTAGTTGCTCCCCTATACCCGGAGACATCCAGAGGTTTTATTTATTAAGCTCGGACTCAAACATAAGACCTCTACTCCAATGAATGCACGGTCGAGATATCAACAGCTTGCATAATTAGTGAGATTTGAAGCAATTAGTGAAGGAAGATTTAGGGGAAAACGAACTAACCCTCTCAGCAATGCTCCGAGGATGCGTAGCACAGCCACGCTTAGCTCTGACCCGACAGGGCACAGAGTCCTCCAATAGCTTCTCCATTTCCATGTCTATCAAACTCGAAACTCCACTTCCTTCCCTTTTCTGCCAAAAATTTCACATAAACAATTTTTTTTTTAAAGTAATTATGAGTAGTCTGAAATCAAATGATTTGTAATCCTGATTGGGAAGGAATATATGGGGAAACAGAGGTTTGAAATAGAAATAAAATGATTACCAGCTCCAAGTGAGGTGAAAATTTGGGCGGGAAGTTTTGGGCGTCGAGTTCTCTGCCCCGCTTGGAAGTGGGAGAGATCTCGAGAGTGGGCGAGGAATTGACAGCATAGGTAGAGTAAAACCCCTCCCCAATTCCAGAGGCGGCGAGAAACTCGGCCGGAGAACTATTCTGCCTTTGGAAGGCGGCGGAGGGATTGGGTTCGAACAACCCCTGATCGGAGGAAGAGGTCCCGGCAAGAAGCTGAGTCAAGCAGTGATTGGGCTTAAGTGGGTCCTCCTCGTCGTCCTCCAAAAGAGCTTCCAACCAGGCAGCCGGAGCAGAGCGGAACCGAGCGAGTCCAGTTGGAGTTCCACCGGCACCGGTGCAAGTACCAGTTGTAGATTGCATCTGCTTCCCAGTGACAGGGTCAGGAGAAATTTGATGTTGGGTTATTTGAGTTTGTTTGTTTTGTTGGTTATAATTTTGAGAGAACTAGAAGAGAAAAGCAAAACTTCGGCCGTTGCTTTTTTTTTTTTTGAGGATTCTATCTTTGGAAAGGCTCACAGGGACCAGATTGTTCCTCTGGGTTGTTTTGGCCTTCGGGAATGAAAATAAAAAAAAAAAAAAAAAAAAACCAATCAAATCCGTGATCCAGTGCGGGTGAGGTGTACTCTAACCCTCATTTTCCACCCACTGATCATTCTACAAATTTATTTTATTTAACGGCCACTGATTGTAGACTTCGCTGACGTGTTCACGGGGAGTCCGTGTGAGGAGGACTATAGACAGATACAACAAAAAATATATAATAATATAAAAAAAAGGGAACGTCATTATTTTTCTGGATTTGATCAAACTGCCTTGATTCAATAAATACTTCTCCTACGCGTTTAATAGCGCGTCACTACTCTACTCTTTTGAGATGAACCTATTGTTTTTTATTGATTGAGTTAAAGTCTTACCTCGCATGCTTTCTCCCTACTCACATATTCTCTAATAAAATTTTCAAGAGATCACTCAATATAGGATTGCTCCAAGCCAAATACATTTAACTTTAGAGTTCCTATGATTGAGCGAAAAAGGTGCACCTTATTGATATATGTAGTAACTATCAATTATTTAAAGTATTTTTCAACCATACTTTCATCTTTCTCAATCATATTTTCATATATAAGATCCCTCTCATTCAGATTTGATCACAGTTCATTCATGTAACCCTCCTTATCTCAGGTGTCACACATAGCATTTTTTAAAAAATTCTCTCTCCCTCATGTTTAATGGGTATCATTACAAATAGACTATTGAGTTGTTGATTTTCTGTTTAAGAAGTTGTTTAGTAGGTTGTTTATTTGTTTTAGTTGGTGAACACTTTTCCATTATATTTTTGTATAAATACTTTGAAATGCTCATTAATAAAATGAGGAGAGTCTCTAAGAATTTTTTATGGTATCAGAGTATGAAAGACTAACATCATGATTATCTTCTTTTTTTTCTTTCTTCAATATTGCTTTCTCATCATGCAAAATGAGGATCATAATCAAAATTCTTCGATTTTTTTCCTCACAAATATATGCAATTTGGTCTCAATTTGACTGGGATCTTCCAACTATGTACTTTGGCGATTCCAGATCTTACTAACTCTCAAGGCTTTTAAGTTGTATTGATTTGTGGATAGATCTTATCCTACACAAGATCCAATCTTACGAACATAAGGTCAACTACTAAGAGTGAAACTTATGTATGAACAATGCCATGAACGTGATCAAGCCCTAATCACTCTCATCTATGTGACGCTTACACAAACTGTACTCTCTTATGCGATTAGTTGCAATATGGCTCAAGAAGTTTGGGAGAAATTGGAGAAACATTTCTCCTCCTCAATGCAGATGAACATTGTTGGGATGAAAATAAAGAAATCAATTGAATTAGTCGATGCGTATATACAGAGGATCAAATTCATTGTGAACAAACTTGTTGCAGTTTTGACAATTGTTGATGTTGAAGATCTCATCATCTATAAGGTAAATGGTCTTCCATCCTCATATAATGTCTTCAAAACATCTCTTTGCACTCGATCTAGTGTTCTCTCCTTTGATGAGTTACATGTTTTGCTAAATACAGAGAAATCTACTCTTGAGAAATAATCCAAGATCGATGAGGCTATTTCTGCAACTTCTCTTGCTATAACAACAAATTATGATGGTTATGGCAATCAAAGTTGAGGAAATTGGCGAGGATCAGGAGGATGTTCAGATGGTTTTCGAAACAACAATCCAAATCAAAGTCGTGGTCGTTCTGGTAATCCAAATAATGTTGTTGTTCTAGGACAGTCGCTTAATAGCAATCAGAAGTCTAGCAAAGTTACATGTCAAATATGCCAAAGGTACGATCACAATGTCTTGACTGCTATAATGGGATGAATTATTTCTATCAAGGACTATCCTCCTAAACTGATTGCCATGGTTGCATATGCTAATTAATCATCCTTGATCTTTGGAATTGCTCAAGATCCTCAAGTTTGGTTAACTAACACAGGTCAACCTCATTTGACCAGTGATATGTCTAACCTACACATTTCATCTATCAACAATGAAAAATACAGTATTACTTTTGGAAATGGGCAGTCACCGCCAATCACTCATCAAGGTTGTAGTAATATCTCTACACCCTATTCTTCTTTTGTTTTAAATGAACTATTTCATGTACCTAATATCTCTACAAACCTCCTCTTTGTTCATCAAGTTTTCCTTGATAATCATTGTTTCTTTATCTTTAATGCATTTTCCTTCACCATTCAGGACAACTATAGAGGCAACATTTTGTATCACGGGCCTAAGGTTAACAACCTTTATCCCTTATCTTCAACTCTTCCTTCAACAAAAGTACATCTTCAAGCTAATGTTGGTGCTTGAGTCTCTTCTACTATGTGGCACGATCGATTAAGCCATTCTTGTAATTCTACCCTGAATCACGTCCTTTAAGTCTGTTATTTCCTTTAATTAAGCATGTTTCTCATATCTGTAAACATTGTTTAGATGGAAAAATGTTTAAACTTCTTTTTTTTTTGTGTTTCTTTTTCTACATGGCTTTAGAAAATGTTCACACCGATGTTTGGGTTCCTGCCCTTGAAATAACAATAAATGGGTATCGATACCATGTGTTTCTCTATTGATGACCACTCTTGATATGCTTGAATTTTTTCTCTTTGCTCTAAACCTGATGTATTTTCTATTACTATTAGTTTCATACTTTTTGTGGAAAATGTGTTATCATAAAAACTTTAAAATCTTTCGTAGGGATGATATGGGGAGTATATTAGTTATGCCCCTTAGGAATTTTATTAAAACTCGTGGCATATTGCATAAAAAATTGTGTCCCTATACTCCTAAATAAAAAGATGTTTTTAAATGTAAACATCGACATATCGTTGAAATGGTCCTCACTATGCTTTTAATATCATTTGTACCCCTAAAAGTTTAGTATTTTGTGTTTTCCACTGTCGTATATCTAATCAATCGTTTACCCTCTCCACCTCTTAATAATAAAAGTCCTCTTTGAGCTACTTTTCTACTCTCCACATGGCTACTAGTTATCCTCCACATCTTTGGGTATGCATGTGTTGGGGTGTATGCCCTAAACTCGTGTAGTTTATAACAATTTGATGTTCATAAATAAAAGTTATTTTTCCATCAAATCTTGTATTCACGCAATTTAAACTTAATCCAATAAACTAAGCTCTAGGGTCATATCTATGAGATCTTGAACGGTGTGTAGTGGACACACAAGTAGGATCACGTTCAAGTAAATGAACCGAATGGTCTATAGTACATGGATAAGGTTGGGAACCTTGTCCTGGTAACACTATGGATGCGACCCACTTTGTATTTGATACAAACGAGGCGATCCAGCTCGTTCATGTTTTTGACATGTGAGTGGAGGCATCTTGTGCAATAAGATTCTACAAGACTGGATTGTGAATTATTAGACTATTGATGTAACACCGTTAACAGATTAGGATTAATAAATTCGTAGATGACCATTAGTGACTCGACCTTAATCCTTAGCGGGTTACGAACTCTTGTCTGCGGGTATGTCCTTTGACTAGTACGGGTGAGAGTGATCAGAGTGAAGGGATCGAATCCCGCAGCGGAAGCGATTGTGAATCGCGTGTTCAAGATTTTGCTACGTGGATCTAATGTAAGAACTAAATCTAAGATTAAGCATGCTTTATAAAGTATAGGACAACAAGATATTACCTTTGAAGATTACTTTCTTCGCGAATTCCTTCTCCAATAATCACGATCTCAACAACAACTCGAACCTTGTAAAGTTCCACCACTAGATCTTCTCTGTTGTTCTCTAGGTGAGGGAGGAAGGTGAGTTCCTTTAGGATGAGGTGAGGTGATCTTATGGAATTGTGTTTGGAACTCTTTCCCAACACAATTTGAGAGAATTCTAGGGTTTTGTCAAACGCCTTTTTTAAAAGTTGCATCTCATGCAACTATTCATAAGGAAATATGATGGAAATTACCATCCTATCCCTCATTCATTCTCTCAATAATATATAGTTAATATGTGAATCTAATTCACATTTAAACTATATATATATATATTATATAAATTATATCACATATAATTGATATAACACCTCATATATGAAATTGAACACTTCAATCTCATTCCTAACTTTATACCCTCAATGTTACCATGTTGAGCCAACGGAGAGACCTAATGGGCCTACAGTTCATGAGCTCCAATGATGTGAGATTAACTGATCAAACTCTTTGATCCAATTAATCAATATTCATTAACTACAAGTCACTCCACTATAGACTTGTAGTTGCACTCTCCTCACTGTAGATTATATTGTGTCCATTGATATAATCATTACCCATGAGTCGACCCTTCACAGGTTGTTCGTTAAGCACCACTGATCCTCTAATGAACAAGTCTATGGTCCTACCATAAACTCATACCCTCTTAAGCTAGTTTAGAGAGCGGGGCCCCGTTGTTCAAGACCTGGACTCAGTTCTTAAAGGAACAACCTATCTAATTCCCTAGTGTAGGACTGAGTGAATTCTATCTTGCATAGTTAAGTCCCCAGCTCCATACGAGGTTTTGTCCCTGAGAAGGTAGGCTTATTGAGTCGGCTACAGGTCACTCTCACCCATACTAGTCTAAGGACAAACCCCTATAAGCAGGAGTTCTTAACTTGCTCTGGATTCAGGTCGAGTCACTAATGACCACCTATAAATTATCAGTCTTATCCTATTAACGACGTTATACTGGTCAGACTAATAATTTGCAGTCCGGTCTTGTATAAACTCTTCATACAGGATGCCCTCACTCGCATGTCATCCACATGAATGAGTTGGATTACCTCATTTGTACTAACAACAAAGTGGGTCGCATCCATGGTGTTACCAAAATAAGGTTTCCAACCTTATTCTTATACCATATACCATTTAGGTTATTCTCTTGAACACAATCCAAATAGTGTCTACTACACTGATGTTCAAGATATGTTATAACCTTGGAGCTTAGTTTATTGGATTTATAAAGCGAGAATATAATTTTACCAAAACAAATAACTCTTTATTTCTTTGATCAAAATTACATAAGTTTAGGGCACAAATCCCAACAATCTCCCACTTGACCTAAAGCTTGTGGAGTACTAAACATTACAATAATGTAAATACAATAAACTAGGCCATTTAAACCCTTTGTACAATATACTCTCACTTGCCCTAGTTGGGGAAGACTTGTAAACATAGACCTTCTAGGTGACTCTCAAATACTTTAGTCGTGAGAGCCTTTGTAAAAGGATCAACAACGTTGTGCTCTGAGGCTATCTTCGTGGAGATCACGTCTCCTCGATGCACGATCTCCCGGATGAGCTGATATTTTCCCTCAATATGCTTACCCCTCTTGTGACTTCGGGGTTTCCTTAAATTTGCCACGACACCACTGTTATCACAATACAGCGTGATAGGAAAACTCATATTTGGAACAACTTCCAAATCTAACATGAATTTCCTTAACCAAACGGTTTTTTTAGTTGCTTCACAAGCTGCTACGTATTCAACCTCCATGGTGGAATCAACGATGCATCCCTGCTTGACGCTTCACCATATTACAGCTCCTCTGTTAAGAGTAAATACTGACCCTAATGTAGATTTTCGAGAATCTTTACCAGTCTGAAGTCAGAATCTGTGTATCCTGTAAGGATCAAATCCTTAGCCCCATACGCAAGCATGTAGTTCCTTGCTCTCCGAAGATACTTAAGGATTGTTTTAACCATTGTCCAGTGTTCAGGTCCTGGATTGGATTGATACCTACTGACCATTCCAACTGCAAAACAGATGTCTGGCTTAGTACACAACATGACGTACATCAGGTTCCCAACAACTGGTGCATATAGGGAATCTGTCTCATCTCCTCAACTCCTTGAGGTGTCTTAGGACATTGTTCCTTAGACAAATGAACTCCATATCTAAAAGTCAATAAACCCTTTTTGGAGTCTTGCATCTTAAACTTCAACAATACTTTGTCGATGTAAGATGTCTGAGACAGGGCTAGTGTCTTATTCTTGCGGTTCCGAACAATCTGGATCCCAAGAACAAACTGCGCATCACCCAAATCTTTCATTTGGAATTGCGTAGCTAGCTAATTCTTAATGTCAATAAGATAACCTACACCATTCCCAATGACTAGGATATCATCCACATATAGAACTAGGAATGCGACAGAACTATTGATGATTTTCTTCTAGACACAAGGTTTATCATCATTCTGATCAAAGCCGAAAGATTTGATTGCCTCATCAAATCTTATATTCCAGGATCTAGAGGCTTGTTTCAGTCCATAGATTGACCTTTTAAGCCTGTAAACCTTTTGCTCTTGTCCTGGTTCAATGAACCCTTTGGGTTGGTCCATGTAGATGTTCTCATCAAGATTGTCATTCAAGAATGTTGTCTTGACATCCATTTTCCATACCTCATAGTCATAATATGCGGTAATGGCAAGTAGGATACGGATAGACTTTACCATAGCAACAGATGAAAAGGTTTCCTCATAGTCAACCCCTTCAACCTGTGTATAACCCTTTGCTACTAGTCTAGTTTTAAAGGTTTGCACCTTTCCATCTACACCACGTTTTCTCTTGTAGATCCACTTACAACCTATAGGTTTTACCCCATCAGGTTTATCTACAAGATCCCAAACAGAATTGAAGTGCATAGACTTCATTTCTTGGTCCATGGCTATGACCCATTTGTCTTTGTCTTTTTCAACCATCGCTGATTATAAGTCAATGGATCCTCACAATTCGTCATCCGGTATAACAACTTGGGTTTCAGATAAACCCATGTAGCAGGCCAAAGTTGTGTTATAACTCTCCCACTACGTCGAGGCATACTCAACTCTTGAGATGAACTCTCATGACTAGACAAGTTAGTATCAACAACTTTTGTTGACGTACTAGCTTTATTAGCAACCATTGCTATTGTTCCGTCTAACTCACTTAACACAACTTTACTCCTTGGTTTGTGGTCCCTAATGTGGTCATCCTCTAAGAAAGTGGCATTTGTCGACACAAGTACCTTATTTTCCTTAGGATCATAGAATAATCGACCTCTTGTCTCTTTTGGGTAGCCTATGAATAGGAACAATTTTGAACGTGAATCCAACTTCTTTGGATTTGTCACAAGCACATGTGTTGGACAACCCCAAATTCTGAAATGACATAAACTACCTTTACTTCCTTTCTAGAGTTCAAAAGGTGTTTCGGAAACACTCTTTGATGGCACATTGTTCAAAATGTATCCCGCAGTCTCTACTACGTAACTCCAAAATGAATTAAGGAGATGAACATAACTCATCATTGATCGAACCATGTCCAACAAGGTTTTATTTCTCCTTTCCGATACACCATTTTGCTGGGGTGTACCGGGTGGTGAGAGTTGGGATGTAATTCCATGTTCTATCATATAGTTTTGGACTTTTAAATCCATGTACTCTCCACCTCGATCTGATCGAAGTGTTTTAATTGTTTTACCTAATTGATTTTCAACTTCAGTCTTGAATTCCTTGAACTTTTCAAGTGCTTCAGACTTATGATGCATTAGGTAAATATGCCCAAATCTGGAATAATCATCTATGAAAGAGATGAAATATTCATAACCTCCTCTGGCTTTAACATTCATCGGACCACAAAGGTCTGAATGTATAAGCTCAAGAAGTTCTTTGGCTCTATAACCTTTTCCACTAAAAGGTCTTTTAGTCATTTTTCCTTCTAGGCAGGATTCACATACAGGTAAAGTATTTTCTTCTAACTCATTTAGAAATTCATTCTTTACCAATCTCTCAATCTTATTGAGGTTAATGTGACTCAATTTAAGATACCAAAGATGAGCATTTTCTTTAGGAGAAATCAATTCGTGTACTTGTTATTTTGAATAATCCAGTGTTTAAAACTATTTTAACTGAATTAAACCATTGCAAATAATCCTCAAGAAGAGCAACATGTAGTTCAATACTTTTTCAAAGAAATAAACACTTTATTCAATTGAAAAGAAATTGAAGTACATTGTTCGCTAAGGCAAGAAATAGAAATAAGGTTTCTAATAAATCCTGAAACTACATACATGTTATCAAATAACAACATTTTCTTGCCAGACAATTGCTCTTTATTTGCTCCTTTTCTTTTTCTTTTGTATCTTCTTAAGTTCAGAAGAATAAGTGCAGTACTTAGTTCCAGAGGGTGAACCCTTCTGAGAACTTTTAGAATAGGCAAACAGATTTGCCTCTCCATGCTATGTTAAGACTTTATATTCGACATTATTGTATTTTTTGGTTCAGTTCAATTTTTACTTGCAGGAAGACAGTGCGCTGCACTTAATAGAATTTACTATTTCTTTTTCTTTCAAGTGTTCTATTCTAAGGTTTTGGTTTAACTTTTTTTTCCATTAATCACCTAAAGTTGCTCTCTCGAATTCTACTAAACTGTGGTAGGCCGAGAGAAGCTTGGGGATTTATGTTTTCAATCGTTATGTTTAAGTTTTCAGTTGTTGTTTTGTCCATGAGGAGCTAATTTTCCTTAGGGATTCAAGATGTGAATGCCCTAGGGAAAGACAATGAACTCCAAAGCAAGAGTGATTCGATGATCCTCCAATGAGGTTTACATTTGGTGAGTTTAATGCAGGTAACTTTAGCCGGCCATTTAAAGTTACCTATCACGTCTTTGGTTGGCACCGAAAGAGTCAAGCTTAGGCAGATTTCCCAAAAGTAATGGAGTAAAAAAAGGCTTAGACATAAGATCTAAACTTTGACCCTAGGCATAAGGCAAGACTCCAAAACCTTAGAGTTGAGATCTTAAGCATCTGGGATAGATTAACCATAGAAATATAGGAGTAATCACCCAACCTCCTAAAGATACTTCAAAGAAGGTCGAATAAGAGTAGAACTTGGTTTACATCATTTGGAAGGTTAGATCGAACCACAATGTACTTGCAGTCGCATCGTCGTTGTCGCATCATGCAATTGCGTCTCAATGGCAGAAGCCTGCGATTGCATCATATTAGTAGAATGGTGTAGCGCAGTGCTATGCAAGGGTGTTAACGCAATAACGCTACGCAATTGCATCGCAAGCGGTAGTCGGATGCAACTATATGGTAGAACAGCATGACGCAATTGCGTTATATTGCCTTTTCAAGCAAGTGTGGAAGACTATCGCGTTGCGCAGCGAATTATGGTTGCAATGCAAGGCAATTGCATTGGAGTTTTGTTGTCTTTCCAACTTAGTGGCCCTAGCATTTTGAATTCCTTACCTTCTCATTTTTTTTCATTTATTTTAGTCACAATCACCACACCATTTAATTCACGTTTGGTTATCGTTTCAATTGTAATTGGGTGACAAGTCGTGCAAAATTCTCGATCAATTTTATTAACTTGTTCCCTTGGGCTCGATACTCTGGAATACTTCCAGTTTTATATTACTTCGATCGTGTGCGCTTGCGCGTTTTCGCCTATCAACAGAGATAGGATTACGTTCAGGTAAATGACCCAAATGGTCTATAGTACATGGATAAGGTTGGGAACCTCATCCTGGTAACACTATAGATGCGACCCACTTTGTATTTGATACAAACGAGGCGATCCAACTCGTTCATGTTTTTGACATGCGAGTGGGGGCATTCTGTGCAATGAGATTGTACAAGACCGGACCGTGAATTATTAGACTACTGATATAACACCGTTAACAGATTATGACTAATAAATTCGTAGATGACCATTAATGACTCGACCTTAATCCTGAGTGGGTTCCAAACTCCTGTTTGCATGGGTTTGTCCTTTGACTAGTGCGGGTGAGAGTGGTCAAAGTTGCCGACTCAATAAGCCTACCTTCTCAGGGGCAGAACCACGTGGGTAGCTGGGAACTTAACTACGCAAGAAGGAATTCACTTGTTCCCGAGCTATAAAATCTAGATAGGTTGTTCCCTTAAGGGTTGACTCCAAGTCTTCAACAACGGGGCCCCACCCTCTCACTGACCCAAGAGGGACGTTATTTATGGTAGGACTATAAACTAATTGTTCATTAGAGGATCAGTGATACTTAAGGTACAAGAGGTAGTCACAGGGATAAAACGACAATTTGACCCAACTATGACGACAAACGACCTGTGAATGGTTGACTTCTAGGTATTGGATATATCAATGGACACAACTTGTTCTACAGTGAAGATAGTGCAGTTATGAGTCTATAATGGAGTGACTCGTAGTTAATAAATGTTGACTAACGGGATCAAAGAGTTTGATCAGTTAATCTCGAATCATTGAAGCTCATGATCTGTAGGTCTATTATGTCCCTCGGTTGGCTCAAATATGGAATTAATGAGGGTATAAATTTTGGAATGAATTTGAAGTGTTCAAATTCATTTAAAGGGACTTTATGTCAATTATATGTGATATAATTGATATAATATATATAGTTTGATGTGAATGAGATTCATATTAAACTATACTATTGCCTAATTATGGAACTATGGCATAGATGGAGAAAATAATATGAGAGATGTGTAAAATTGAATATGATTCAATTTAATTTCACATTATTCAAATATGATTTGCATAATGAGGTATGTGATACCTTATAGTATATAATTATGCAAATATGATTTGCATATTATATGATATGTGGATTAAGTGGGCAAAATGAGTGGATAAATTCTCTCCACCTCATCTCACTATAAAAGAATGCTTGGAGAAGCATTTTGAGATAACAATTGCCATTTTTGGATTTGGAGTTTCCAAAAACACTCTCCTCTCTCACAAATTCTCTCTAGACTCTCTTTCCCAAAGAGGAACCCACCTTCCACCCTCTTCCTTGAGAATAACCGAGAAACAAAGTGAAGGTGTCCGGTTCGTTGGTCGGTTCGAGATCTAGAGTTCGTTAAGATCGAGGAGATCGTGGGAGAAGGATTACGAGAAGAATGAAATTCTTAAATGGTAATTTTCTGTTTTCGTTCCCCTTTAATGCTTAACCTAGAAAATGTATGTGATGTATGTTGTTTTGAGTATAATTCATGTAACATAACGGGGCAATGTGATTCGCATCGCTTCCGCTGCACGATTCAATCCCTTCAGCATGCTACCCCCTTCTTCGACCATACACCTCTAATAAACTTCAACCACACACCACACAATGTATTTTTCTCGGGTATCCACCTAGCTATAAAGGAAGGTTACTTGTGCTATGACCCTATTCTTGATAAATTCTACATTTCTAGGCATGTTGCTTTTGATGAAAGTTTGTTTCCTTTTGTTAACTCCCTATTTATTTCATGTTGACCAACTGATTTACTTAGGGCATGTAATTCGGATTCTGTTTTATGTTTTCAGATTCATTGAATTCAGTGAATATATATTTGGCAGATGTGTTTTCGAAAACTGTTTTCGGATTATGTGATCCAAATAGTAGGAATTCTGAAAACAACATTTTTATGTTTTCATTGTATCCAGATTTTGAATTTAAATTTTTAAAATGAAAAATTATATTAAACAAAGATAAAATCTTATAAATACAATATTTCATGTTATAAACTCAATTTATTTTGTTAAATTAAAATATGTATAATATAATATATTATAAATTATATAATATTATATTATAAAATGATAATTCTATAAAATTTATAAATATCATATTCATAAATTAATTAATATTGACTTATATTCAATTTAATAATTAGTTTTGCAACTACAACTAATGTTATGGTCTATAAATATGTTATAGGACACACTTTAAACAACTGCTTAGAATGAAATCAAATTTCTAAATTTGCTATCAAACACATATCTGAAAACATGAAATACAACTCTGTTTTCATTGAATCTCTTGTTTTCAAATTTATATTTTCAGATTGCTTATCATACAAGCCTTTAGTGCTTCCATTTCATCCATTGTTTCTACCCCTTTTTCTCCTCTTACCTCTCAACGAGGTTCTACTATTGATACTCTGACAACTATCACTAAGTGCTCTTCTCTGATGGAATGAATGTTTTGAAGGGATACGATTCCCGCAGCGGAAGCGATTGTGAATCGTGTGTTCTTAATTTTGTTACATGGATATTAATAAAAAAACAAATCTAACTAAGATTAAGCATATAATAACACATTGGCCAGCAAGAAATTTACCTTTGAAGAACTATTTCTTCAAGTGCTCATTCTCCCTCGATCACGATCTCAGCAACTCGAACGCGAACAATCACGAACACTACCACCGGATCTTCTCCGTTGTTCTCTAGGTGAGGGAGGAAGGTGCGTTTCTTTTAGGTAAGGTGAGATGATTTTATCAAGATGTAGTTGGAACTCTTTCCAACAATATGAGAGAATGTACTAGGGTTTCTCAAAGAGATTGCTCTACAAAGTTTCATCTCATGCAACTATATATAGGGAAATAGGATGGAAATTACCATTCTATCCCTCCTTTTTTCTCCCATTATTATATGGTTCATATGTGAATCTAATTCACATTAAAACCATATATTATATCAATTATATCATCTATAACTGATATAACACCTCATATATGAAATTGAACACTTCAATTTCATTCCTAACTTTATACCCTCAATATAACCATGTTGAGCCAACGGAGGACCTAATGGACCTCTACGATCCATGAGCTCCATGATGTGAGATTAATCACCAAACTCTTTGATTCAGTTAATCAATATTCATTAACTACAAGTCACTCCACTATATACTTGTAGCTGCACTGTCCTCACTGTAGATTATATTGTGTCCATTGATATAATCATTACCAATGAGTCGACCCTTCACAGGTTGTTCGTAATCACAACTGGATCAAATTACCGTTTTATCCCTGTGATTACCTCTTTGTTCCTTAAGCACCACTGATCCTCTAATGAACAACAAGTCTAAGGTCCTACCATAGACTCATACCTTCTAAAGTTAGTTAAAGGGTGGGGCCCCGTTGTTCAAGACCTGGAGTCAGTTCTTAAGAGAACAACCTATCTAATTCCTTAGTGTAGGAATGAGTGAATTCCATCTTGTATAGTTAAGTTCCCAGCTACCTACGAGGTTTTGTCCCTGAGAAAGTAGGCTTATTGAGTCGGCTACAGGCCACTCTCACCCATACTAGTCTAAGGACAAACCCCTATAAGCAGGAGTTCTTAACTTACTCAGGATTCAGGTCGAGTCACTAATGACCATCTATAAATTATCAGTCTTATCCTGTTAACGGTGTTACACTGGTTAGACTAATAATTTACAGTCCGGTCTTGTATGAACTCTTCATACAGGATGCCCCCACTCGCATGTCAACCACATGAATGAGTTGGATTACCTCATTTGTACTAATTATAAAATGGGTCGCATCCATGGTGTTACCAGAATGAGGTTTCTAACCTTATTCTTATACTATAGACCATTTAGGTTATATTCTTGAACACAATCCAAATAATGTCTACTACACTGATGTTCAAGATACATTATAACCTTGGAGATTAGTTTATTGGATTTATAAAACAAGAATATAATTTTATCAAAACAAATAACTCTTTATTTATTTGATCAAAATTACACAAGTTTAGGGCACAAATCCCAACATGTTTCACTCTGTTTGAAAGCATTGGGTCGTCTTTGATTTTATTTAAAATTAAACTAAAATTATATGAGGTTAAGTAAAAACTTACATTTGAATATATATGGAGATATTTCAGGCGAGTCTTTATCTCCTCCACAAAAGTCTTCTTGGCTATGACTCGAACACAGGATCAAGCCTTGTTGGAGTCTCTTGAAAGAAAATCCACAAGGGATTGAAAGGAAAAATCTAGAGAGAATTCTCTAATTCCCTATTGAGGAGATGTGTAAAAAAATCACTGCTCACCTCTAGGAACTTATTTATAGTGGTCTCGAAAAAATAATTAAATAATATATCTTAATATCTAATTATTAAAATATTTTTATCTAATCAATTTGAATCATATTCAAATTTTTCCAAATTCTCCTACGACATTTATTTCCTAATTTAAATATAATTCAAATTTAATAAATATATTTTATTTAATGCATCTTAATACATTAATGATTTTAATATTTAATGTATCAAATACAATAAATATATTTTCCTCTTTTATACTTAATGTATCTAATATATTAAATATTAGTTTGAACATTTCAAAATTCTCTTTTAACTAAATTGATCCTTATTTATTCTGTAAATGGCAGCAAGCTATGAATGATGAGTTTGATGCCCTTGTCAAACAAGGAACATGGACTCTAACCCCCTCTTCCTTCTGATAAAAAAACCATTAGATGTAAGTAGGTATATCGAATTAAGAGAAATCCTGATGGAACCACTACATGCAAGCCAATCTTTCACAAGTCGTTCGTAATTATAGTTAGGTAAAAAGTCCATTTTACCCCTATAATTACATCTTGCACCTTAAGTACCATTGATCCTCTAATGAATAATTTGTTTATGATCTAACCATAAGCTAAGTCTCTCTCAAGCCAATGAGAGGGTGAGACCCCATTGGTTAAGTCCCGAAATCAACACTTAAGAGAACTACTCATCAACTTATCCTTGTTGGGGTGTTTTCCCTAATCTCGTGAAGTTTGTAATACTTGTTGATTTAAAAGAATAAAAGTTATTTATTTATCAAACTCTGTATCTCGCATTTTATAAACTTGATCCAATAAACTAAGCTCCAGAGTCATATTATATGAGAGAACTAAAACTTGAATGGTGTGTAGTTGACACACGGGGAGGATCACGTTCGAGTTAATGACTCGAGCGATCTACAGTATACCGATAGGGTTAGGAACCTCATTCTAGTGATACTGTGGATGCGACCCGCATTGTATTAGATACAAACGAGGTGATCCAGCTCGTTCATGTGGTTGACATGCCAGTGGGGGCATCCTGTGCAATGAGATTGTACAAAATCAGATCGTGAATTATTAGACTTACTGATGTAACACCGTTAACAACATAGGACTAATAACTTCGTAGATGACCATTAGTGACTCGTCCTTAATCCTGAGCATGTTACGAACTCTTGTCTGCGGGGATCTATCCTTTGACTAGTACGGGTGAGGGTGGCTAGAGTACGCCCAATATGCCTATCTTCTTGGGGATAGGACCTCGTGGGGATCGAGGAATTTAAATACACAAGAAGGAATTCACTCGTTCCCGAGCTAGGGAAACTAGAGGGGTTATTCCCTTTAGTGTTGTCTCCAGATCTTGGACAACGGGCGTCCACCCTCTCATTGGCACGAGAGGGATGTTGTTTATGGTCAAACCATGCAACAAAGTTGTTCATTAGAGGAGTAGTGGGACTTAAGGAGCAAGAGGTAGACATAAGGGTAAAACGGTAATTTGACCCAGTTGTGACTACGAACAACCTGTGAAGGGTCGACTCACAGAGATTGGTTATATCGATGGACACAACTTGTCCTACAGTGAGGAGAGTGCATCTATGAGTTTTAGTGGAGTGTTACCGTAGTTAATGAATGTTGATTAACCAGGTCAAATAGTTTGATCGGTCGATCTCGTATCATTGGAGCTCGTCATCTGTAGGTCCATTAGGTCCCTCGGTTGGCTCAAATTAGACAAAATGAGGGTTTACAGTTTGGAGTAGATTTGAAGTGTTCAAATTCATTAAAAGGGTATTTATGTCATTTATATGTGATATGGTTGACATAATATATATTTTAATATGAATGAGATTCATAATAAACTATAGTATAGCCTAATTAATTAATTAGGGCTAATTTGGAGAAATTGAATTGAGAGAAATTAAATTGAATATGATTTAATTTAAAATTCCACAATTATGCAATTGTGATTTGTATAATAAGGTATGAGATACCTTATATTATATGATATGCAAATATGATTTGCATATCATATGGTTGTGGTAAAATGGTGAATTGGTGGAGATTTTAACTCCACCACACACCATTATGAATAGGTGCTTCATGAAGCATTTGGTAAGTCATTATCTCATTTTTTGGATTTTGAATCAAAAGAGAAAGAAAGAATTCTCTCTACCTCTCTCTCAATTCTCACTACTTTCTCCAATCTCAATTCCAAAGGGAGTCCCACAACTCTCCCTCTACCTCCCGAGAACAACCGAGAAGATCAAGTGGAAGTTTCCTATTGGTTCCGTTCGTGATTCGGTTCGTGTTTTGGAGAAGATCGTTGGATCGAGAGTTCGTGATCAAGGAGGAAATCGAAGAAGCGTTCTTCAAGAGGTAGTAAAACTTTACTTATTGTTTTTCCTTCTCGAAAAGCATGCTTAGCCTAATTAGTATGTTGATGTTTTTAGTTTTTAAGAAAATTAGAACAACGACGATTCACGTCGCAATTCCGTTGCGGGAAATCTATTTCCTTCAATCCTATATGGGAAGGAGTGAATTCCATCTTGTGAGATTATGTTCCCAACTCCCTATTTGGTCAAGTCTCTAAAATGATAGGCTTATTGAATCGGCTACAAAAGCTACTCTCACTCATGCAAATCAAAGGGCAAACCCTCACAGGCAGAAGTTCATAACTTACTTAGGATTAAGATCAAGTGGTACATAATCATCTTGATGAAATATTAATCTTCTTAATTGTCGGATTTATAATTAGAGATTAAATATTTTGTAGTCCAGTCTTATACAAACTCATTGTATGAGATACCTCACTCGCATGTCTTCACATGACCGGTTATTTCTTGAACATGATCTTCTCGTATGTCAACCACATACTATTCAAGATTACACTAATAACCTTGGATTTTTCATATAATGAATAATATTATATTGTAAATAAAAATAATAAAAATATTATTAATTATTGAATAAATTATTAAGTACGAAGGCTTTAGGGCATAAATCTCAACACTTTTAACTACTCAATTCATTTGTAAGCCTACTGCCACTTTAAATACTTAGCCTACAGTTTCCCATGAGCCCTTTGAAATTCTACCACAACTTGTTAGTGATGTAGTACTTCCTATTTCTACATGAAAAAATAATCATCCTATGCAGAATCATTCTAAGTTTGAAATTTCTAAGAAGAAAGTGTTTATTGTTGATGTGACTTCTCCTAGTAATGATGAACCTACATATTTTATTTAAGCCTCCAAATTTTTTAAATGGTAACAAGGTATGAATGATGAGTTTGATGCCCTTGTCAAATAAGGAACATGGACTCTAACCCCCTCTTCCTTCTAATAAAAGAGCCATTAGATGTAAGTAGGTATACCGAATTAAGAGAAATCCTGATGGAATCATTGCTCAGTATAAAGTCAGGCTTGTTGCTAAGGGCTATCATTAAGAGGAAGTAATCAATTACTTTGAGATCTTCAACTCTTTTGTTAAGAAGCCTACAATATACATTGTTTTATCTTTAGTTGCTCATTTTGGGTCTCTTAGATACCTAGACGTTATGAATGCATTCCTTCATTGTGAATTGAAAGAAGAAGTTTATATGCAGTAGTCCCAAGGCATAATAAATAAACACTTTCCCATCTATGTTTGTAAATTTGAGTACACTCATTATACGGTTTAAAACAAGCTCCGCGTGTTTGGTTCGATTGCTTTACTACTAGTCTCTTGGCATTCAACTTTGTGGCTTCTCGGGCTATCCTTCTTTGTTTGAAATAACTGTGGAATTCTTACATATATTTTACTTTATGTTGATGAAATTATATTAATAGGCAATGATTTTATGTATATTGATTCTTTGGTTCTTCAAATGAAATCTCAGTTTGATATGACTGATCTTGGTGCTTTGACATATTTTCTTGGCCTTGAAGTGCAACACAAGAATTCTAGTATTTTTGTAAACTAAACCAAGTATGCAACTGATGTTTTGAATCATTTTGGGATGTTTTCTGCAAAACCATGTATAACTCCTTGTTCAGTTGGTTCTCTTCACGATGACTCACCATTGTGTTCTCCCAAGGATACTAAGGCATATCAGTCTATAGTTGGTGCCCTTCACTATCTAATTGTTGGAATTCGTGCCGTAAACTTATGTAATTTTGATCAAATAAATAAAGAGTTATTTGTTTTGATAAAATTATGTTATTGCTTTATAAATCCAATAAACTAAGCTCCAAGGTTATAATGTATCTTGAACATCAGTGTAGTAGACACTATTTGGATTGTGTTCAAGAATATAACCTAAATGGTCTATGGTATAAGAATAAGGTTGGAAACTTTATTCTGGTAACACCATGGATGCGACCCACTTTGTAATTAGTACAAATGAGGTAATCCAACTCATTCATGTGGTTTACATGCGAGTGGGGGCATTCTATATGAAGATTTTATACAAGACCGATTGCAAATTATTAGTCTAACCAGTATAACGTCGTTAACACGATAAGACTGATAATTTATAGATGGTCATTAGTGACTCGACCTAAATCCTGAGTAAGTTAAGAACTCCTGCTTATAGGGGGTTGTCCTATGACTAGTATGGGCGAAAGTGGCCTATAGCCGACTCAATAAGCCTACCTTCTCAGGGACAGAACCTCGTAGATAGTTGGGGACTTAACTATGCAAGATGGAATTCACTCATTCATACACTAAGGAATTAGATAGGTCATTCCCTTAAGAATTGAGTCCAGGTCTTGAACAACGGGGCCCTGCCTTCTAAACTGACTTAAGAGGGTATGAGTCTATGGTAGGACCGTAGACTTGTTTTTCATTAGAGGATCAATGGTGCTTAAGGAACAAAGAGGTAATCACAGGGGTAAAACGGTAATTTGACCCAGCTGTGATTACGAATAACCTGTGAAGGGTCGACTCATGGGTAATGATTATATCAATGGACACAATATAATCTATAGTGAGGAGAGTGCAACTACAAGTCTATAGTGAAGTGACTTATAGTTAATGAATATTGATTAACTGGATCAAAGAGTTTGATCAGTTAATCTCACATCATTAGAGCTCATGAACTGTAGGTCCATTAGGTCCCTCCGTTGGCTCAACATGGTAATATTGAGGGTATAAAGTTAGGAATGAAATTGAAGTGTTCAATTTCATATATGAGGTGTTATATCAGTTATATGTGATATAATTGATATAATATATGGTTTTAATGTGAATTAGATTCACATATTAATTATATACTAATGAGAGAATGAAAGAGGAATATGATGGTAATTTCCATCATATTTCCCTATAAATAGTTGCATGAGATGCAATTTTGTTGCTAACCTTTGGAAACCCTAGAGTATCATATAGTTGTGTTGTTGGAAAAGTTCCATACACAACTTCTCTCATAACCTCCACATCTCATCTTAAAAGAACTCACCTTCCTCCCTCACCTAGAGAACAACAGAGAAGATCTGGTGGTGGAACTTCACAAAGTTCGAGTTGTTGTTGAGATCGTGATCTATCAAAGAGGGGATTCGTGAAGAAAGTAATCTTCAAAGGTAAATTACTTGTTGTCCTTTGTAGAATTACATGCTTAATCATATATGTATTGTTCTTGATTGAAATCTGTGTAACAAAATAAAAAACACGCGATTCACAATCGTTTCCGCTGCGGCATTCGATCCCTTCACTAACATTTATGCAACTGGATATATCTTTTATTATCAACCATGTATCTCAGTTTATGAATGCGATAACTTATCATCTTACTACTATAAAACCATTTTTTTTGTTATGTGAAGGGCACCTTGACTGCTGGAATTTGTTTTCGTAAAAGTTTCTTGTCTCTTTCAACTTTTTTCAATTCAAATTGGGCATGAAATCGACCTGATAGGTGTTCAACAACAGAAGTTGTTATTTTTCTTGGTAGTAATCCCATTTATTGGATCTCCAAGAAACAAAGTACTGTGTTTTGAAGTTCGATTGAAGTCGAATACAGAGTATTAGCAGCTGTTATAGCTGAGCTCTCTTGAGTTCGTTGATAATTCTCATTTATGATGATTATTTAGACCTAAACTTGGTTATTTTTGTCTCTTTTATTGCAATTACTTATTTTGTGGCAAGCTAAAAATATCATTCATGAGTAAAATTGTTTAATCTTCCTAAAATTGGTGAAAAATAAGAAATGCTTGGAAAATGGTGAAAATAAGCTAACTTGATGTGTTTTCGTGAAGAAAAAGGAGACAAAAAAAAAATGCTGAGAAAATTGTGTGTCGCATTTGTGCACGCAAAATGACCAGACAAGCCAGACAGAATGCAGGGTAAAATGCAGGTTGCATTGTAAGAATCTGTAGAAAATGAAAGGTCGTGGGAATTATGAGATTTTTGTCATTTTTGGAAGTATTGACAATCCAGATTCGTGATTGATTGATTCCCCACCATTCATGAGAGTCCAAACAAGGAAACCACAAGGAAATTTCTTATAAATGCACAAGAAACCTTAGAGAGAAGGAGACGATTTTTATGAGGATACTAGTTTTTTATTCTTCATCCCAATTTCTTTCTTCAAGGTTTTTAGTTTTGTTTTCTAGGGTTTCATTTCCTTTCATTGCAACCAAGTTTTTTCTTTCATTTAGCTTGTAAAAACTCTTCGGTTGGTCCCTCCCTTACGCAATATTGGAGGTAAAGATTCATAACTCTCATTTTGAGTTTTGAAATCGACCAACAAGGAGAGATTTCTAGATTTTCCTTGGTATTTTACTTATTGTTATTCAAAGTTAAAAGCTACTGTACGATTACTTCAACTTGCTTTGTCCTTTGTGTCTTTGTTAAAGTTTATGTAAGTTTCTTTTGTTCATTGAATAAAAAGCCGAGAGCCTATAAGTATTGCTCACAAGCTTAGTTCTCGTTTAGTTTTCATTTTTGCTACTTTCCTTATTTGCATTTTCTATTTTTTTTATGTCTCTTAAAATTCAGCTACTAAAAATCATGTTTACTTATATTTTAATCATGAGCTAAATATTCTTTAAGAGTTCAAGTTGTGAATACCCTAGAATAGAGATGTCTAACTTAAATTAACAAAGTAATTGTGTCGGCACCTAATCCTAAGTTTATTTTTATTGAATGTATTCTAGGCAACCCTAGCATATCACTAGGACTTGCTCATCAAGCTAGAACTTGATACTTAAAGGGTCAAGAGAAAGTGAATCTCATAAAAACAACAGAGGAAAGGACTTAGACATAAGATTTGAAATTTCGACCCTAGACATAGAGCGAGACTTCAAGACCAATAGGGTTGTGTACGAAATTAACTAAGCTCAATTAGCCATAGACATATATGTTTAATTGCTTAGTCTCCTAAAGGTTTTAGGAGCAAAATCGAATAGGAGTCGAATCTAGTTTACTTAGGTTTACGATTGCTGACACAATTGCTACTACATTTTCGGCAACATTTTCTCCGAAGGGGCAAAAGCAACTTGAATTCCCTTATTTTATCTCAGTGTTTTCTTTAAATATCAACAACACTATTTTATCACCACAACACCCCTTAAAATTTGGTTAACATACTTGCGTCTTCATTAACAATTCTTATTTTTCTGATTAATTTTGTGAAACATGTTTCATGTGGGTTCGATACTCTAGAATACTTCCAGTTTTATATTACTTCGATCATGTGCACTTGTGTGTAACACCAATCATTCGTCATTTTCTTCAAGAATGATATGTTTTCTTACCTCAACCTCCTCTTCTTCGATGTGATTATCAGTCAACTATTCAACTTGCACGAACCCCTATTTTTCATGGGCGCACAAAGCATGTGGAAATCTATTTCCACAAGATTTATTGCTTAAATTCATCCTCTTAATTCAACAGTCAGCTGACCTACTTACTACGACATTATCTTCTGATTGCTTGATTTTTCTTAGATGCAAACTCTTGTCTCTCTAAACCATGGTATTAAATTTTCATCGACATGTCGACAATTTCATTGATATTTTCTCATGTCCATGACTTCGACATCGACACCAAAGGTGAATCGATATTTCCATTATGTTGTACAAATTGATAAAATATAAAAGAAAAATGCAACAAAATGTAACTATTATAACAAGTATTTTAACTCATTTGAAAAATGTACGAGGCTTATTTTCTAATTAAAATATATTTTTAAAATTTTTTGTTTTTAATTTTTTTTTTTAGAAATATCCATCGACATCGACATTTTCTCGATATTTTTCCATCAACATTTCCATGAAATTGAGATCTCGATATTTTCATCAACATCGGCATTTTAAACCTTGCCCTAGACTTTCATTTGAGGGGATAATATGGTATTATTGTAAATAGACTACTGAATTATTTATTTTCGGTTTAAGAAGTTGTTTAGTTGGTTATTTATTTGTTATTAGTTGTTAAACACCTTTCCATGTATTTTTAATAAATATTTTGATATATTAAATAATAAAATGAGGAGAAATTATTTCGACTTCGAGAACTCTTTAATGTTAATTGATTTATTACAAAATAAATAAAATGAATTTGAAAACATAGACCAAAATAAAAATAAATATAAAATATCAATCCAAATATAGCTCGGTGAATAAGGTACTAATTGTCATTCAAAGATCAATGTTTTAATTATTAACCTGTAATTGTTGAACTAGAACAAAAATAAAATTATATAAGATTTAAACTAAAATGTTACTAAATTCAATAGTCTATTTACTAAATTTGCCAACAAGAGCATAGCTCGACTCACATCAAGTATGACTCAGGACCAAAAGGTCATGGGTTCGAATCCCCCACCCCTAATTGTTGATGTACTAAAAAAAATGTTACTAAATTCATTAACCGATGGATTAGGTTAAAAATTCGATCAAGGAAGCATTTCTTTCTTGGGTTTTGGGAGCAATAGTGTATTTTAGAATTTTAATCATTTTGGCCCCATTTGCTAACCATTTAGTTTTTGAAAATTAAGTCTAAGAATACTACTCCATCTATGGTTTCTATATTTTCTTATCTACTTTTTACTTATGTATTTCAAAAACCATGCTAAGTTTTAAAAACTAAAAATAGTTTTTAAGAACTTGTTTTTGTTTTTGAAATTTGGCTATAAACTCAAATAGTTCCTTAAGAAAGATGGAAACCATGGTAGAGAAGATGTAGAGAAATTGTGAAAAAACAAGCATAATTTTCAACAATCAAATGGTTATCAAATGGGACCATGTTTAGATTATGGAAATAAATTAATTTTAAATATTTAAGTTCATATCATAGCCTTCATATCATAGCCTGTTTATCTAATTTGTCAATCGATGTTTAGCAAAAGTTAGTATGCAATCTTTCTTAAAAAAGAAAAAAAAAATTAAATGTGATCTCTTGGATTAGTAAACATACAAACACTATCAAACTATTAGTGTTGTTCCAATCAAACCTTCACACTAATTATAGTGTTATAATCAAATCCAAATTCTTTACCTCAATTTTTTGTTTCTATTAATCAAGCTTGGGAAGTCAACATTGATACAAAAACCAATTTTTTTAATGGTTAATGCTAACTTGTTAAGGCCCTGTTTGATAAACTATGTGTTTTTTTATCTTTGAGAATTGAGTTTGTTTTCTCACAATTTGGCACAATTTCTCCATAATGATTTTCATCTTCTCTACAATGGTTTCCATTTTTCTTAAGAAAACATTTGGGTTTCTAGCCAAATTCCAAAAACAAAAACTAAATTTTGAAAACTAATTTTTTTTAGTATTAAAAAATTGGCTTGATTTTTTAAAATATATATAAAAAGTAGATAAGAAAACATGAGAACTCATACGTGTAGACATATAGACTTCAAAAACTAAAAAAATACCAAATGGTTATCAAACATAGTTTAAAATTCTAAATTTAATAGATTTAAGAAATTTTGAGTTAAAATATCTATAATTGAAGGGTTTGATTAAAATAACTTTATAGTTTAAGTGTGGTTTGTATATTTCACATTATTCAAGGATTTAATTGTAAAATATTGTAGATTTAGGAGGGTAATTCATCCTCAAGGATTTAATTGTAAAATAATGTAAGTTTAGGAAGGTAATTCATGAAATCAAAAAGATTGAAAGTGTAATTTTAACAACTTCCACAATTTGGAGGTGTTTTTCACAATTTCCCTTATTATTTATATAAATCTATCCTATGAGCCTATTAGCCTCCACCACTACAATCTACACATTTATTTAATTAACTGTAAGTGTCAATTTTTAATATTAGTTTTATTTATGGCTATAACCATTTTTTTTTTTTGTAGTACAAGCTATAATTAACTAAAAACTTATAAGAAAGAGTAAAATTAATGTTATGGTTACATAAATAGTACTTGGTTCGAGTTTATTATGAAGTTATATTCAATAAGAAATTATTAATGATTTATATGTCAAATATAATATAATATAATTTCAAGTATCTTATTTCAGTAATAAAGTATATACATATTTTTTATCAACATCCTATTATAAATGAAAAAAAAATATCTACAACCCAGTACAATAGGAGTGACAAATATCTAACTATTTAAATTAGGTATATATGTTAATAAATTTTTGCATTAAGAATTAATTAAATAATAAGTAGAGCCAATAAATTAATTCAAAATTTAAATTCCATTTAACAATCAATCAAGTGTTGTAAAAATAGAATGGAAACTGGGTATAATTTTACCAATATTAAATACTAATATAATAATATATTTATAATAATAATATAATAATAATAATAATATTAAAATAAGTGTTTGGAAAGTGGGGGCAATATATATAATATAAATAAAGAGATAGTGGAAATTTATGGAAAATTAAATAAAGACTAAATGAGAAAGTGGGAGAGAATGAAGAGAATTGGAGAGAATTTCACCAATGGATGTTTTTATTTTTCCACCAAAAGCCACTATTTATAGGCAATTTGGCAAGGGATGAGTTGGTACATTTGGACACTAAGCATTGGTAAAAATTTGACACTTGGAGGACACTATGACTATGGAAATTTTGCCACTTGGCATAGGTAATATATGGCATGTGGATGGGCATTTATACTACATATTTTACAATACTCCCCCTTAAATGCCCATTTATATAATATATGCCTCGTTAAAACCTTACTAGGGAAAAACCCAATGGGATAAAAACCATAGTGAAGGAAAAAGAGTACATATTTTATATAATACATTTACTCCCCCTCATGACGACATCACTTGAGATCTCTGAGTCTTCGCATCCCAATACTGTGAACCAATTTCTCAAATGTTGTAGTTGGTAATGCTTTTGTAAATATGTCCGCCAAGTTATCTTTCGAACAAATTTGTTGTACTGAGATGTCACCATTTTCTTCAAGGTCGTGAGTGTAGAAAAGCTTCGGAGAGATATGCTTTGTTCTATCTCCTTTGATATATCCTCCTTTGATTTGAGCTATACATACTGTGTTGTCTTCGTATAATATTGTTGGAGGATGTTTACTTGAAGACCATCCACATGTCTCACGAATGTGTTGTGTCATCGATCTTAGCCATACACATTCTCGACTTGCCTCGTGAATTGCGAGAATTTCAGCATGATTCGAAGAAGTGGCCGTGATGGTCTGTTTCACTGATCGCCATGATATAGCGGTTCCTCCACATGTAAATAGATAACCTGTCTGAGATCTAGCTTTGAGTGGATCAGATAGAAAACCGGAATCTGCATAACCAACTAGATCAAAACTAGATTTGTTAGAATAAAATAAACCCATATCAATCGTCCCTCGAAGATATCGGAGTACATGCTTAACTCCGTTCCAATGTCTTTTTGTAGGACATGAACTATATCTAGCTAATAAATTTCTTGAAAATGAAATATCCGGTCTTGTGTTATTAGCTAGATACATAAGTGCACCAATTGCACTAAGATATGATACTTCAGAACCAAGTAGTTCTTCATTATCATCTCGAGGTCGAAATATATCTTTCTTTACATCCAGTGAACGAACTTCCATTGGAATATTCAATGGATGTGCTTTATCCATATAAAATCTTTTTAAGATTTTCTCTGTATAAGTTGATTGATGAATAAATATCCCATCTGCTAAATGTTCAATTTGCAAACCAAGGCAAAATTTTGTTTTTCCAAGATCTTTCATCTCGAATTCTTTCTTAAGATATTCTATTGCCTTGGATAACTCTTCGAGAGTTCCAATTATATTTAAGTCATCAACCTATCTGATTATAATAGCAAATCTCGATGAGATTTCTTTATAAAAACACGGACATATTGGATTATTTTGATATCCTTCTTTCAATGATATTCACTCAAAGCGATTATACCACATTCGTCACGATTGTTTTAATCCATATAATGATCTCTCAGAACTTTATTGAATACAATTCCCGAGAACTTGATTCATATGTTTACGTATTTTAAATCCTTCCGGATTTTCATATAAATGTCATTATCCAGAGATCCATATAAATACGCCGTGACTACATCCATTAGATGCATATCAAGTTTTTCATATACAGTCAGGCCAATTAAATATCTTAACGTTATTGCATCCACCACAGGAGAATATGTCTCCTCATAATCTATACCAGGCCTTTGCGAGAATCCTTGTGCAACAAGTCTCGCTTTATATCTTGTGACTTCATTCTTTTCATTTCTTTTCCTTACAAATACCCATTTGTATCCTACAAGTTTAACACCTTCTGGTGTTAGGACTACTGGCCCAAAAACCTCACGTTTTGAAAGTGAGTTCAACTCTGCTTGAATTGCTTCTTTCCACTTCAGCCAATCCTTTCTACGTTTACATTCATCGATAGATTTTGGATCAAAATCGTCACTTTCATGAATAATATCGTGAGCAACATTATAAGCAAAAATGTTGTCAATAATAATATCATTTCGGTTCCATCTCTTTCCTGTTGTAACATAGTTTATAGAAATTTCATTATTATCCTCAAGCGTTTGATTTTCATCAATACTCTTTTGAGTAGTTGTATCTTGGATTTCTTCTGGAACATCCATACCTTTTATCGAATCATTTTGATTCTCAACTACTTTTCTTTTTCGAGGATTTTTATCTTTGGAACCTATTGGTCTACCACGCTTCTGGCGTGCTCCAGACTCATTATTGACAACTTGTTCTGTGGAATATCAATTTTTGATGGAGCATTTCTTTGCTAGTATATATGATTTAGTCACCCTTTTAGCATCCGTGAATGCATCCGTAATTGATTTGCTATATTTTGCAAATGAATTATCTTTTGAACTTCAAGTTCACATTGATCTCTTCGAGGATCTAAATGAGATAATAATGATGCATTCCACGTAATTTCTTTTTCCAACTTCTTAATTCCTCCCCCCTAATGTTGGAAAATTTGTCTCATTAAAATGACAATCAGCAAATCGTGCAGTAAATACATCACCCGTCAGGGGTTTAAGATATTTAATAATTGATGGGGAATCATATCCAACATATATTCCTAACCTCCTTTGAGGACCCATCTTAGTACGTTGTGGTGGAGCAATTGGAACATATCTCGCACATCCAAAAATTCTCGGATGGGATACATTTGGTCACGGCCATAAGCTAATTGCATGAGGAATATTTATTATAGGCTCACCGCCTAATACGTAATAATGATGCAGCGCGTGTAAAATAACATGACCCCGCACCGATGTAGGGAGTTTAGCTCTCATAAGCAATGGTCTTGCAATTAATTGCAGACGTTTTATAAATGATTCTGCTAGACCATTTTGTGTATGAACATGGGTTACCGGATGTTCAACACTTATCCCAATTGACATACAATAATTATTAAAAGTTTGGGATGTAAATTCACGAGCATTATCAAGTCGAATTGTCTTAATTGTATAATCAAGAAATTGTGCTCTTAACTTAATTATTTGAGCAAGTAATCTTGCAAATGCAAGATTTCGACTTGATAATCAAAGATACATGTGACCATCTGGGATGCGTCAATCAATACCATAAAATATCTAAATGGACCACTTAGTGGGTTAATAGGTCCACAAATATCACCTTGAATTCGCTCTAAAAATGTAGGTGATTCAATGCCCACTTTAGCTGGTGATGGTCTAATAATTAATTTCCCTTGAGAGCAAGCATCACATGACAACTCATTGGATTGAAGAATCTTACGGTTCTTTAAAGGATGTCCATGTGAATTCTCAATAATTTTCCTCATCATTATCGATCCCGGATGACCCGATCGATCATGCCAAACATCGAATATTTACGGATTCATGAACTTCGGTTCATTGTTGCATAACTTTCGATTACTCGTATATGAGTATAATATAATCCGGAAGAAAAAGTCGGCGATGTTTCCAATATCGTTTTTCATGTGAAATAATAGATGTGATATAGAGATACTCTATATTATTTTTACGATCGATTTTCAACATGATAATCATTATTACGTATATCTTTGAAACTCAATAGATTTCTTTTGATTTGCTAGAGAACAAAGCATTATTAATTGAAAATTTTGTTCCTTTAGGCAAGATAAAACTTGCTTTTCCAAAACCTTCAATCAGTCTGCAGAACTGATATATAGTATTGATTTTTGCTTCCAAAGATTGTCAATTTAGAAAAATATTTTCTGCTTTATGAGTATCGTAATGCGTAGTTAGTTGCGATCTGCTGAGACATAAATCCTCATTGCTCATTTTCGGGTTACTCAACATATTGAAATTGTCCATATTTCTTCATTGATAAGAAAAGGAAAAACGATTACAAAAAGTTCTAAATATATATACAAAAACAAGAAAAACATATTATAAAATGAAGACTTAATTATATATCTTCATACAAAACATCATCTACTTGTTTGATTGCATCAATTTTCTCTCCGGAGATTCAAAATAATCACCACATCAAGATGCACCATATTGGAGGATCGAACACATCATCTTCTTGAATGGCAAGATTCACCTCCACATTCTTCCCTTTTTCTTTTTCCTTCAAGGAAGCTTGATAGAGATCAACAAGGTGTTTTGACGTCATTTACAGCAGTGCGTGAAGGCTGCCATTCATTCCGCCCTAAACATTTATGTTCATCACCTTTTGAACTCCTATCTTGTGGAGTTTTTCCTTTATGATCATCGATTCGTGTGGGTTTCTTAAAATTATAATGCCCACCACGAAAATAGGTATTTCTTCCTCTACCATGGTCCCGACTTCGACCACGACCCACGACCTCGACCACGATTATTGAAATTCACAAAGATTCACTTCAGGGAATGGTGTTGCTCCAATTGGTCGAGATTCATGATTTTTCATTAATAGCTCGTTATTTTGTTCAACCACGAGAAGACATGAAATTAATTCGGAATATTTTTTAAAGTCTTTCTCTCGATATTGTTCTTTGCTGCGAGCATATTCGAGACATGAAAAAAGTGGAGAATGTCTTCTCTAACATATCAACATCGATAATTTTTTCTCCGCATAATTTTAGTTTTGAACTAATTCTGAAGAGTGCAGAATTATATTCACTTACTGATTTGAAGTTTTGCAACCTCAGGTGCATCCAATCATAACGAGCTTTTGGAAGAATAACTGTTTTTTGATGATCATACCTTTCTTTCAAGCCTTGCCATAGAATGTAGGGATCTTTTATTGTAAGATACTCCATTTTCAATCCCTCGTGAAGATGATGGCGAAGGAAGATCATAGCTTTGGTTTTTTCTTGATTTGATGCATCATTTCCTTCTTTAATTGTTTCTCCAAGATTCATGGAGTCTAAATGGATCTCAAAGATCGAGGACCCATGACAAGTAGTTATTTCCATTAATATCCAAGGCATAAATTCTAGTTTTGCAAGATTTGCTATAGTAATACTATATACAAAGAAATTGCATTTACATTAGGAAATCAATTAGACATGCAAAATAACATTTTATTATTAAAAAAAATGGCTTACCCGGAGGACCTACCTTCAGTGGAAAAATCGGCAGAGCTTCGTGCTGATAACGTGTTGTAAAAATAGAATGGAAACCGGGTATAATTTTACCAATATTAAATACTAATATAATAATATATTTATAATAATAATAATAATAATAATAATAAAAAAGTGTTTGGAAAGTGGGGGCAATATATATAATATAAATAAAGAGATAGTGGAAATTTATGGAAAATTAAATAAAGACTAAATGAGAAAGTGGGAGAGAATGAAGAGAATTGGAGAGAATTTCACCAATGGATGTTTTTATTTTTCCACCAAAAGCCACTATTTATAGGCAATTTGGCAATGGATGAATTGGTACATTTGGACACTAAGTATTGGTAAATATTTGACACTTGGAGGACACTATGGCTATGGAAATTTTGCCACTTGGCATAGGTAATATATGGCATGTGGATGGGCATTTATACTACATATTTTACAATATCAAGAGTTTAAATTAAAAAATCATTTAAAATTATTAAATGATTTCTACTATTTTGATAGTCGCCATAAAAAAAAAGTGGTGATAAATAAAAAAACAAAGATAAATTTTGCGATTAGTTTTTTAAAATCAATTAATTTATTTTTCTATATGATTTTTTCCTTCAAATGAATCATATAAACTTCTGGATTATTTTCGGTTTAAAAAATCTTCATTTTTACTTATTTTTTTTTTATTTCCCTAATAACTTTAATTTTTCTCGACAGAAATGCATAATTTGCATGTGGAACATTTTTAATTAAAAGTTGAACTAAAAAACAAAAGAATTAACTAAAAACTAAATTATAATTATGATAATTTGACCCATAAAAGAGTCCAAAGTTCAATTATAAAATTATTTAGACCTAACTATTGAAATACTCAATTCACCCATAAAAGTAGTCAAATTCAACCATAAAATTGAACCAGACAAACTTAATAATAAAATTTCTAAATAAAATAAAAGAAAAATCATTCGACTCAATCATCAAAACAACACCTACGTTACTAGCTTGTTCTCCAACAAAAAAAAAAGAGTTTTGTTTAAAAAGTCTTATTAGTTTTTTTATTTATTCAAATTCGCGATACGGATAAAATTGAATTAATTAAGTGGACAAAACTTAAATTACAAAAGAAATTAGAAGCGAAATTATCGGGACCAATGTAAGACAAATTCGAGCCATAAATAAAGGAGAAGAGAAGAATTTGGACAAAAGCCCAAATTCAACCTCCCCGTCCAGGCCGATCATTTGTCGGCCTTTCAAGAGGTATGAGCATGTGTCACAATCGCACTTTTCAAAGAGTTTCAACGCAGTCGTGCGTCACTTATTCTCGCTCGCGAAAAAGTTAGTCAACTCAAATTTGGATCGTCGGTGGTCCACAGGGCTTATCTCGTAACCTCTACCCCCGTTCTCGAGAAAACGATTTTAGAAAACGGGTTAGAGAAAGTTCGTGAAAACATTTTAGAAAACATTTGGAAGCAATTTTAGAAAGTGAGTCATACACTGATAAGCAAATAAAGATATCCACAACTTAACTAGCATGTAACTCTTGGTAGGAAAAATTGACGAATAGTCGCATCTCCTTATAGTACATTCTAGGAATTTTGGCTATGACATCCTTGCACGTCAATTTGGCGAGAAGTCATACACCTACAAAAATACAAGGAAACAAAAGAACAAAGCTAAATGCAATACATAACATGGAAACATGATAAAAAGGGATTGGAACGGTCATGCGGCCACGGGCAACACGCCCTGGACAAACATGACCGCGACATCCTCCTCCACTTAAATGGTTGACATCCTCGTCAACCGACACTCTTCGAACATGACGGTCTTGGGTCAGCAGTTTTCATGTCTCCGGCTCGATTCCAACAGACTTTTGTGCCAAAGGCTTCCTTCCACTTCTCTAAGAACTGTCGCACATTCTCACCTTGGTTGTCTTCTGATTTCGTCTCTTCTGTTAGGACTTCAAATGAATTCTTCAACTGGATCAGCGGGCTCACCACTTCATTCCTCTTTGTACTACACTGCCCTGGCTTCTTCCAAGACCTAGGTTGGTCCGACTTTGACACTACAGGCCTCGCCACAGTCACTTCCACTCTATGAAAAACACGTCTCTGACCGACTCTCTCGTTTCCTTCTCGCGTGCACTCTTGCACTTGAACTGCTTTTCCCCGCCACTTCATAGGGGAGGCATACACTCGACCACCACTTCTCCCATAACGGTGGTCAGATACTCGGGACACATCGTCACAATGATCACTTGGGCATGTCCTCAACTGTAGGGTCGATATTACTCTCACACTGTTGGGTTGCTTCAACTTTGCATGCACTACGGTAGGGTCACTTTCCGTTATTACCAAGCATTTCGCAAGCGGAACCGGTATGACTTTGTACTGAAGAAGGAACTTCATTCCTAACACGACATCAAAGTCATCCATCTTAACAATAACAATGCCAACTCGGCCACTTCAATCCCCTATTCTAACGGTGACTCCCTTTGCGATTCCTGAAATAGGTAGAGCTGCCGAATTAACAACTTTCATCCTTCCTGGATCTCAGTTCCAGGACAAGTTCAACTGCCTCGCTTCCGTCTCTGATATGAAATTGTGGGTGGCTCCCGAGTCAACCATTGTGCTCTTGATTGATCCATTGTTAACCCATGTGTCGACGTACATGAGGCATCTACTTGACAACTCTTTTGTTTCTCCCACATTCTTCTGGAGAGCCGACAAGAACTTTAAGGCGCCCATACATGAATTCTCATAGTCCTCCTCTCGTACGGACTCGACTTCCATATTGTCAACTTCTTTTCCCTTCTTCACCTCTAAGGTCGCTTGAAAGGCCTTGAGGGTCACTTTATTCGGGCAGTCATGCACTCGATGCGACCCGTCACATAGAAAACATCTTTGGTAGTAGCTACTCTGACTTTGTGGTCCTTGCCATGAATTTCCACTCCTCTAAGGGGGCCTTCTGTTGTTCCCCATTCGCTTCTCGACTCGTCCACTCCCCCACTCTTGGGAGAGTTAGGTCGATGAAATCTGTTGTCTTGGGAGGTTTTGTTCTGTCTCACCTCCTGAGATTATTCATCACTCAATCCACTATTCAAATCAAAATAGTCGTTCTGCTGCTGCGTAAGCTTCGGTTAGGCTTTCTATTCGTTGTTCGTACAACTTAAACCTAGCCCACGACTGTAAGCCTTCAACAAAGTAGAAGACCTTGTCTTTCTTGGACATGTCTCGAATGTCCAACATCAATCCCGCAAACTGCTTGACATACTCCCGAATAGTCCCTTTGTGTTTCAGTTCGTGCAGCTTACGTCTTGCCAGTATCTCTACATTCTCGAGGGAAAACTGTGAATGTAACTCTTGTTTCAGCATATCCCATGTGTCAATGGTACATCTCCCCTCTTTGATGTCCATATAGCGGGTCCTCTACCACAACTTGGCATCTTCTTCCAGGTACATCGTAGCCAAGGTAACTCTTTCTTCTTCAATCACTGTGCCCATTGCTTGAAAGTACTATTCCATATCAAAGATAAAGTTTTCTAGCACTTTGGTATCTCGAACCTCACAGAAAGGTTTCGGTTCAGGGATCTTCTTCTTATTCGACTTGACTGCGCCCTCAGGTGCGGCTTGTCTTCCCATCGCCACCATGGTGACATTTAACTTGGCGGCCATCTCCACCATCTCAACCCTACAGGCATCAAAGATGGCTCTCACATCGTCAGAAAAGGTCGACAACCATCTGACCCAGTACTTTTTGGGAACTGTCCAAACTATCAACTCGTTCCTCTATTTAGGCAACAGAGCCCGACGAGCTATCACCACGCTCGTAGTTACCATGTCGGTTTACCTTTTTCTCAAGGGTCTCAACCCTTATCATCAATTCTTTGATGGACATTCCATTAAGGCGGCTAGCTACCGCATCGATGTTGTCGATCTTGGATGCAATCTCTTCCAGACGAGACTCCAAGAACCGAATACTATCAGGGACTTCCATCAAGCAGAGCAATTGCTCCTCGATTTTGGTCAATCGCTCTTTGTCAGATTTATTCAATTGTCTAGCAGCAGACATGATTATTGCGTCTTGTCTTTCTGGAGCCAACTAGGCTCTGATACCAACTGTCACGGTTGCACTTCTCAAAGGGTCTCAACGCGGCCGTGTGGCACTTACTCTCGCTCGCGAGTAAGTCAAACCAACTCAAATTTGGATCGCCGGTGGCCCACATAGCCTATCTCGCAACCTCTATCCCCGTTCTCGAGAAAATGATTTTAGAAAACAGAGTTAGAGAAAGTTCGTGAGAACATTTTAGAAAACATTTGGAAGCAATTTTAGAAAGTTAGTCATTTGCTGATAAGTAAATAAAGATAACTACGACTTAACTAGCATATAACTCTTGGTAGGAAGAATTGACGAATAGTCGCATCCCCCTATAGTACATTTTAGGAATTTTGGCTATGACACCCTTGCACGACAATTTGGCGAAAAGTCATACGCCTACAAAAATACAAGGAAACTAAATAACAAAGCTAAATGCAATACATAACATGGAAACATGATAAAAAGGGATTGGAACGGTCATGCGGCCACGGGCAACACGCCCTGTACAAGCATGACCGTGACACCATGCATGGCCCTAATGCGTGGCGTTCAGTCTGGTCCAATCTATCTTTAATTTAATTCGCAAAGGGAAGGAGAAAACCCCTAATGAGATGATATAAATGCCTATCTTCAACCTAAAAGGGTCTTCCTCATTCCTAAACTCCTTGCTACACTAAATTCTCTTAGCTAATTTAAGCATTGAAGCTAATGTGGTAAGCATGGTAAGCAGTCTTTGCTTTTTTTGCATGTCATGTTTTTTCCCTTCAAAACAAATTTATTATTGTTGTCGCATAGTCAGGTGTGTTTCTTTGTCCAAATTTTTGCAACAACACGTGGAATTAAAATTTCAACTCGCCAATTAAAAAAAAGTTTTTTCTAATTGTTTGGTGTAGGGTCTACCAAGGTTTAAAATATTTATGTCAATGGAAATATTGAAGCCTCAATTTTATGGAAATATTGATAAAATCTCATGGCCGGTAGATATTTTCCAAAAATGATAAAAATTAAAAAAATATATTAAATTAATAAATAAGAATTTTTTACACTTTTTAAATAAGTTAAAATACTTATTATGAATATTATATCTACCCTAGTTACATTTTATTGCTACTTTTTTATATGTGATTAATTTTTAACATTATAATAAAAATATCGATTCACTCTTTATATCGATGTCAAACTAATGAAAATGTAAAACTGTCGGTAAAAAGTTAATATCATGAAGTCACCAGTATGATATATGAAAATAAAATGTAATTTAATTCGGAAAAGAAAAAAGAGAAAAGGAAGAAAAAAAAGATAATAATGATGATAATTTAATTGATTGTAATAAGCAAAGGCGGTGCATTACAGTTGCGAGGGAAGGGCGCGTGGGATGGGGAAGGGTGAAGACAAAAGTTAATTGCTTTTTTGGTTAAGATTGTGTACTCTGTCTTATAACTAAATAAATTTGTTAGTATTATTTGAGGTAAAACTAAGGAAGCCTTTTCAAAAAAAAAAAAAAAAAAAAACAACACCCATCCACATATTCATGGCAACAACAAACTTTTGCTTTAATTTGGGTCTCCACTTTCATTCCCTTTTGGTGCTCCCCATCTCATCCCATTCAAAAAAGATTTTATTTTCATTTTTTCCTTCTCTCCATCTCTTCCTTTTTCTTTATATGGAGCAATCCAAGAGATAGAGTTATATATAGACATATAGTACAATAAAAGTAGAGTCGAGAGATTTGAACTTCTGATTTTACGAAGAATACATGTCAATTACGGTCGAACTTTATTTACTCTGACAAGATAAGCTCATATTTCATCTTTTAAAAACTACTTAAATTGCAGTCGTATCTGTTGTTTATTCAATATGCAAAAATAACAAAAAAAAAAAATGGTCCAGTCCAAATGGACCAGGTAAAAAGTCACGAATATTCTATTTCCTATAAGTATATCAGTAATATATCAGTGATATACTCTTAATATACCTAATATAAAGTATATCATCGATACACTACTGATATACATTATTTTCGCGCGTTTTTCAATATGAAGTTTGTCAGTAGTCTATCAGTGATATATCATTAATATAATAATGATGATACCTAATATAAAGTATATAACTAATACACTATTAGTATACTTATATCAAGTTCATCAAAAGTATATCAGTAAGTAACATATGAGATATTCATAACATAGAGTATATCACGGATATATTGTTGATATACTTTATTTTAGTTCTTTATCTTTATTGATGGTTTATATTTACTAGTTTTCAGTAAATCAACTTATTAAATTGATACATTTGACCAGTAGTATATAAGAAATTCATATTTAATATATCAGATATATCTAAAATAAAGTATATACTATTGATGCACTCAATCTTAGGGTATATCAATGAAATAAACATACCTAAAATGAAGTATATTAGTGATATACCGAATATGCAACATGTCCATGATATGCTACAAATATATAGAGAGAGTATATCATTTCATTGATATACCTAAAAATAAGTGTATCGACATTATATTAGTAATATACTACTAATAAACTTCGTTTTAGGTATATATTAGTTGACTGATATACTAAATATAAAGTAAATCAGATATATTACTAGTATACCAAACAGTAAGTTATTAGATATCCTACTAATACACCAATAAGAGTAAAATTGGAATAATAAAAAAAAGATAGAATTTAGATTTAAAAAAATTTGGCTATATTTTCAAATCTAAAAACGTAACTATCACTAGATTTACAAATATCATAATATTTTTTTTTTGCTACTCATGGCAATTTTCTTTTTTTTTTTTTAGAGCTAAGTAAATAGTTATCTAAAAAAGTTGAAGATGTGAAACAATTTTCAAACCTTTTAAGATCTTTTGTTGATCGTACCATCCATGGAAATCATTCTAGTTGGAGTTTGTTGATCATAAGACTTCTTTAATTAACCATTGAGATTGAAGTTCATTTTGCTGAATAATGGTTAATTTTATTAATTACTAAGTAACATGTCAAACTAATTAGATTGAGACAACCATGTGGTGTGTGTCGTAGTCAATGGTTTAGGTGTTAGGATCTCATTGTCATGCTACGGTACGATGTACTTGCAAGAGAAAAAAATACCAAAAAGTGTCCAACTTTACATTAATTTAGTGTTTTCTAAAAGTTCCAATAGTCAAATTCAAGAGGTTGTGATAACTGATCACAAGAAGAAAAGATAAATTCAACAAATAATTATTAAGGGACAAATAATGTCTTTTTTTTTTATAAAGTTATTTTTGTTTTGAGTTCACAACATTTAGGTATCGTTTGGTTTAAAGTTTTATTGGATATCATGGATAATAGATGCTTAAGATTAAGATGGTTGAGAATAATAAATGTCTAGGAATAAGATGACTGTGTTTGATTCTACATGAAAATATTAATATATATATTTGTTTGATAAAATTAATATATAAATCTTATTTTAATTGTAATACATTAAATAATGAATTAATATTCTAATATAGTTTAATTATATGACATCCGTACCATAAATTAATAACATTTGTAATTAATTGATTAAATATAATATTAATTAGTCACTTAATATTTTCATAGTGGATTTTATAATGGATATTTAGGCTTGTTTTATGAAATTAATCCTACAATATTATTTTGGTATATTATTTTATGAACTAATCAAAATTAATCAAAATTAATTAATTAATTATAAAATTTTTTAATTAAATAATTAATTATGATTATTGAAGATGAATATATATATATATACTTAAAATATTAGTAAAAAAGAGAGAGAGGTGGGTATAAAGAAAATTCATCATTCTTGAATGGTATAAAAATTCATCCATCATGAAAAAAAAGTGATGCTCATGCTCATGCTTACATACCTTGTTCCAAATAAATAAAGTGATTTAAAACCCTTTGAATCTATGACCTATGGGTCATAAGTTTATATTTGATGTCAGTTGAGCAATGCTTTTATTGGCTTTATAGGAAATTAATGTTATTCAACTTAACGTGCCTAGATTTGGCAACTAAGTGTTGGAAAAATAATATATATGTTATATATATGAACTAAGTAATATTAGCAAATTGATTACAACTTAATTGACTACAAATAATTACAGTGTAAGTAATTCTACAAATTAGTCGAGACATGCTTATAAAGCGTTGTCATGAAGATAATTTTATTCGCTCTGCACGGATTGCAAGTCGGCTAAAAGATTATCTCAATAGGATACAACAACTAATTTTTGTATAACAACAATCTCAAACTACCTGGGGCAGAACTTATGGATACTTTCACTCAACTCAATTCAAGATTAAAGAATAGAAAGATATGAGAGAAAATCTCTTCAGTTGAAAGGAGATGCTCCAAATGAAGAAAGAAGTTGTTATTTTATTAGCTAGCAACTTAGTAGCTCTCCAAAAATAAAATTAATATAAACAATATGAAGTTGTTATTTTATTAATAACTCGATTGGGTAGTTATTTGTAAAAATTCAAACATAACTAAATAAATTTAACTTTTTATAAGTTAATTTGGTAAAAGAAACGTCAACATATTTTGATGTTTAAAACCATTTTGAAATTTTTGAGGTTCAAGTTATGTAACAATAACATAAATGAAACATTAATCCGTTTTTGGTGTTTTAAACCAACACTTCTTCCATAAATTTTACTATAAAATCCAACAACAACAATGACACTTAATTGCATGGAGTTAAAGGGATTGTTGCCTATAAGGAGATTTTGTGATTGATTGAATTTAAATGTCAAGTTTAGAGACAATAACATCCTAATACACTTGGGCCAAGGGAAGCTTGGGTTCATGCGAAGGGGTGTACAACTAACTCGGTAACTCGAGCAATCCAGACTACCCAACCCAAATTGTAAAAGTTGGGTTAGGTTAAATTTTTTTTCGGTTGTGTTGGGTTAGAACTTTGGAGAACCGAAAAGTTCGGGTCGGTTCTCGTGTTAGACTTTTTAGGCTCGGGTTGACCCAACCCAACACAAAGTTTATATTTTTATTTTATTTTAATTATATCTATACTTATAAATGAACTATTTGTCAATTTTTTATGTTTTTTATCTAGACTTCTAACCAATGTTAAGATGTTATGAATTTTGAAGTTTGATTGTAAGGACCCTAACTTCTAAGACTTTCTTTCTAGGGTCATTACTAACATGCATGCTTTTTGAGGCCACAAAAACATTAAAAGAAATAAATTTCGATGAAAATACAAACGGATTTATTTGGGATCCCATAAAACAAAGTAATTTAAAATACATGCAATTAAAAATTTGGCCTCTACTGTCAACATCGAAGTACTTTAATACTAAAAAAAAACATCACCTAATAGATAAAACATTTTTCTAAAATTCTCTAGTTTCTAAAATGTAGAAATCATGACTCTTGTAGCCCCATGGCCTTCGTAGCATGTCCCCGTCACTCGCCAAGTATGTCTTTGCATTTACCTGAAAACATTTTTAAAAAGAAAGGGTGAGTATTGTGATAATACTCAGTAAGAAACCTCACTGTCGAGGTTTGAAAACATGTTGTTACAATAAATCATGGCTTTATGTGGGACCCATACACAATAAAACATGTTCCATGGCTTTTTCTCTTCGGCTATTAGTGGGAAATTGAGACTTCCTAATCCATGGCCTCTAAGTTTAGGTCGACTCTAAGTCATTCATGACTTACATAGCATTAAGTACGTTTATACATATATATTGGAAGTTTAATTGCCATGACCTTCGTAACTATTTTTATTTTATAAAAGTTCTCTTCGATTTTTAGTGGGCAATTAAATTCTCCTGAATCATGGCCTCTAGTTCGAGTCGACTTTAACTCATTCATAACTTATATAATAAATATTATCAGGAAGATTTCTCCACAACCTTCGCAACCATTTTTCAGAAATACATACTCATGGTCCCAAATGAAACAGTAACAATATTCGTGCAAAAATTTCATGGTATAAATACATTCTAAGAATCAAAGTCCTCAAATTTAAACCATCAACAACATGACATTCATGACCTTTCAGATAATTATCAAATCAACCAGATCATGGCATTTTAAACAGACCTATCGAACATTTCATGGCATTTATAAAAGAGCTTTTCAAACATATCATGACATTTATAAAGGACTTTTCAAACATGTCTTGGCATTTATAAAGAACTTTTCAAACATATATCTCGGCATTTTTCGAGCAAAGCCATTAAATTCTGAATTTTAAAGTTTGACGTAGGTTCCCTTACCTTAGCCTTCGTTTGACATATCCTTAATTTCCCATTTTTCACATAATTTCTTAGAGATTGGTCCCCCTCGAACATGCCTAACTCTCTACATTTTCTCAAAATTAAGTTCTTTTCCAATGTAACTTCCAAACCTGTCCACCAGAAATTCCTAAATTAAAAGCAAACAACACTTGATCTAAATAACAGAATCTATGGTCCACACATCCAGACAAATTACCTTGGGAAAAAGTCGCCTCTTGAATCGTGTCTAAAACTATCCCGATTTTATTACTTCGACACTGAAAGCTATAGGTTTCTAAAAAGAAACTAGTTACAACCAACCATAAACAGATTCTTCGTTTAGTTTACTAAGATTGAAAATTCATATTTCGCTTACCCACAAACAACAACCCAAAAAATGGTTTGGTTGAACGAAATTCAATGAACGAGGATTTGCAGATTTGGCCCGAGCAACACTAGTGGCGTGACTTCAACATAGGGAGGTGAAACTCGAATCTGAAGTCTAACATTTGTTGCAGATGGCTCGGCAACGGATCTGGTCACGAGGATGCGATCTCGACGAAAGGCATTCAGGTTGCGACGCAGATCCGGAATGATGGTCGACTAGGTGGCTTCGGCGGCGGATGAGCGAGCGAGTTTGGCGGCTACGTTAAGTGGCGGCCAGCGAAGCGGCGGCCGAACGGCGAAAAAGCGATGATCACGGCGACCACCGGCGACAAACAGATGACCGACGACGAGGCAGCAAGTGGTTTGGTTAAAATGGTTTAAGCTCTACTCCGTCAATGGTGGTGTTCTCGTGAAGATGAGGTAGAAGATGGATTGGGAAAGAAGATGATGAATAGCTCCTAGGGTTTTGTGCCCATATAAGACAAATTAGTCTCCATCAATTAAATTCCTAGGTTTTTACTCTTTTGCCCCTCCACTTTCCTTTAAAGTATCATCATACTTCATTCTCAATTTCCAAATATTGACTCAAGCATTAAGTTCCAATTACCATCTCCAATCTAAAAACTAATTTTCCAAGAAATTTTAATAAAAGCTCAAAATTAACCGTACCTTAAATAGCGGGTGTTACAATCTTCCCTCCTTAAAACTTTCGTCCCCGAAAGTTCCTAATCTTGAAAAAACTATGGATACTTAATCCGCACTTTTGCCTCTTGCCCCAGGTAGCTCCTTTTGTTGAATGGTTTTGCCATAGTACCTTGACTAAACTTGGTTCCTTGATGACGAAGGTTACTATCCCTACAAAGATTCGCACAGGTCGCTTCTCGTATCTCAGGTGCTCATTCAACTGTAAGGGCTCGAAATCAAACACCTGAGATGAGTTTGACACATACTTTCTCAACACGGAGTTTTGGAATACACTATGAGCTACAAAGATATGGCAACAATGCCAACCTATAAGTCATGAAGTAAATTCACTCTAGGCTTTCAAATGGCCCTGTAAAGCATGGACTTGGTTTCCCTTTGCGGTCAAATCTCAAAATTCCGTTCAGGGTCTATTGTACAAGTTGCTAGCATTTCTGTCAAGGCATGACTCAATTGTTTTTTCTGACCATCGACTCACTTGTCTTCTCGCTTTTCTAGAGATGTGGCTCATTAAGGGTAGAGTTTTAGCAATCTCGTTTGGTGGTTCAGGATTTTCTAAATTGTCGAGCAATCTTTTCATGGTTCTTGGTAACCTTATAATGAACGTTGTAGTGACAGTCACCCTCTCAAAAATAGAACACTTAAGGTTGTTAAACCAAGAGACTTTTGCCTCATTGCTCTCACTTGGTACAATGGTTAGTTAGCCACTAACAGGGAAATATCTTTTCTAATGAACCTCAGTCATGTATTTATTTAACTTTGGGCCTTTCTTTTGACCACCAATGTCTCACTGCATGCTTAGAGTCATGATTGGAGTAAATTAAACTTAGGTCTCTTTGATTTTTATGTCACATGGATCATTCCACAAAACTTTACCAATCTTATGACCAAAATGCTCCAGAAAATTTTGGCAGCATAACAACATAACCACAACGATGACAAAATTTCTCAGGTACCTGTTTAACACAAGGTTGCACTTCTAAACTCAGATACCCAAACAATCATGCCTCCAAACTTCAACTCAAGATTACTCAAGATTTGGAAATATACACTATACAAAAATGTTGAACAACCGAAACAAAGGTGAAACTATGCTTCTTCAACACTTCAAACAATAATGCTTAAGAGACAAAATAGTTTAGCAATTTCATTACGATCTCAGAAGAGAAATATAGAAGAGTTTGATAAATCCTTCTTAATTTACTTAGTTCTGATGTTTAACCAATTATGAAATAACATGCTAATTACTCTTCTTACTTTTAATAACCTTGGACAAGTTCCATTTCCAACTTTTCTTAACTTGTAACTTGCCTGACTATGAAGTCTATAAAGGTTTCATCCCATTTCCACTTATGAGTTACAATAACTCTGTTGGTTTCCGTCTCTGTGCTTTTACTTACTGCCAAACTAGACACCTCAAACTCTTGTAGTCTGAGATTCTAGAAACTTGTTTCGCAAGGCTTACTTCACACAAATGAGTTGCCCTTTCGAATAAACTTTGTTCTAGAACAACGAAGATCAATACTACCCACCTAAAAAAACTTCTTGCCTCAGTGACAGTAGTTGGACGAAGTCGCCGTGTCACTACCTTCACCTGCGCATGACTCACAACGACTCCTGCCCTTGACATCAACGCATCCTAGAAAGGACACTCGTCTAAGTCAAGATTCCTTTTAAAGAACTTAACACACAACTCATTTATCCTCAACAACTACAAACCCTTTTAGTTGCTCTCCATGTTCCTCATCAAACTTAGAATACGCCAAGCTATCGTCAAACAACACAACCACCAAAGTATCCAAGATTTCCTTGAATACTCAATTCATTAGTCCCATAAACACTGTGGGCTCATTAGCCAACACAAACAACATCACTGTACATTCATAAAGTCTATAACGCAGTTTGGAAGTTGTTTTGGGATGTAACAATTTCTGATCCCTGACTGACAATAACTTGACCTTAAATTCCTTTTAGAGTATGTTGTCGCTTCATGTTATTGATAGAAAAGATCGTTCAATTGAGGGAGAAGATATTTCTTCTTAGCAACGACTTACTTCAATTCTCAGCAATCTATGCACAAACACATAGATACACCTTTCCCCTTTACGATCAACACTAGTACTCTTTAGGGTGATTTGTTAAAATGATCTCTTTATCGCTCTTTTGACTGTTGAATCATCCTGTAAGGATTATTAGAAATACCTAATGCTTTCTACCTTAACTTCATGCTCAAGTTTACCTCATGTGCTAATGGCAGCCTTGAAAGATCAAACTTACTTTTCTCGAACTTGATCTTTCTCCTTCAGTCAAATTTAGGACCTTTTCAGTTTCTTGTACTAATTTTGTTATAAAATCAAAACCTCTAAAACTTCACCTAAGAGACCATTAACCTATTTTTTACTGAGTAAATCTTCTAGTTTCATTCCAATGGTCATTGACCACTATAAATGTATGAATTTCAAAATTAAAGAGGTTTCTCAGTTTAACTTCTACATGACAAAGACTAAAACTTTCCTTTATTACCCAAATCATCCCTGTTTAACCCTCTGCTCGAAGGAGAGAAAACTTTAAGCCAAAAAGGAATTTCAAAGCTGAAGTCTTATACAATTTCTCCCAACTTATATAAAACAAACATAAAGTTGGGATTAGTAGCGAAGTTCCTTATACAAATTCCAAAAGCTTAAACACACAAATGACCATGTTAATGTCAAATTGTGCACAAGTATCCAACGTCCAGACAATCAACTCTCTTATTTTCTCAAATTAAAACTCTAACTCTTTACTTTTCCTCTTCATACTTGTCTTTATTAAGACCATTAAGCTAATGGTATCACTTTTGAAACCTCGTACCAGGCCCATACTCAATAAGACCTTAGTTGTTTCTATTTGCATACTTGCCATGGATGAACTCCAAGTATTCCGAAACACTTTGAAAATTTAACTTCCATTCCAAAGTTAACAACTTGTGTTTTTTTTTTCCCATTTAGGTCTCAAGCCCCTTTTTAAATCATCTTAACTATCTTTACCTCGCATCAACTAGGATGGATCCTTTAAAAAGAGATCTTTCTAATGTCGCTTATTTTCTATCTTTAACTTTTCTATTCTTCTAGCATGACATAGTAGTCATACACATTACCTCTTTAAGAGTCTCATCCAAAAGACATAAGCTTCTATATCAAGTACCCCTTCGAAAGACAAATATCAATCTTTTTAAATACTAAGTTCATGTATTCGCTTGGAAGTGAAAGAACTTTTCTTTATCACTAACAAAGTTAAGTTCTCATAATGGTATGCATACTACACCGCATAACATCTTCATCCCTTTGGCCCGACATGTATAAATAAGGTCACAGACATTCTACCTAACTCATTCAAATCTTGAACTTCTCAAGAGTAGTCATAACATTTATCTTTCAAAGTTCTACTTAATGAACTTAGTTGCTTAGCACCCCTAAAACAACTTCAATCTCTTAAGACTTACTATTCCTTCCTCTGTCTAGATCGAATCTTTTCAATAACGCATAACATGTGTTTTATGTCAATAACCTCGCTTTAAGCATGAACATTCTTAACTCTTACATCTTCTTTTCTATCAACAAGAGTAGGGCTCACATCTATTCATTTTTCCCCAGCTTAGAGACACATCATGGTCATATCACATAGATATAAGTTCACATATAAGCATTTTCTTTCTATTAACAAACAATACAGATCATACATTCTCATTCTTTCTTAGCTCAAAAGTATATTAAGCTCGTATCATATATACGTATGGCTTTTCATGTAAAACTACATACATTTCATGAATAACACGAAACTTTGTTTCAAGAGCATACCTGGGGATGACTGGAAATTTCTACTTGGCCATGGGATTTCTAATGCTTACGATGAAAGCAAGTCTACAGAACCAATAAACTTGGCTCTGATACCAACTGTAAGAACCCTAACTTTTAAGACTTTCTTTCTAGGGTTATTACTAACATGCATGCTTTTTGAGGCCACAAAAACATTAAAAGAAATAAATTTCGATGAAAGCAAAAACTGATTTATTTGGGATCCCATAAAACAAAGTAATTTAAAATACATGCAATTAAAAATTTGGCCTCTACTGTCAACATCGAAGTACTTTAATACTCAAATAAAACATCACCTAATAGATACAACATTTTTCTAAAATTTCTTTAGTTTCTAAAATGTGGAAATCATGACTCTTGTAGCCCCATGGCCTTCGTAGCATGTCCCCGTCACTCGCCAAGTATGTCTTTGCATTTACCTGAAAACATTTTTTTAAAAAAAGAGTGAGTATTGTGATAATACTCAGTAAGAGACCTCACTATCGAGGTTTGAAAACATGTTGTTACAATAAATCATGGTTTTATCTGGGACCCATACACAATAAAACATGTTCCATGGCTTTTTCTCTTCGGCTATTAGTGGAAAATTGAGACTTCTTGATCCATGGCCTCTAAGTTTAGGTCGACTCTGAGTCATTCGTGACTTACATAGCATTAAGTACGTTTATACATATATATTGAAAGTTTAATTGTCATGACCTTCGTAAGCATTTTTATTTTATAAAAGTTCTCTTCGGTCTTTAGTGGACAATTAAATTCTCCTGAATCATGGCCTCTAGTTCGAGTCGACTCTAACTCATTCATAACTTATATAATAAATATTATCAGGAAGATTTCTCCACAGCCTTCGCAACCATTTTTCAGAAATACATACTCATGGTCCCAAATGAAACAGTAACAATATTCGTGCAAAAATTTCATGGTATAAATACATTCTAAGAATCAAAGTCCTCAATTTTAAACTATCAACAACATGACATTCATGGCCTTTCAGATAATTATCAAATCAACCAGATCATGACATTTTAAACAGACCTATCGAACATTTCATGGCATTTATAAAAGGACTTTTCAATCATATCATGACATTTATAAAGGACTTTTCAAACATGTCTTGGCATTTATAAAGAACTTTTCAAACATATATCTTGGCATTTTTCGAGCAAAGCCATTAAATTCTGAATTTTAAAGTTTGACGTAGGTTCCCTTACCTTAGCCTTCGTTCGACATATCCTAAATTTCCCATTTTTCACATAATTTCTTGGAGAATTGTCCTCCTCGAACATGCCTAACTCTCTAGATTCTCAAAATTAAGTTCTTTTCCAATGTACCTTCCAAACCTGTCCACCAGAAATTCCTAAATTAAAAGCAAACAACACTTGATCTAAACAAGAGAATCTATGGTCCACACATCCAGACAAATTACCTTGGAAAAAAGTCGCCTCTTGAATCGTGTCCAAAACTATCCCGATTTTATTACTTCGACACCGAAAGCTATAGGTTTCTAAAAAGAAACAAGTTACAACCAACCATAAAAAGATTCTTGGTTCAATTTACTAAGATTGAAAATTCATATTTCGCTTACCCACAAACAACAACCCAAAAAATGGTTTGGTTGAACGAAATTCAATGAACGAGGATTTGCAGATCTGACCCGAGCAGCACTGGTGGCGTGACTTCAACATAGGGGGTGAAACTCGAATCTGAAGTCTAACATTTGTTGCAGATGGCTCGGCAACTGATCTGGTCATGAGGATGCGATCTCGACGAAAGGCATTCAGGTTGCGACGCAGATCCGGAATGATGGTCGACTAGGTGGCTTCGATGACGGATGAATGACTAGTTTGGCGAAGCGACGTTCGTGGTGAAGCGGTGACCGACGACAAAAAACAGTAGTACGACGACCACCGGCGACAAGCAGATGACCGACGACGAGGCAACAAGTGGTTTGATTAGAATGGTTTAAGCTCTACTCCTTCAATGGTGGTGTTCTTGTGAAGATGAGGTAGAAAATGGATTGGGGAAGAAGATGATGAATAACTCCTAGGGTTTTGTGCCCATATAAGACAAGTTAGTCTCCATCAATTAAATCCCTAGGTTTTTTCTCTTTTGCCCCTCCACTTTCCTTTAAACTACCATCATACTTCGTTCTCAATTTCCAAATATTGACTCAAGCATTAAGTTCCAATTACCATCTCCAATCTAAAAACTAATTTTCCAAGAAATTTTAATAAAAGCTCAAAATTAACTGTACCTTAAATAGCGGGTGTTATATTGATATTTGAATTTTATGTGATTTTAGTTCATATTCAAGAAAAAAATATATTTTAAATAATAAAAAAATTATAAAAATTAACCCGGCGACCCAACCCAACTCAACCCAAAAATATTGGGTTGGGTTGGGTTGGATTACTCTCATGAATAGGGTTGGTTGGGTTGAAAGAATGACCCACCCGAAAGAAAATTTGTATTACTTGACCTTTTTGCAGTATCAAATTTTAATACATTTGATGCTTTCATAAACATCAAGGAAGCCGTGGGAAAAAATAAAGTGCACAAAATGTGACCAGAAACAACCATCAAGTATATTTTCTTTCATAGTTTTCAAATGTCAAGAATATTAGATTCATTGACATGTCTAAAGTGTCATGTATATAAACTCTGGATACTCAGTATGTATCATTTCTACTATATAACTTAACATTTTGTGCATTAAATTTATTGTTATTTTAACGTTGAGGGAACACCAATTTAACTAGTTCTTGATGCATTTTGTTTTGTGTTTGTTTGTACTATTTTTTTTTTCCTAATTCTAACAAAATAGTCCCTATTATCTTGAATCTTGTGCATTGTATTCTAACACAATTTGATATCTTGAGAAAGATAAAATTTCATCAATCAAATAAATAATATACATTCAAGATCTATTGGTCAACCAAATTTACAAAGTTCATATCCTTAACATTATCAAACTATCAACGTTATAAACAATTTCAAAATTAGAAGCATAATCACCTCATATGAATAATTCCAAAATTATAAGAACTATCAACCTCTTAAAATAAGTATAACATGGTCATAAACTCATCAAATTAACACAAACTAAAGTTATCAAACTTATTGAACATAAATACAAAACTTAACTCATGCATAAAAATTCATGAACATAACAATTAAACTAAACTTAACAAAACTTAAGAACATAACGATCAGATTTATCATGCACACAAATATTAAACTCATCAAACTAACACGAATCATTAAAGTTATCAAAACTTTAACTTATCGATCAAAATTAGTTTGGTGATGTCTAATAGTTTGAATAGGACTTGTGGCTTGCCTCTAATTTGAGGCACTAATAAAAAATGTGTTGTGTAGTGTTGAAGATGGTAGCATGTATCATACATTGTGTCCAAAATGAGATACCAAGATAAGCACATGTGAAGAAAAGGTGGCACCCTACACACCTAATTTAAATAATGTGTGATCTTAAGATAACAAGGACTATAAAGAACAATTTCTCAAGATGGGTTTTTTAAGAGATGATGTAGTCACATGTGTGACCTAGGTTTAGGTTTCTAATTGTTATTTTTGGTAGAAAACTTGTACTCTTCTTCCATCATGTTTTGTTGATCAATATAACAAAATTAGAAAAAGTGAGGCATGAGGTGAAAGCCAATGTAAAAATTAAAAAAATAAAAAAGTTAAGTACTTTAAAACATAGGTTAAATTATAAGTTTAGTTCTTGAACTTTCAAGTTTGTATCAGATAAGTTCCTAAACTTTAAAAGAGTTTCTAATAAGTCGTTTAACTTTCAATTTTGTATCCAATAAGTCACCGAACTTCAAAAAATGTCTAATAAGTCCCTAAGTTTTCGATTTTGTATCTTTTAAATCTTTTAACTTTCAATTTTGTGTCTAATAGATCCTTAACCTATTCGACATTTTTAAAAATTCATTAACCCGATGGACACGAATTTAAAAATTTAATATACTTTTAGACATAAAATTCAATTTTATGTCTAATAGATTCATTAATTTAAAAAAAAATGAATGTGTCAAGGACTATTAGATACAAAATTAAAACTTTGAGAACATATTAGATACTTTTTAAAGTTCAGGGACCTATTAGACACAAAATTGAAAGTCCAGAGACATATTAGATACTTTTTAAAGTTCAATAACGTATTAAACATAAACATGTAATTTAACCACCTAAAACATATAACAAAAACCAATCCACAATACTATTAACAAATATTTAGTGCGATAACAACAAAACATTCAATGCCATACAAACTATCACCCAACAATGTTCGTGCAAATGCAATGATATTTTTCTAAACAATCGGTGTAAACTTAATAAAATAAAAAAAATATTTAAAATCGAAGTTGAATCAAAGATGATTGAAGAATGATGATGAAAGACGACCGTTAATGGTAGAGACGAAGACATGGAACTCAAAGTGTCTTAGGAAAATTGGAGATTTTATGTTTCTTTTTAATCCAAAATGGGTACAAACAAAATTTCACTACCCATCCAAAATGTCAAAACAAAAAAAAATTCAACCCTAGTTGATAACTTTATTTTCTCACAATTTTAGAAATGATTTTCATCTAAAACAAAAAAGTTTTTAAAAATTACTCTTTGTAAATAAAAAAACATGAAAACTTACCCTTTTTAGTTTTTAAAACTTATATAAAAAGTAAATAAGAAAATATTTATAGCTTAATTTTCAAAAACCAAAAATATTTAAAAAAAGACTAAATAATTATCGATTTAATTTTCAAAAACTAAATAATTATCTGAAGATGTTTTTTAATTTTTTAGTACTTTGAGCCATTCTCTCTATTCCAGGCTACATAAATATTGGATGTAGTATAAAAGTAAAAATGCTATTTTTAAAAAAAGGGTCACTTGCATAGATGATAATATGAATTATTGTATTTGCAACCGCATCATTCATTTAGATATAGCAAAATGTGTAAGCCCAACCCAACAACATAAAACAAAAAGTCCAAAATGTCATTTTCATGTTTTACAAAATCAAGAAAATCAGTAGTCTATCAACGTTATATCTAATTAGTAGTCTATCAACATTATATCTGATATACCAACGATATATCTAACCAAAAAGTAACTACATGAGTGATGTGCTATTGATACCCGTTGATTTCACTAACATTAAGTATATATTAGTGTAATATACTGTCGATATACTTTATTTATCTATCTATCTATCTATCTATATATATATATATATATATATATATATATATATACTTATTATATCAAGAGTACAATAGTGATTCATTAATTGTCTATGATATCATCTAAATCAAGTAGATCAGTGATATACTAACTATATACTTTATTTAGATATATAAATAAACTGTAAATGTAATTCAATATAATCAATGGTATATCACAAGAAATGATTTATGAGGATAATTACTATATATCATAATGTATCATTAGAATATCACAACCAATGCAATATATCACAATGTATCATTAGTATATCAACGGTATTTCTATGTAGTAGCAGTTAATTATTCTGTTCACCATCAATATATCATAATGTAGAAATGTAGAAATGTCCATAATGTACCAAATATGCATGTTATCAGTTAATATATAAACCATTATCAATAATAATAATAAAAAAAATACTTATTATATCAATACAATATTGATTCATCAATGGTATATCAGATTATCTAAAATAAGTATAGTTATATACTAATGATATATTATAATGAATAGTTATATACTAATGATATATTATAATGATATACTTAAATGTAATTCAGTATATCAACGGTATATCACAAGAAATGATTTATGAGGATGATTACGATATATCATAATGTATCATTAGAATATCACAAGTAATGCAATATATCACAATGTATCATTAGTATATCAACGGTATTTCTATTTGACCGTATTTTTTTTTTTTTGATAAACTATTTGGCAGTAGGTGATTCTTCTATTCACCATCAATATATCATAATGTATCAAGTAGAAATGTCCCTAATATGAATGTTATCAGTTAATATATAAACCATTATCAATAAAAAAAAAATACTTATTATATAAAGAGTACAATATTGATTTATCAATGATATATCATATTATCTAAAATAAGTATATCAATTATATACTAATGATATTCACTGGAAATTTAATTCAGTACATTAATGATATATCACAAGAAATGATTTATGAGGATCGTTAAGATATATTATAGTGTATCATTAAAATATCACTAATATATCAAAAATTTTGTTATATTTACAAAAGTAATAAATAGATAATAAAGTTACAATTTACCTAATTTCTTTTGCCACCCATTAGAAGATTCTTTGAACTATGCTCGAGTACTTTCTTTAAATAAACAAAATTTGTTTAAGATAAGCCAAGGTAGACCAAAACTACTTGCAAAAAGACAAAAAAAAAAAAAAAAAGTAAGAGAAAGTTTAGGAAACATTAAAGGGTTGATCTTCCTAGAGTGTATTTATATACATAGGAGTTAGCAAAATACATATATGCAACTAATCCTATCTCACTAATACCAGCAACAAGCCAATAAAAGTAATCAAGATGTGCCCTGTTTATGTTGTTTGCAAACCACCCATCTCCTCCATGCCCACAAGTTGCATCTTCAATGGCCGACACGAGAACGCTGCTGAGCAAGTTCCCGACCCCAAAGACGCTCAGATACAATGCGAATCCCACGCTCTTCAGCTCGCTCGGTACTTGATCGTAGAAAAACTCCTGTAGGCCTACCATCGTAAACACGCTTGAAACTCCGAGTAGGAAGAATTGAGGAATCAACCACCCCACGGTGATTGGGATCATTGCATTAGGGTTGTCGGTTAAACCGTGTTCTCGAGCTACCGTCAGCCTTTTCACTTCAACAAGAGCAGCAACCACCATTGAAATGGTGGATATGAACATCCCTACTCCGATTCTTTGCAACACTGTGATCCCAGAGGGTTTGAGGGTGAATGTTCTCGCTATCGGGACCACGACTCGATCGTAGATTGGGACGAAGAGCACAACGCCAACGAAGGCAAAGCATTGGATTGTAGCAGCGGGTATTTTGAAGCTCGTGCTCGGTGTGAATGTGATTGATCTATCCATGGTGGAGCCTTGCTTGACGAAGAAAGTAGAGCATTGTGATAAAACAATGGCATATGCCAAGCTTGCTGCCCAAATCGGTATGAGTCTTAGGACTGCCTTTGCCTCCTCGACCTCGGCTACGTTACATGTCCTTTCTTCGTCATAGCTAACTCGACCGATCAAAGCCTTGTTAAGGAAGCTGTAGAGTTAAAAGATTGCGAAAACAACTAAGTAGAATCCAAACTACTAAAATAGTATTGAAATCTATACACAACCCCTATCATCGTCATCCATAGAAGCTCCTACTGACTTTCTGATGCGGTTGCATTTATTTATTTATAGTGACTAAAAAAGCTTAAGAAAACTCACTTTTATATTAAATGTTGAGAAAATACACTACATCAAAAAGCTAGTAATACCAGAGTATTAGTAACTTAAAAACTTTAATAGAACACATATTGCACTTTAAATTTCCCATTTTTTAACCAAATCCATTGGCTAATTAACAAATATACCCTTACTATCATAATATAATATCCCTATCCTATCTTCAAAAGTTCATAAGCTTTGAATACAAGAGACAAGAGGCAGGTTATATATAATGCATTAAACATTTCAGTTTACAAATTTTATGTAATGCTCCCTCTAAATTTGAGAAATTGGATATATTATATTATATACAAAAAAATTAAGGTGAGATTTTGCCCTTCAATTCCCTAAAAATTTCTAGCTTTACTTCCAACCCATAAGCAATAATGTTTTAAGAAACAGTTAGAATGATAAAAAGTAATTCAAATGCTCATTTGTTTTACAAATAATTTATAATTTATGATTTTCTTTAGTACAACAAATGTGGATAAAGATTGGTATGAAAATTATTTGAAAATTTATAGGGAGATTCGAATCAAGAAATGATCAGTAAATGTGAATTACTGTTGAGTTGCATTGGTTGGCTCATAATAACATTTTAAAAGATTAAAAGTAGATGGACATTGTGATCAAAGATTCATATCTTATAAGATATGCGGGTTTGACAATAATTTTGATGAACTTTTATTTTAATAAAGAGTTGTCTACTTAAACTTTTTTTTTGTAAAAAAAATCAATTTATAATATATATCTCAACTTTAGAACACCCTAAACTAATACTAATATCAATTTAAAAATCTCAAAAGTGAATCAATTTAGACCATAAGAAAGATAATCAAATAATTCTAAAAATAGAAAAAGAAGATTAAAAAAATGTTCATATTAATGAAAGCCACTACTACCCATTTAATTCCAATGCTGGCCTCTAATATTTTAGAGACATGTGAGAATTATATTATCCATTAATGATTAAAGATAGAACCTAACAAATAAGGATCTAAATTGATTAATTTAAGAAAGTTTTAGGATTCCGATTAGTACACTTATTAGTTTAAAGAAACAAATTGATTTTTTTTAGTAAAAACACATTAGAAATTTAATTCAAATTTCAAAAAGGGGAAAAATGTACTTTCAAAGTCAAATTTTTTGTATGTTCCAACATAAAATAGCGAAAAAAAAAAAAGAATAAAATAGAAAAGACATTCATATATATATATATTGCTGCTTCTTATAATAAGAGACATGGAGCAGACAAATACAGAATTGTCCCATCTATACAATTGGCTGCTTCCCATTTTTAAGGGACATCATAGACCATTAGAGCATGTTATCTTTTTTTTGAAATGCTTCAAAAATATATTTGATAAATTGAAGGTAAATTTTTAAAATATTTTTAGAAAAAAAAAAGATTAATGAAACAAAGGCTAAGTTTTTAAATGCATCCAAAAACAGTATCTTGTGAACCCACTTTCTTTCTATATGAAATAGAAGGAAAACAATGCTTAATCAATAGAGATGAAAGTAAAAGTGCAATTAGCTTACCTTAATTGTCCAGATCTTTGATAAAGCAATGCATCTTCACCTTCCTCCAAAACAACAATGTCGTCGGAAGATATCGTCCTCCAATTTCGAGCTGCATTCACAAAAACCCGACCAATTCTCACGAATGGTTTCTCCCCATTGCTGGTCACGGCGACGAAACGATAAGTTCGAGTACCGAGCAAGAAAACAATGAGAGAAGCTACCAAAGAGATGCAGGGAATGCCGAAACCGAGACTCCAACCGAGGTTATCTTGAATGTAGGTTAAAATGATGAGTGCAATGAAGGATCCAAGAGTGGTAGCAAAGTGCCACCAGTTGAAGAAAGAGCATTTGGCTCTGCATTCTTGAGGATCTTCTCCATCAAATTGATCACACCCAAATGCCTGAACACAAGGCTTGTGTCCTCCTTGTGCAAATGCCACCAAGTACAAGGCGCCGAAGAAGAACACGACATCGAGAAGTGGGGGAGATGAAGCTCCGGTCGCAGTCGAGACAGCGGAGTCGTCGCTGTGGAAACCGCTTGGTGAAGCAAGCATAGCTGAGAGTGTTAGCAGACCTAGTCCCTGCATTTCATTTCATTCAAATTAACAGTTCTGTTTGTAAAAAAAAAATAATCACGAATGAGAACATAATTGTTAAAACATTTTAGAGCAAAACAAATAACTTTGAAAGCAATAACATGTTTTTAACCAATGTATTTAAAAAAACACACACATACGGAGCCAAATATGAATTCTATTTTATGTTTTCATATTCAAAATTTGTCACAGATTTTACAACTATTGAGAATCGAAAATGACACTTCATTTTGAATTTAAAATTTTGAAATGGAAAATTACATTAAACAGATGAAAGATAAAACTTAAAACTTAGACAAATATAGTAGTATATAATGTTATAAACTCGTTTCATTTTCTTTAAATTAAAATATATATAATTATTAAAAAAATATAATATAAAATATATTCAGTGATTAATTAATAACAGTTAAAATTTAACCTAACATTTAATTGATAAATAATACTATTTTGATGGTTTATCATTTTGGACCATTGTTTTAATTGAGATCAAGTTTCTAAATTCGCATACTAAAAAAACCTATTTTTATGATATTTATCAATTACATTTCGGACCATTGTTTGAATTGAGATCGAACACATATTAAAACATATTGAAAATATAAAATACAACCCTTTTTTTATAGCCAAACAAACCCTATTATTCCCATGAGAGAGTATCTAGATTTTCGTATTTGTATTAATTAATGTAGTTATATCACAAGATGGGTATCTGAATTTTGTACTAATTAATGTACTTAATATTCTATCTCTAATGCCAACAATAGCATAGTTCAACTGACATCAAGTATGACTTGTGACCAAGAGGTCATGAGTTCGAATCTTCCACATCCAATATATAAAATAGATGATAATTAATATCAATGTATTTTAAACATGATATTAAATTTTCATCAACATGTCGATATTTTCACATGTGACATTTTCGTATATCGGAATTGATGAAATATTAAAGAAAATAGAAACAAAAACCTAATGAAATATTAAAGAAAATAGAAACAAAACCTAACATGACTTATGGTAGGTGACTTGTTTGAGAGTTGGACTCATGGTGGATTAAATTCCCTATAAGCCCAATCCTGGGCAGGATTGGGCTTCCTAAACCCAAACTCATGGCTATTCAATCCTATAGGTTTTTTTTTTTAAATTTAAAATTTTTATTTTAAAATTTTAGTTATTACTATAATTGTTTTATTTTTTTGAATTATTCTTGTCCTCTCTCCACTTATTTACTTGGACTTTTTAATTATTATTGTTATTAATAATTTATTTTTAAAAAAATATTCTATCTTTTTTTCCTTTTTCTCCCTCATCCATCCATCCCTTGTCTTTCTTGTTATGATGTTCAATGAGCCAAAAAAAAAAAAAAAATACCGAAAATCGACACGACCAACCAAAACCAACACGTTGGTCAATCGGTTAAAGGAAAGTGGTTGGTCAGCTTCGCAAAACCGACACGTCGGTCGGTCCGAACCGACCAAATATTAAAAACATATAATAATAATAATAATAATAATAATAATAATACAAAAATTATAAAAAATTATATATTTATATATATCTTATAATTAATACATAAATTAAATTAAATTAACAAATTAAAAAAAAAAAAGTTGAATTGCCTAAACCAATGGTGGTCGGTTGGACGTCAGTGGGAGTCGAAAACCAACCCCAACCGACTGATTCTTACTCCTACTTAACTCTCTTTTGTTAGTAACGGTCAAATTCTTTCATTTAGTCAATTTGACTTATTAAAATTTTTTTTTTAAATTCAAAGGACTAAAATGTTATTTTTAAAAACTCAAAGCGCTAAATAAAAATTAAAATGAAACTTTAAAATTAAAAGTATAATTTGACCCCAAAAAAATATTTCTAATAACTTAGTTTAAGATTAAAAAAAACATTAAGGGTTGTAACCTAACCTGGATTGGGTTGGGTTGAAGGGTTTTTTAGAACCAACCCGACGAGTTGACAATCCGAATTACCCGATTAAGGGTGGTAACCTAACCTAGATTGGGTTGGATCGTCGGGTTGATTTTTTTAATATTTTTTAATAATTTTTTTAATTATTTAAAATATATATTTTTTATTTATAACTAAAATCACATCAAATTCAATTATCAAACTTAAAACTTCATAACATTTTAATATTGGTTAGAATCTCAAAAGAAAAACATTAAAATTAACCAATAATTCATTTATAAAAATATATATAAAAATAAAAAAAAATAAAAAAAATAAACATAAATTTGGATTAAGTTGGGTTGGATCGGGTCAAGCCGAGCCTAAGACCCGAAAGTCCGGTTCTCTAAAATTCTAATCCAATCCAAACTGAAAAAAACTTAACCCAATCCAACCCTTATGGTTTGGGTTTGGTAGTTTAGATTGCTCGGAATACCAACACCCTTACCTTCAATTATACCTACAATTATCTTGGGTGAAGAAGGTCAATCTTAATCAATCTTTGTAGTTGCTAAGAAATGTTGTTATATTTAATAAATAAATAAATAAATGGTTTTTATTTGAAAAGGATGAGGAGGAGTAAGCAAATTATCAGGATGTAAATAGCGGAGGCGAGGAGAATTGTAAGGTAGCGACCGAGGAAGGAATCGGCGAAAGAGGCCACAAGCAGAGGCAGCAACGACGCCGTTCCGATCCAGAGATTGACATTCTCGGCGGCGGCGGCCATGGACTGTCCCATTTCCCCAGTCAAGTAGGTTATAAGATTAGTGCTTATCCCGAAGAACGCGAACCGCTCCGCAATTTCAACCCCTACAATGAACCCGGCCGATCTCCACCGCCCGGATTCCGACCGCCGGCTCGGTCGTCCTCGGTGGTCGACGGAGCCCGGGACGGCGTCGTTTAAGAGGACGAGTAGTACTCCTGATGATGGATCATTATTATCCATATATATGAATTAATAATTAGGATGATGGGGAGGGAGACTAGAGTGATTTGATTTTATGATTTTATAATTTTATAATTTAATTAATGAAAAGTGCAGCAGCGGATCCGGATGAGTGGGAAGGTTGTTGGGTGAGAAGGACACTTGGCTGAAACACTCATACTTCCTCCTCCCTACTTGTCTCACTGCATGTCTTCCTTTCCAAATTAGAATACTAACTTTTAATTTTTTTTTTCTTTTTAATTCCCTCTACTCTACCCCCTATTCCTATCTTTATTTAATACTTGTGTAATTTAAATATTCTTTTTAAACCTCTATCATTGTTTTCTCAAATCCAAACTCTAATCTAACTACGCTTCAAAATACAAGCTTATTCCCATGTCTATAAAAAATTTTAAAAAAATATCTATCAAATTGAAAATTAAGTTCAAACCATGAACCAAATTGAAAAATTTTAAATTATAGGGCATAAATTGAAAAATAAAAAACTATTGATTAAATTTTTAATTTAAGACTCTTGAAATCGTACACGATGATATTGCATTCAACTAAAAAAATGTCACGACTAAAACTCTTGATATCAACCATTAAGGGGTTAATTTATTATTAGTATTTTTAATTAATAATTTTGCATTCAACTATAAAGGATCTCGGTTAGAGATACAGCCTAAATGGTCTATACTAAGGGGATAAGGTTTGGGTACCTTACTCTGATAAAACTATGGATGTAGCACACTTTGTATATGATACAAACACTGTGATCCTAACGTGTTCGTGTAGATGACATGTGAGTGAGGGTATTCTATGTAATGAGATTACATAAAACCAGACCGTAAAATAGTAACCACTAGATGTAACTTTGTTGACTAGCTAGGTTTCTATTTCACTACCATGACCTAGGCAACTTGATCTCAATCCTGAGCAGGTTACGAACTCCTGTTCGCGAGTGATTGTCTTTTGACTAGTATGGGTGAGAGTGGCCAGAGTCGCCGACTCAATATGCCTACCTTCTTGGAGACAAGACCGAGTGAGCAGCTGGGGACTTAGCGTAGCAAGATGGAATTCACTCCTTCCCGCCTACTAGGGTAAGTAGATGAATGATTCCTTAAGTGGTGTCTCTGGGACTTGAACAAAGGGCCCGACCCTTTTATTGGCCCGAGAGGGACTTCTGTTTGTTGGTAGGACCATAAACAAATTGTTCATTAAAGGAGCACTAGTACTTAAGGTACAAGATGTAACCCAGGGGTAAAACGGTAATTTGACCCAGCTGGTGTTACGAATATTTGTGAAGGATTGACTTGCTGTTATTGGTCTATATACATGGACACAGAAATATATTTGTAGTGAGAAGAGTGCAGTTGTGGGACTTTAGTGGAGTGTTCCCGCAGTTAACGAATGTTGATTATGAGGTTAATGAGATTAACCGAGTAATCTCGTATCGTTGGAGCTTCTGATCTGTAGGTACATTAGATCCACCTTCTAGCTCGTAAAGGGTTCTTAGATCGTTTGAATTTGAAATGTTCAAATTTATTAGGGAATAAATTTAATGTATATAGATATGATATAATATAAAGTTTTGAAACTATATATTATAAATTTAATGTGAATATGATTCATATTAAATTATATGAGAGAATTAAATATTTGAAAGAGTTCAAATATTAATTTAAATGTGAATGTGATTCATATTTAAAAACTATAGGTTAAAATTTAATGTGCATTAGATGTGCATTAAAACTATAGGTTAGAGGGAAAATTGATTAAATATGATTTAATCATAATTAAATATATGATATTTAATTTAATTTTGGTTTAATGTGATTTAATTAAAATTAATATTAATTTATAATTAAATAGATTTAATTATTAATTAATTTAATTAATTTATATTATTATTAAATTAATTAAGGGAACTTGTCAGGATGACACGTTCCCACAACCCATTTTCCTCTCCCTATCGACAGATAAACAGGGAGAGGGTATTAGTGAGGAAACTGATCGATCATTTTTCCATTTTGTGCAATTGAGGAATTGTTAAAGCTAGAATTCTCTGTAAACAATTCCCTCACTTTCCAAAAGTTGGAATCATTCTCACCAAGGGAAATCTAAGTGGAACTCAGAGCCATAGGAGGTTTTTTTGTGGTGTTGTCCTAGTGAAGAAAGAACAGAGGAGTTTCTCTGTGTTGCTGAGTTGCTGTAGAATGTAACTTGAGCAAGGAGTTGCTGCTGGAAATCGTATCTACAAAGGTAACTAAATTTTCCTTTTAGTTCAGTTTAATTTACAACATGTTTGCACGATTAGTTACATGCCTAATTAGATTAGGAAATGTATGTTTATTCTCTGTATTTTCCCCCAATGTACTAGTATTTGTGTTTAACCAAAATAAATAAGCAATTACGATTTCAAATCACGTTTCCGTTGCTCAAGGAGATTGGATCTCCATCAATTTCCTCTTTAATATACCTTAAATTCATGCTTCTGATCAACAAGGGCCCCATCTAAGTTAGAAACACTTTAAATTTGGTGTACTTGCTCTAGTTAAATTCTCTTTTTGTATTATCTTATTTGAGAGTGGAAAAAAGAGTGTGAGTGATATAAGGCTTTGAGAGAGCATTTTTGTAATTGGGGTCGGAAGAGAATTCTGATCGTAATAATTTTTCACATAGTGAATTTTTTTTCTGTTTGTGATTTTTTTCTTCGGTTTTGGAATTTTTTCATATAAATTCTTGTGTTTCTTATTTTATGTTGTCTTATTTTAATTTATCAATTATATTTTTTTGCTTATTCCTACCATAGTAGTAGTGGTTGGAGGTTTTTTTTTTTTAACAAAAAGATTTTATCTGGTTGAAAAAGGCTAACAATGAGAAATAAAAAAAAAAAAAAATTGTTGGAGGGCTCTAACTATGTCATACCAGTTGTCATCGAAAGGTTCCCTTTAATTTGTACAATAACAGATGAGAATATATAGATATAATAGTCTCAAGCTTTTAAGACTCCTTTTGAAAGCATCATTGTAGGTCAGTAGCTCCCTTATACCCCGATATCTAATGTTGTTGAAGGAATTAATTAATGGTGGATAGAAAGCTTCCCCCATCCTTTTCTGCCTTTACGGCAGAAAGGAGATAAGCTTATTAATTTAAACCTCAATTTGTGTTGGGAGTGCGACCAAAATCACAAATCGGCTAGAGAAGAAGAAGATCATGGGTATATAACTAAGGGATAGTATCTCCATTGGTATGAGGTTTTTTTTAGAGAAACCAAAAGTAAAACCATAAGGGTCATGTTTGGGTGCGAGTTCTAATCGTAATCACGGGAATCGAAGCTTTGGAGGGTTTGTACCGAGAGGTTCTGAAGCCCAGAATCGTAAAATCGTGTTTTGGGGTGCAGTGTTCAAGCTCCGGGAATCGAAAACTTGTGTGTTTAAAAAAGTGTTCAAAACACTGGGAATGAGAGAGCCGTGTCTCTTGGGTGCGCTTTCTGAACTCTAGGTTTGGTACAGTTTTGTTTCACCTTTTTTCTTTTAGCTATTTTATTTTTTCAAATTTTTGTAATTGATCTTATGTGAATTGTAGAAGTTAATGTCTAACATGGATCAATTTTTTAAGTAACTTTTCCATGAAACTTTCAATTTAGGTAGTTTTTTGAACACACCTACCACGAGTTTACACATACAAATACATCGTCCAAAAGTGTTGTAACTAACACGAAACAAAAGAACATAAAAAGCCTTTGTGCGAAAGAAAAAAAAAATTATTTCATTTTTTCTAACTTTTAAAAAACAAATTACAAAATTGAGTCATTTGAGTGTACATTAAAAAAAAATACCAAGTTGTTTTTATTTTTTTTTTTAAATAAAAATTTCACAAAATTCAAACGTGTTGAGAATAGCATAAAAAAATGTTTATTAGCCATTTTTTAGTTTTATTTTAACCTTTTAAAAAATTGACTAGATTCTCGGATTGTTGGAGTGGTCAAGTTGATGAGGTGGTGGGATTGTCGAGGTGGTCGTTGGATTTTTGGTTGTTGGTGGTCATCGGGTCGTCGGAGTTGTTGTTGAAAAGGTCGTTGAGGCAACCATTAGTGGTGGCTAGTCGCGGAGTTGTTGAAGAGGAAATGGAAAATCAAGTGTTTTTCGAGGCGATCATGATCAACGCTAGTCGTGGTGTGGTCGTCGAGTTGTCGCTGTCGATGGTGTCGGGTGGTCGCGGAGTTGTCGCGAGTTGTTGCCAAAGTGGTCGTCCGTCAGATGCGGTCGTCGGAGTTGTCGTTGTCGGTAGTTGTTGAGTGGTCGTCGAGTTATCACCGGAGTTGTTGCCAAAGTGGTCGCCGCGGCGGCCGCCGAGTTTTTATCGAGTTGTCGCGTTTGCGGTGGTCGCGGAGTTTTTACCGAGTTGTCGCATCGATGGTCGCCGGTGGTCGCTGGAGTTTTTATCGGAGTTGTCGAAATAATCGACAAATGGATGAGAAAAACATGGAACAAATTCCATGAGATTACACTATTGTAACCCATGGGTTGTATTGTTGTAACCCATGAGAATGAGTTTCAAAACCAAGGATTTGGAACACCTTGCTCCAAACATGGGTTTGGATTTGGATGCCAAACCCATCCAAATCCAAACCCATGGGCCAAACACACCCTAAGGGTATTGTTGGGAAAAAAAAACCTCCCACCACTAGGAATAAACAGAAATAACTGAGAAATTAAAAGAAAACAACAAAATAAAAGGCACAAGAGTTTACGTGGAAAAACTCCAAACCCGGAGAAAAAAACCACGAACAGAAAGAAATTTCCACTATGTGAAAAATTGTTACAATCACATACAATTCTCTCCCCGACCCCAATTACAAAAACACTATCCCAAAACTCTATATCACTCACACCCTTCTTTCCACTCTCAGACCAGAGAATATAAAGAGGGAATTTAACTAGAGCTAGTACACCAAGTTTAAAGTGTTTCTAACTAGGACCGGGGAGAGAATTGTATGTGATTGTAACAATTTTTCACATAGTGCAAATTTCTTTCTGTTCGTGGTTTTTTTCTCCGGGTTTGGAGTTTTTCCACGTAAACTCTTGTGTCTCTTATTTTGTTGTTTTCTTTTAATTTCTCAGTTATTTCTGTTTATTCCTAGTGGTGGAGGTTTTTTTTTCCCAACAAGTGGTATCAGAGCTTTAGGTTTGTAGTTTCTTGAGTTTCTGAGTATGCTCTATGGTTGCAGCATTGTCTGAGCTTCCACATCAGAAAAGATTTCTTGAAACGGGCTATAGTTTTTCACTATTTGCAGATTCACTAGGAGGGAAGCAGATATGTCAAGCTTTATGAGTCCAGTAAAGATTGATGTGGAGAAATTTGATGGAAAGATGAATTTTGGCTTGTGGCAAGTGCAAGTCAAAGATGTGTGGATACAATCTGAGTTACACAAGACTTTGAAGGGAAGACCAAGTTGTGGTGTTCCTGAAAGGTTAAGCAGTGATGGTGATCCAGCAGAGTCCAGTGGTGGTTCCAACAAAGGTTCTAAGAAGTCTAGCATGACAATCTGGAATTGGAAGAAGAAGAAGAAAGACTCTATGCAAAAGAAGGGTTGCTGGGAATGTGGACAGTCTGGACACATGAAAAGAAATTGTCCTAACAGAGGAAGTTCGTCAAAAGGTTATGGATTGGATGCTAACGTGGTCTCTCTCGTAAGGGGAGATGGTGACATCTTCTGAAGAAAGACAGAATTCATCCTTATGGTATGTCCGCTTTGCCATGATAGAGGATGTGATGTTAGCGGTTCCACAAGTTTGCACACAGGCATTGACTTGGCGGTTATGCAAGGTGTGTGGTGGAAGTTATGTAGATGGCTGAAGAACTTCCGAGTGAGCCAAGTAGGTGGAAGTTGCACCATAAATTTCAGTTGGGTTTATCGGCATGTGACGAAAAAGAAAAGTCTTGGAAGGTGATATTCCAAGTGGTCTACTTTTATGGTGGAGAAGGTTATAGTTCTCTGTATTGAGGATTATGATTGTCGATAAAGACAATGATGCAGCAAGAGATGTGGATTCTTCAAATATCTTGTCAAGGTGGAAATTTTTGGGTTTTGACAATATATTCGAAGGAAAATTGTCCTACATCTAAAAGGTTTAGGAAAGTGATGAATTGTCCTACATCTAAAAGGTTTAGGAAAGTGATGGGCTCCTGGCACTATAAAAGGAGTCTATGGCTTTGGTTTCAAAGCATCCCAGTTAGAAACACAACTTGGTGTACTAGCTCTAGTTAAATTCCCTCTTTATATTCTCTGGTCTGAGAGTGGGAAGAAGGGTGTGAGTGGTATAGAGTTTTGAGAGAGTGTTTTTGTAATTGGGGTCGGGGAGAGAATTCTATGTGATTGTAACAATTTTTCACATAGTGGAAATTTCTTTCTGTTCGTGGTTTTTTTCTCCGGGTTTGGAGTTTTTCCACGTAAACTCTTGTGTCTCTTATTTTGTTGTTTTCTTTTAATTTCTCAGTTATTTCTGTTTATTCCTAGTGGTAGGAGGTTTTTTTTTTCCCAACAAGTGGTATCAGAGCCATGCCCCTGAGCCGTGATCGGTTGAATCCTCGGGTGTCGAACAAGGGAGGCGAGCCTTGAAGTGTAGTCATGGTGGAGATCCGTGGTAGAGAGCTCTAACGGATAGGCGGTGTGCTCTGGGTAAAAGGAGTTGGCCTAGGCTGGCGGTGTGCTCCGGGTAAAGGAGTTGGGCAGGATAAGAGCTAGACAGATGGATGAGTATTTGAGGGGAGGCTCGGTTGGTACTTTGTTCGAGGGGAGGATTGTTGGGAGTGCGACCAAAGTCCCACATCGGCTAGAGAAGGGGAAGATCATGAGTATATAAGTGAGGGATAGTATCTTCATTGGTATGAGGCCTTTTGGGTGAAACCAAAAGCAAAACCATGAGGGTTTAAGCCCAAAGTGGACAATATCATACCAATGTGGAGATATGTGAGGGTCGTCCCTAACAGGTATATGCCCAAAGTAAACAATATCATATCAATGTGAAGATATGTGAGGGGTGTTGTCCCTAACAACCATTTGTTGGGTTTTTGACAATATATTAAAAGTGAAATTGTCTCACATCTGAAAAATGAAAAGAAGTAATGAGCTCCTAACACTATAAAAGAAGTCTATGGCTTTGGTTTTAAAGTTTGGTGTACTAGCTCTAGTTAAATTCCCTTTTTTTATATTCTCTGGTCTGAGAGTGGAAAAAACGGTATGAGTAATATAAAGTTTTGGAAAAGTGTTTTGTAATTGAGGTCGAAGAGAGAATTCTGTGTGATTGTAACAATTTTCACATATTGGAATTTCTTTCTTTTCGTAGTTTTTTCCTCCGAGTTTGGAGTTTTTCCACGTAAATTCTTGTGTCTCTTATTTTGTTGTGTTTCTTTTAATTTCTCAGTTATTTCTGTTTATTTCTAGTAGTGAGAGATTTTTCCCAACAATTTGTACCTTTGCTATATTTGCAATTTATGCATAGTGTGAGACCTTTTTAATTTATTGCGAAAATGTTCAATCCAAAGCACAAGCTCCTCAACTCTCATTTCATTAATAAGTGGAGAGAGAGGTCGTTAGGATAATATAAAACAGTGGCGTTCCTAAGTTTGTAAATGATAGTTATGTTCTTTTAGGGATGGTTCGAACTACTTTTTAAGTTATAATAAATGATTGGTTTATAATTGTACGTTATTAAATTTCTAATGGATATTGTTTTGTTGATTTGGTCTTGCAGGAATTCGATGGAGCAATTAATTGATGTATGAGTTTTTTTTTTTTTTTTTTTTTTTGAGTTAGTGTAAGAAAATATAGTATACACTCTCATGTTAGTTGAAATTTTTGGTTTAAAATTTATTGTAATGTACAAATTTGATCATACTTAATTTATACCCAATTTGGTTTAATGATCTATAAAAGTTATTTATCCATATATTTATTTTGTGTCAAAATTGGAGTGGTTTTACGTTGGAAAACATGTGTGTATTGAATACAAACATTATAATTTTTATGCTTTGGATGAATCATCATAAAAAAAAAGTAGTGATATATCAATATTTATGATGGGTCATCAATGTCATAGAAATTATTTGGGTGACAACTATTCATTGTCATTATAAGTATTTTTGTGACCTTTAAAACTATCATGAGATATGTTTTTTTTTTTGTTGATAGCAAAAACCTATAAAAAAAAAAAAGTATTTGTTTGACACTAAAATACTGTCATCAATAGAATTTCTATTACATTTAAAAATGTTATTTAGTTATTTATTGACAATGTTTAATTGGGGTGTTTTTTTATTAATATGATACTTTTTAAAACTTATTATAAAAATATTGTAGTTTTAAAACTATTTATATTAATATTGTTGTTTTTTTTATAAGTAGCGTATGATAAAAAAAAAATGGAGGAGACGACCATATCGAAATGTGCACAATGTGACAGATGGTCGTCTCGAAGAGACCATCTCAAATTTTTTTAGAAAATGCAATTTTGGCATAGTGGTTGGTTGGGTTTGCAATATACCCATGTGCATGGGTTCTAGTCCGACGAAATGCAATTTTTAACTTTTTTTTATAGCAATAAAATAAATTATCAATTTACTTTTAAAAAATAAATTGTAATATAATATTCATTTTACTTTGGAAGAAGAACATTTTCATTTAGGTCATTTTGGGTTGATTTTAATTTTTTTTAATATCTTAAGTAAATTGTAATTTATTATTTTTTTTTACTATATTTTAACATTTTAAGTAAATTTATTTTAACATTTTAAGTACATTAAATATTATATTGTCATCTTTTCTTTTTAAATAGATAAATTTTCTTATTGCTTTAATAAGATTTTGAGATACGAACATTTTCATTTACATTATTTTGAGTTGATTTTAAATAAAATTATCACGTTATTTTAATTATAATATAATATAATATTTAATTTACTTAAAAGGTTCAAAATAGGTAACAAAATAATAAATTACAATATATTCTATATTTTAAAAATTGAAAATATCTTGTTTGATTTATAAAAGAAAATATAAAAATAGAGAAAACGGAATAAAACCAACCAACCATTTGGACATGGTCGTATCTTCAAGAGACGACCATCCTCTGTTTTTTGGACCATCCGCCACCTGTAAAAAAAACAACGATATATATTAATATAAATAGTTTTAAAACTACAATAATTTTATAATAAATTTTAAAAAGTATAATATAAATAAAAAAAAAGCCCATGTTTAATTGCTATAAAAAATTTCTATGGCAATTAACAAATATCATATATCATGAATATACTTTTTTTACAACTGTTATGTGTCATAGAGTTTTCTAAGACGAAAAAAGACCATAAAATATGCTTAGGATAATCTTTTAATGTCATGAAATTCTGAAATATTACTAATGAATAATGTTAAAAGTTTTTTTGTTTATGAACTTGTATATCAATTAAAATCCACCTGATAATTCTTCATACATCTCAATCATCCATTAATATAATACAACTTTATCACATTGTATTATCACATTGTACATGTATAGAAGATTGAAAAAATGTCCTTCTAGACTTGAGTAAAAAAGGGCTCAATTATTTATTGCTACAATAATTTGTTGTTAACCAACCATATGCTCATGTCTAGAAATTAAAATAGTGTGTGACAAAAGACCATAGATACATATATCGATAGGAATGAACACTTCACCTTATAGCAAAATACTATGATTTTCTAAACAATTCAAAAATCAATTTGAGATTTTCTTTGATTTATTTAGAATTAAACTAAAAATAATAAGGTTAAAGTAATAAATACCTTGAAATAAATGGAGAAAATTCTCTAACATGTCTTTACTTCTTGTGTTCTAACGAATCTTGAATCTTCACGTACAAGATCTTCCTCAATATGACTAACATAGGACCAAAGATTGTTGGAACCTCTTGAAAGAAGTAATGGAGAGGAGAAATTTGTAGAGAATTTCTCTCTCTATAAAGAGCTTAGTTTTATCTCAACCCAAGGATCTTATTTATAGAAACTTAAGGTAGAATATTTGCCAAAATTATAATATCTACTATATCATCATATACATTTAGATGTTATTCAAGTATGTTAAAACGGAAACAATAGATAATCGAATAGTGTCACAGAGGAAAAGCAACACACATAATTTACGTGGTTCACTAACGTTGTGTTTAGCTACATCCACGGACAGAGGGAGAGAGTAATTTTATTAATTAAGGAAAAACGAGAGAATAAAATTACACACAGAAGCAACTTATTTCAGATAGGAGTTTACGATGTTTATATATGGTATCCCTCCTAAACCCTAATACAAAGTCGGTCCAGTAGGCCCAAAATATGAAATATAAACCGAGTTAGGTTTCAGGGGTGTTGTCCCTGAATCCCCACCAGGGCGCTTCACCCCTGGATCTCGACTCGCTGACCGGGCAGCGAGACCCCCGTACTTGGTCATTCGAACCGCCAGATAATAAATTCAAGATATCTTTACAAAGTATCTCCTACAACATATAATTATCAAATACAATAAATAGATATTTTTCTCATTTAATATATCAAATATATTAATATTAATTTGAACATTTCAAAATTTGCTTCCAACTAAACTGATCCTTTTATGTTTTCATGAATTAACAAAGCGACCTTATGAACTTATAGATTATAAGCTCCAATGATACAAAATCAATTAATTTTCATTCATTAACAATAGGTCGTTCCACTATAGATCTAGAGTTGCACTCTTAAGCTCAGTAGGATAAGTTGTGTCTATGAACATAACTACAAATCTATTATTTAGGAGTTGTTCATAATTACAGTTGAATAATTTGTTTATAATATTCAATTATAAACTTTGTTTCTCTTGAGCGAATGAGAGAATGAAACTCTATTGTTAAAGTCTCAAAATTAGCACTTAAGGGAACTACTCATCTGCAATGAATTTCCATCTTGTAAGACATAGGTTCCTAACCCCCCCATTTGATCGGGTCCCAAAATGATGGTCTTATTGAATTGACAGCAAAAGTCACTCACTCATGTAAGTCAAAGGACAAGTTCTCACAGAAGTTTATAACTCATTCAGGATTGAGATCGAGTCGTATATGATCATCTTGCTGAAATTTGTATTTTCTCATATAACTAATTTATAAATAGAGAATAAATATTTTATGATGTAGTCATGTACTTATAAAGAGAGAATAAATATTTCATGTTTTAGTCATGTACAAATTTATTATTTATGATACTTACTCGCATGACTCCACATGAACGATTTTGATCAATTCATTTGTAACTATTACAAAGTGAATCGTATCAATAATGTTATAAGGATACGACACCCAATTTTATCCCTTTAGATTATTTATTTAATATGATTCACACGTATATCAACTACATAATACTAATAACCTTGGAGTTTTTTTTTTCTATATATATAATGGATATTATAAATTACAAATAAAAATAATAGACGTCAATTATTATGCTAAATCACATGTAATACATGGATTAAGATCATGATGTCCAATAAAATACTATAGTTTGTTAACGACCGTGCTAACTAAACTAAACTAATTAATGAACAGAATGTAGTTGAACAAATATTGTTAAGCGAACAATATCAACGGTCCCTTTAAAATACCATACAAAATGGTGTACAATATACCTGGATTTTAATTTTTAAGCATGGTTGTCCCAATAATTGCCATAATAGGTCCAATAACAATAACTAAAGAAATGTCTGGACGATATAATTTCAAACTTTAGGTCCTTTTCTAAACAAAATTCTAACCTTCAGTCAATTGCTCAAAAAATTCACTATTGAAAAATCACATATTTTAATCGGTGTAATAAGTTTATTTTTTATTTTTAATATTTCGATCCACATTTTCATGAAAGTTAGATGATGGTTATTCACATTTTAAACGTTGAATTTAACCCATAAAATTCAATGATGATTGGGAACTTGGGACTGGGAGTAGATGTGGCTCTGCTTCCACAATCAACATGAAAATGGAGACTCCTCTGTTGGATGAGACAGTGGAGGGCGCAGTTGATTACAATGGCCGGCCAGTCGGCAGATCTAATTCCGGCGGATGGAGATCTGCCTCACTCATCATAGGTATAACATCATCAATCACCTTCCATTCCACTACACACTTTCTTTCTTCTGTTTCGCTATCTAACCAATCAGAATTGTGATTAGGAGTGGAGGTTGCCGAGAGATTCGCCTACTACGGAGTTTCCTCCAACTTGATTAACTTCTTGACGGACCAGCTCCGGCAGTCCACCGCCACAGCAGCCGAGAATGTAAATGCCTGGTCCGGTATCGCCTCCTTGCTACCTCTACTCGGCGCCTTTCTCGCCGATTCCTTCCTCGGACGATACCGCACTATTGCTCTTTCCTCTGTTCTTTACATCCTGGTTCCTCCACTACTTTATTCTCTTCTTCTTTTACTTCTGCTTTTTTATTTCTCAACTACAAAATTTTATTGTACTATGCAAGTTATTGGCTAGGGCTCTGGTAATTCGGATAATTTCTCCCCAACTGTGTCCATATGCTTGGTCTTGAGTGAATTATTCCATCCAAGAGTCTACTCCATTTCAGTCGAGTTGAAATTTTTCTACGACTTTCACGGTTTTCATGTTGTATGCGGATAATTTCTGATTTAGCTTTAGAAAAGGCTGAATTCTGAGATCCGATGTGTCTCAATTCTGCCGTTTTTCCGAAGCTGGAAAACTTGGGAAAAGAGGTATGGGAGAGAGCTTTTGAGGACGACGAGGAGAGTTAAATATCCGCCAATATTTTATTACCCGGAATTCAAAATCAATTCTACTTTGTAATGCATGACCCATGGAATATTCTGACCTGACTACTTTTTTTTCATTTTGTTGTCTCCTTAGTTTCAACTTAGTTTTGTTTTTAGTCTGATAGATTCTTAATTTTTTATCTACCTGTCTAATAAGTTCTTGAATTTAAAAGTATCTAATCAGGCCCAAATTTCCAATTGTATATTGACATTTTTTAACATTAATAGATCTATTAGACATAAATTTGAATTTCTCTCAACCTTTATTCATGAGCTCCAAGACCATGCCTAAAGTAAACGTGTTTAACTTTTCTTTCTTTTTGTCATTTTACGTTTGGAATTCAGGGACTTGGGTTGTTGACTGTGTCTGCAACATTATCTTCTCTCAACATTTCTGCTTGCCAAGAGACTGACAAATCCATACCATGTTCCCCTAGTCTTGTCCAAGTAATTTTATTTTTCTTCTCCTTATATCTGGTGGCATTTGCTCAAGGTGGACACAGGCCTTGCGTCCAAGCTTTCGGAGCCGATCAATTTGATGGACATCATCCAGAAGAGAGCAAAGCTAAAAGCTCTTTCTTCAATTGGTGGTACTTTTGTATCTCTTTGGGCACTTTTGCAACTGTTAATGTCTTGAATTATGTGCAAGATAACCTTAGCTGGAGTTTTGGGTTTGGAATTCCTTGTATTGCTATTGCCTTTGCACTGGTAGTCTTCTTGCTTGGAACTAGGACGTACAGGTACAGTAACAGAGGAGATGAGGAAAACCCATTTGTAAGAATTGGACGGGTGTTTATCACAGCAGTAAGAAATTGGCGTGTAAATTCTCCAGAAATAGCTCATGAGGAGGAAATCCATGGCCTTTTACCTCACCATAGCTCTCAACAGTTCAGGTAAATGAGGGGACTAAAAGAAGGGTAAAATGTATGCTTTGTTGCCACTAGTCACTAGATTATATCTGTTCTTGTAAAAATTTAGTCCTTATGTGGATACAACATGTAATTGCTTTATAAACCATTTTAATTTGTCTGTATTATTATAATCCTTTTCAGAACCAGATTCTATAATTTGGCAGGTTCCTCGACAAAGCTTTGATCGTACCTAATGGTTCGAAGGAAGATGGTCATGCATGTAGTGTCAGTGAAGTTGAGGAAGCAAAAGCAGTACTAAGACTTGCTCCCATATGGGTTACTTGCTTAGCATATGCTATTGTATTCTCTCAGTTATCAACTTTCTTTACCAAACAAGGAGTCACAATGGACAGATCAATAGTTCCTGGATTTGAAATGCCTGCTGCTACACTTCAATCTTTCATGAGTATATCCACTGTCATTTCCCTCCCAATATATGATCGCATACTCATCCCAATTGCAAGAAGTTTCACTGGGAAACCTTCTGGAATTACAATGCTTCAGAGAATTGGATTTGGGATGCTTCTATCTGTGCTTTCCATGATCATTGCTGCATTAGTGGAGATAAAAAGGCTCAAAACAGCTCAAGAATATGGTTTGGTCGATCTACCGATGGAGACTGTTCCTTTGAGCGGATGGTGGTTGGTTCCTCAATATGCACTGGTTGGAGTTGCTGATGTTTTCACCATGGTTGGCTTGCAGGAGTTTTTCTATGACCAGGTTCCAAGTGGACTAAGAAGCATCGGTCTCTCCCTGTACCTGAGTATTTTTGGCATTGGCAACTTTTTAAGCAGCTTTCTCATCTCTGTCATTGAAAAATTAACCAGTGGGGATGGCAAAGAAAGCTGGTTTGACAATAATCTCAACAAAGCTCATCTTGATTACTTCTATTGGTTGCTTGCTGGGCTTAGTGCTATTGGGTTGGCTGCTTTCCTTTGTTTTGCAAGAACTTACATCTACAATAAGGGGAACAGCACATGAATACAACTGTTTATAAGCATTGTAATTTAAAGCTATGGGGTTGGAAATGCATTTGTTATGTATTAAAATTGAATGATTTGAAACTTGATTTCATTTTTTTAGGGAATTCCATTTTTAGAATCATCTTCAGAATTTCAGGAGGGGTAGTTGTTTAGAAGTCTTTCCTGTTTGGCCAGAACATACACCCACCATTGGAGGAATACCACATGAACTCCACCGTATTCGCTTTGTAATTTAAAGCTATGGGATTGGAGCATTGTTCTATAGAGAAATGTATTATGGTTGTACTCCTTGTCTTTTAAGTTTTATAGAGAAATGTATTATGGTTGTACTCCTTGTATTTTAAGTTTTATATTGGTTAATTAGTTTAACTCTTTTCCATTGACTTGTTATAAAGGGGTGTTTTTGTCTTTTTATTTCCTTTCTTTTATTTAAGGAGAGAAAGATGAAAGTAAAAAAAAAAAAAGGTTATTATGGAATTTTGCATCCAAACATAGACTATTATTTTCCAGACAAAACAACTTTACATTTTAAATAATATTACATAATTTCACAGGTTATTATGGTCACGTTTTTTTATTTTTGAAAATTAAGGGGTTGTTTGGGACGCAGGTTTGGAATCAGAACCCTGGGAATCAGAAGCCTTGAGGGTTTGTCTTGAGGGGTTCTGAAGCCTGGGAATCAGAAAACTGTGTTTAGGGTGCAGTGTTATGAAGTCTGGGAATCAGAAAACTGTGTTTGGGGTGCAGTGTTCTGAAGCCTGGGAATCAGAGAGTTGTGTCTTAGGTGCAGTTTTCTAAACTCTAGGATTGGTACAGTTTGTTTCACCTTTTTTCTTTTAGCTATTTTATTTCTTTCAAATTTTTGTAATTGATCTTATGTGAATTGTAGAAGTTAATGTCTAACATGGATTTTAATGTCTAACACGAATCAATTTTTTAAGTAATTTTTCCTTAAAGTTTTCAATTTAGGTTGTTGTTGAGGAATAAAAAAATAGTTTTAAACCTTTAGAATAATTTTTAGCATTTAGACCCAACTCAACTATTCGGGTTGCAAATATCTTCAACCCAAACAATATTAAGTGATGAACCCAAATCTAACCCAACCATGAAACATTTGGGTTGGGTTGGTTTAGGTTGATGCGTAATATATATATATATATATATAAATATTGGGTTAGGTTGATCTGGTTCTTCGGGTTATCGAGTTTTTTTAACACCCCTACCACGAGTTTACACATACAGATACACCGTCTAAAAGTGTTGCAACTGACATGAAAATATCATTTGAGTGTACATAAAAAAAAAAATACCAAGCTATTTTTCTTTTTTTTTTTTAATAAAAATTTCACAAATTTCAAAGGTTTTGAGAGTAGCATGAAAAATTGTTTAGTAGCCATTTTTTAGTTTTATTTTAACCTTTTAAAAAATTGACTAGATTGTCGGATTGTTGGAGTGGTCGAGTTGATGAGGTGGTTGGATTGTCGAGGTGACCACTGAATTTTTGGTTGTCGGTAGTCATCGGGTCGTCGGAGTTGTTATTGAAAAGGTCGTTGAGGCAGCCGTCAGTGGTGGCGAGTCGCTGGTGTGGTCGTCGGAGTTGTCGTTGGCTGTGGTCGCCGGAGTTGTCACTGGAGTTGTTGTCGAAGTGGTTGCTGAAAAATGGAAACGACAAATAGAAGAGGAAATGGGAAGTAATGGTCGCAATAGGTAGCCGTCAATGGTGGTTGAGTCCTTGGTGTGATCGTTGTAGTTGTCGTTGTCGGTGGTCGCCGGAGTTATCATCGGAGTTAATGTCGAAGCGGTCACCGACAATGAAAAATGACAAATTGAAGAGGAAATGGAAAATCAAGTGTTTGTCGGAGGCGCTGGAGGCGGTGAGTCGTCAGTCGCGGTGTGTGTCGCTGAGTTGTCGCGTTATCGGTGGTGTCGGGTGGTCGCTGGAGTTGTCACCGGAGTTGTTGCCAAAGTGGTCGAGGGTGCGGTTGTCAGAGTTGTTGTTGTCGGTGGTTGTTGGGTGGTCGTCGGAGTTGTCACCGGAGTTGTTGCCAAAGTGGTCGGCTGTGCGGTCGTCGGAGTTTTCGTTGTCGATGATCGTCGGAGTTCTTACCGCAGTTGTCATTGTCGGTGGTCATTAGGTGGTCGCCAGAGTTTTTACCGGAGTTGTCGAAGTAGTTGACAAATGGATGAGAAAAACATGGAACAAATTTCATGGGATTGCACTGTTGTAACCCATGGGATTGAGTTTTAAAACCAAAGATTTGAAACACCTTGCTCTAAACATGGGTTTGGATTTGGAATCCAAACCCATCCAAATCCAAACCCATGTGTCAAACACACCCTAAGTGTGTTTTCTCCAATTTCTCTACAATGGATTTCTATGTGTGAAATCATATAATATTATTTAAAATGCAGAGTACTATAGTCTAAAGTTATAATAGTCTGTGTTTTGGGTGTAGACTGTGACGCCCGATAAGTTCAAGTAAGTTATAAGTTCTTTTTAAAGTTAATTTCGGGCTCATGTCGTGATTTTCTTTAAGTTTTGGGTTAGGAGGTTAATTTTTCGATCTTGCAGGGACCCAAACGTATTGAATCTCGCTTTAAATTGGGTTGGCAGCCTTGAGTTTCTCATCAACCATCTTTGGAGAAGGAAAATCGAGGTAATTTTGGACCTTCATTCTTTTTCTCTTGTTTTTAGGTTTTTGTTTAAAAAAAAAAAATCGAGAAGGTCGCAGCCCCTCTCCCCTTCGTTTCCTTCTTCTCCTTCCTTGCAGCGACGCCGGCGCCGCCGCCCCTCCCTCTCCCTCTCCGGCGTCTCTCTCTCCCGACCTCTCCTCTCCTCCGTCTCCATTCGCCGAGCCCTCTCTATCTCCGACTCCCTCCCCCTCTCGTTCAACTTCTCTCTCTCTTTCCCTCTCGATCTGCCACCATCTAACCCTCTTCCCCTTTAATCCTTTCGAGTCGAGACCACGCCGCGCCGAAGGCCTTTCGCGAAGCTGACCGCCGCCTTCGTCCCTATCGTTTCGCCATCTCTCCTCTCCGACCTCTCTCTCTCTTCGCTCTCTCTCTCGAGCCGTTCCTCTCTCTGCTCGCCTCCCTCTCTCTCTCTCGACTCGCCTCTCTCTCTCTCTTGATTTGTCTCCCTCTCCCTCTCGGATCCGAGACATTTTGTAACCCTCCTTTCCAAACCGAATCGCTTCTCACTCTCTGTTTTGTGTTGGTTTTGTGGACAGGAGGAGATCCGTTGGCGAAGGAGTGAGGTCTTTGAAAGAAATCTTGTGGCTAAGGACGAGCAGGGGGCCGTTTCAGCTCGTAACCGTGGGTAAGACTCGATTTTGAATTTTCTTGGTTCTGAATTTTGAGTTTAGAGTTGGTTGGTTTGGTTGTGTTTTCCTGTTAGTTTATCAAAAGGTGCTCCTATTAGCTTGGTTAGGTTCAGTTTCGTATTGCACCTCATGGGTAGGGCCACGAGGTTGGTTCACAACTGAACTTGTGCATCGTTTGTAATGTTCTGTAGGTGCTTAGGGATGCTAGCAGGAGTAAGGACCTTCCTTTGCACAATTATTTCGAGGTAAGTAGTTGTTTGGTTTAAGTGTCAAACTCGTAAGCGAATGAGTTTGAGTATAGGGTTGTTGTGGTTGGCTTTATAATTGTTGTTTGGGTGCTAGATTGTTACTTGGTGTATGAGACTCTGGATATCCTGCTCTGGCTGTGTTTACCTTGTATCGTTTATAAGTTTTGTTGTTGAATCTCTTGCGTGCCCTGAACGTGTTGCTTAATGTCGCGATTGTGTTGCTTGTGTTGGCTGCTAAGTGAGACTCGAGCTTGTGTGGTAATGTGCACTGTGTGATTGATCCTTAGAATTGAGCAGAGTTGGTGATGCTCTAGGACAAGGGTGACTAGTTAGCTCCGTGGTTGGGGCAAAAGGTTGATTGGCGGGTTGGTGGTCGGCCGGTTAGGCTGTTGGTTAGGGACTCGATTTCAGGACGACCTCGAAAAGGTTTAGGGGAAGCCTAGGAGAAACGTTGAGCCTGACTTCCTAGGCTAGCGTTACCAAACCGACTGAGTGACCCCGAGCGAGACAAAACCTTTAGGCTGAATCTCTGTGTGTGGGCATTAGGGTCGAGCGCCTTTTTGCGAGCCGTGTGGGCATTAGGGTCGAGTGCACCCTTTTGCGAGTTGTGTGGACATGGGGTCGAGCAATCTATGTGACTTCTGTGTGGGCACTTGGGTGGGTCGCCCTTGTGCGATCTGTGTGGGCTTTAGAGTCGAGGCTCTATTGCGTTCTGTGTGAGCATTAGAGTGATTACTCTTTCGCATTGGGGCGCGTCCCCGTCTATGGCTGCCTAGGTTTCTGGATCGTCGGTGAGTCTCGGGGTGAGGTAGACACGTGAGCGTCTAGTCTTGAGTCCCTAAGATGCTTTGGTTGTGAACCTGTTCTACCTCTGTGTGTGCACTTGTGAAATTTGTAGCTTGGACGTGAGTGGGCTACTTACTGAGTATTCTTATACTCACCCGTCTACTTTAATGTCTTTGGTTGCAGGTAAGGGAAAAAAAGTGAGTCGAGAGAGCGCCATTGTGGGCGACATGACGGGCTATGAGACCACTCTTGTCTTAGAGGACTTTTATTTTGGAACTTAGGAAGTTCTTGTATTTATGAGTTGAATTATGACTTTGGTTTATTGCTCTTGGATTTCTGAACTCTCTGTGTGTTGAGCATGACATTTATTCATTTAGTTTCCTTGTTCAGTATGCTCGTTAAACTTTAGTTTACTGCTTTTGTTACCTCTGTTGTGTGGTCTGCTGGAGCCCGGCCTGTTTGGTTGTAGTTTGGAGGAGGTCGGGCATTGAAAAATGTTCTTAGAAGTGTTTCTTGCTTAAACAGGTTAAGTAAAAATTTTGGATTCATTCGGATAGCGTCGTTATGCTGCCGAAATTTCGGCGTAGAGGGTGCTATCTAGTAACGTCCCTAGTTGGATTTGTGTCAAAAATTAGGGTCATTACAGTTGGTATCAGAGACAAAGTTTTTAGATCTTGTATACTTGCCTACATCGTAGGTACTGGTCCTCATAGCCTCTCGCAGAATGTCGCCTCATCACCTCCAGGTTTGCTTGTTTTTATTTTTGTAAAGTAAGTCGGGTTTAGTAAGTTGTTTGCCTCTGGATGCTTGAATTTGTGCTTGTTTAAGACCTTGGTGCTGTGTTTTAAAGTTTGTTGTGGTTAACTCTGTTTATGGCGCGTGGTCGAGGACGTGGTAGAAATGTGGCAGGTGGGCGTGGTCGTGGACCCACCAATGGATGAGCACTCCGAGCACCAGGAGGAGCTTAATCAGGACACCCCAGTTGTCGGGGAGCCGTCTGAGCATGTTGATGAAAACCTTCAGAAGCGAGGGAACGACCAAGCCCCACCGCCAGCTCCTGCAACTTTGGCAGGACTCCAAGAGATCCTGCAGGCAACCCTGGCTAGCCAGACGACGCTGCTCAGGTCACCCAAGTTCTGGGGGTGATGGCTATCCAAAATCAGGGAGCACGTAACCGTAACCGTGCGATCCGGCTCGAGCGAAGGAGAGATCGCCAGCACGTGGAGCCACTACGAGAGAGGCCGATACCTTCGGACTTCAGGAAGTATGAGCCACCTCTCTTCGATGGGCAAGGAGTCGACCATGTGGCTGCAGAGGCATGGTTCGGGATGGTGGAAGACATATTCGAGCGAATGTGTTGTCCTGATCAACAAAGAGTCCAGTGCGCAGTCTACGCACTCAGAGGACGAGCCTATGTATGGTGGAAGACTGCCTCGCGGTCCATTGACGTCAGTGAAGGGCATATAACTGGCGCAGCCTGTGAAGCATTCTATGAGAAGTGCTACCCAGCTGCGATAAGAATTGAGAAGCAGGCTGAGTTTCTACATCTGAAGCAGGGACCGAATCAGTCAGTCGAAGAGTAGGAGCACGAGTTCACCATGTTGTCCCGGTTTGCTACAGAATTGGTGGACATGGATAAGAAGAAAATTGAGTGTTTCCTCACAGGTCTGCGCGGAGGGTTACGTGGTCTGTAGCTGCCCACGACCCAAAGACCTATGCGGTCGTTGTTCGAGTGGCCACCCTGATTGATGCAGATTCAAACAAAGATGGGAGTAACGCTGGCGACATCGTGGCGGGGCGCACTGGATCAGTCGTAAGAGAGACACGATCGAGCCTTCCCGAGCCAAACCGACCAGAGAGCGCAGGGGGCAGCAAAGTGGGCCCAAGGAGCAGGTAGAGGCTCGTGCCCTAACTGTGGAGGGCAGCATAACAGAGGAGCTTGCCCGACAACCACCAAAGTTTGTTTCCATTGCGGTAAGGTGGGCCATATGGCATCGATGTGCAGGCAGAAGAAGAGGTCAGACCTGAGAGTGTGTTACATATGTCGGAAGAAAGGCCATGTGGCCTCAGCGTGCCCGGATAATAGAAATGCTGGAAATCAGGAGGGTCGCCAGAGAGGAGGAGCGTACGCTAATGCCGGCGAGCCACCGAGGTCTTTAGTAAAGTCGCCACGGTACCCCTACCTATTCTCGGTCATTTAGCTTTTATACTTTTTATTCTCGTTTGTACGACTCCTTTGTTTGTTTCATCATGCTTGTGGGGCAAGCCCAAAGAAGTAGAACCCTTAGGTTTTAGCCTATCAGTTGCAACCCATGTAGGGGCAGAGTTAGTGACACGGGAAAAGGTGAAGACCGGTCAGGTCTTGGTAGAAGGTTGCTCGTTGGAAGTGGCCCTGATTGTCCTGGAGATGAGTGACTTCGATGTAATTCTGGACATGGATTGGCTAGCAACAAATCATAACAACATCGATTGTCACCGCAGGGAGGTTGTGTTCAAGCCTCCGTCAGAACCGAGCTTCAAGTTTAAGGGAAGCGAGTCAAAGACGGTTCCCAAGGTGATCTCATCACTTAAGGCGAGTAAGTTGGTTGGTCAAGGGGCTTGGGACTTCTTGGCAAGTGTGTCGGACTTGAGAAGTGAGAAAGGAGACGTGTCGTCAGTTCCAGTAGTCAGGGAGTTCGCTGATGTACTCCCTAAGGATTTGCCAGGTTTGCCTCCAGCCAGGGAGGTGGATTTCAGTATTGAGTTGGAGCCAGACACTGCACCGTTATCGAAAGCTCCATACAGAATGGCCCCAGTCGAGTTAAAGGAGCTCAAGACTCAATTGCAGGAGTTGTTAGACAAGGGCTTCATTCGCCCTAGTGTCTCTCCATGGGGTACGTCGGTACTTTTTGTGAAAAAGAAGTATGGGTCGATGCGCCTTTGCATTGACTATCGAGAATTAAATAAAGTGACGGTAAAGAACAAGTACCCGCTCCCCAGAATTGATGATCTATTTGACCAGCTGCAGGGAGCCACTGTGTTCTCTAAGATTGATTTGCGCTCGAACTATCATCAGCTGCGAATAAGAGAGGAAGATATCCCAAAGACAGCCTTCAGTCCAGGTATGGACATTACGAGTTTACCGTGATGTCGTTTGGTTTGACAAATGCCCCGGCTGTGTTCATGGGCCTGATGAATAGGGTGTTCAAGGAGTTTCTAGACACCTTCGTGATTGTATTTATAGACGACATCCTGGTTTACTCAAAGTCGAGCGAAGAACACGAGAACCACCTGAGGAAAGTCTTGACCACTTTGAGAGAGAATCAGTTGTACGCCAAGTTCTCCAAGTGCGAGTTTTGGTTGTCGCAAGTATCTTTTTTAGGGCATGTAGTATCTAAGGAGGGTGTCTCTGTAGACCCGGCGAAGGTGGAAGCAGTTTCAGAGTGGCCCCGACCCAAGACCGTCACTGAAGTTCGCAGTTTTTTAGGGTTGGCCGGTTATTACCGACGATTTGTGAAAGACTTTTCCAAGATTGCAACACCTCTTACTCAGTTAACACGGAACGTGTGGAGTGAGGCGTGCGAGGCAAGTTTTCAGGATTTAAAGCGAGTTGATCTCAAAGACTGTGGCTTACAAGTGCGATAGATCGAGAAACTTTGTAGTTTACAGTGATGCTTCCAAGAAGGGCTTGGGTTGTGTTTTGATGCAGAATGGGAGGGTGTGATTGCTTATGCCTCCCGACAGTTGAAAGACTACGAGAAAAACTACCCGACCCATGACTTAGAGTTAGCGGCAGTGGTCTTTGCCTTGAAAATCTGGAGACACTATTTGTATGGTGAGAAGATCCAAATTTATAAAGACCACAAGAGCTTGAAATACTTGTTCATATAGAAAGAGTTGAACATGAGACAACGAAGGTGGTTGGAGCTGGTGAAGGATTACGAGATTGAGATCTTGTATCACCCGAGTAAGGCAAATGTGGTTGTCGATGCCCTTAGTAGAAAGGTAGCTCACACATCAGCCTTAGTCACGAAGGAGTTCCATTTACGAGTCGATATGGAGCGTGCCGGTATTGCCGTGATGGTAGGGCAGGTCATGGCTCAGTTTAACCAGTTGTCAGTGCAACCGACTCTAAGACAACGAGTCCTAGACTCCCAACAGGGGAACCCCGGTCTTGTGGATTGGTGGAATCAGGCCAAGTTGGGCCAAGAGAGTGAGTTCTCAATGTCATCAGATGGGGGTTTGTTGTTCAGAGGACGGTTATGCGTTCCAGATGTAAGTGGCCTTAAGGAGGAAGTTCTAGCCGAGGCTCACGCTTCCCCTTTCTCGGTGCATCCCGGCAAGATTAAAATGTATCGGGACCGGGTAGTTCTTCTACCGGTGGAGTGGAATGAAGAAAGACGTAAGCGCAGCTTTGTTAGCGAGATGTTTAGTCCGCCAATCAGTTAAAGCCCCGAGGCGTGTTTGCAGGCAGGCTATTGCAACCCTTAGAGGTACCTCGGTGGAAATGGGAAGAGGTTTCATGGATTTTATTTCGTGTCTACCCCGAACCGTTAAAGGATTCACGGTGGTTTGGGTGATCGTTGATAGGTCGACAAAGTCGGCACATTTCCTTCCCGAAAACCGACTTATACGGTGGAGAAGTGGGCGAAGTTGTTCATGGAGGAAATTGTCGTTTACACACTGAGTCCCTGGTGAAGATCGCTCTCGATGTGGACCTCGCTTCACATCCAACTTCGGATGGGTTTTCAAAGTCTTTAGGAGCGAAATGTAGTTTCAAAGACAACATTCCACCTCGCATTTGACGGTCCGATCGAGATGATGGAACTAGATCTTGGAAGATATGCTCCGAGCTTGTACCCTGGACTTTGCAGGGAGTTGAGATACGCACCTTCACTTGATGGAGTTTGCCTATAACAATAGTTATCAGGCCACGATTGGGATGGCACCCATTGAGGCCTTGTATGGGAAGAGGTGCAGGTCCCCAGTTTACTGGGGAGAGGTTGGTGAGCATAAGCTTCTGGGACCCGAGCTGGTCCAAGTTACAAATGAGGCTGTGCAGAAAATCAGAGCGAGAATGTTAACGGCTCAGAGCAGACAAATGAGCTATGCCGATGTGGGGCGCAGGGACTTGGATTTCGCAGTTGGAGAGTATTCGTTCCTGAAAGTGGCACCGATGAAAGATGTGTTGAGATTTGGCAAGAAAGGGAAGTTGAGCCCTAGGTTCATCGGGCCATTCGAGATCTTGGAGCGTATTGGCCTAGTGGCGTATCGTTTAGCCTTGCCACCGTCGCTAGCAGCCGTGCACGACGTGTTTCACGTGTCGATGCTGCGAGGCTATGTGCCAGATGCATCCCACGTGATTGATTACAAGTCACTGCAGATCGATAAGGACTTGAGCTACGAGGAGAAACCAGTGGAAATCTTGGCTCGAGAGAAAAAGGTGTTGAGGAACAAAGAAATCGACCTTTCAAGGTCTTGTGGCAAAACCAGCAGCTCAAAAAAGCTACATGGGAGCGTGAGGACGAGATGAGAACGAACTACCCGGAGCTGTTTAAGAATTAGCCACTTTCGAGGACGAAAGTTCTTAAGGTGGGGAGGATGTGACGCCCGGTAAGTTCAAGTAAGTTATAAGTTCTTTTTAAAGTTAATTCCGGGCTCATGTTGTGATTTTCTTTAAGTTTTGGGTCAAGAGATTAATTTTTCGATCTTGCAGGGACCCAAGCGTATTGAATCTCGCTTTAAATTGGGTTGGCAGCCTTGAGTTTCTCATCAACCATCTTTGGAGAAGGAAAATCGAGGTAATTTTGGACCTTCATCCTTTTTCTCTTGTTTTTAGGTTTTTGTTTAAAAAAAAAAAAAATCCAGAAGGTCGCAGCCCCCCTCCCCCTCGTTTCCTTCTTCTCCTTCCTTGCAGAGACGCCGGCGCCGCTGCCCCTCCCTCTCCCTCTCCGGCGTCTCTCTCTCCCGACCTCTCCTCTCCTCCGTCTCCGTTCGCCGAGCCCTCTCGATCTCCGACTCCCTCCCCCTCTCGTTCAACTTTTCTCTCTCTTTCCCTCTCGATCTGTCGCCGTCTAACCCTCTTCCCCTCTAATCCTTTCGAGTCGAGACCACGTCGCGCCGAAGGCCTTTCGCGAAGCTGACCGCTGGCTTCGTCCCTATCGTTTCGCCATCTCTCCCTCTCCGCCAACCTCTGTCTCTTCGTCTCCCTCTCTGAGTCGTTCCCTTCTCTGTTCCGCCTCCCTTTCTCTCGCCTCTCGATCTGCTCCCTCTCTCTTCAGATTTGTCTCCCTCTCCCTCTCGGATCCGAGACATTTTGTAACCCTCTTTTCCAAACCGAATCGCTTCTCACTCTCTGTTTTGTGTTGGTTTTGTGGACAGGAGGAGATCCGTTGGCGAAGGAGTGAGGTCTTTGAAAGAAATCTCGTGGCTAAGGACGAGCAGGGGGTCGTTTCAGCTCGTAACCGTGGGTAAGACTCGATTTTGGATTTTCTTGGTTCTGAATTTTGAGTTTAGAGTTGGTTGGTTTGGTTGTGTTTTCCTGTTAGTTTATCAAAAGGTGCTCCTATTAGCTTGGTTAGGTTTAGTTTCGTATTGCACCTCATGGGTAGGGCGACGAGGTTGGTTAACAACTGAACTTGTGCATCGTTTGTAATGTTTTGTAGGTGCTTAGGGCTGCTAGCAGGAGTAAGGACCTTCCTTTGCACAATTATTTCGAGGTAAGTAGTTGTTTGGTTTAAGTGTCAAACTCGTAAGCGAATGAGTTGGAGTATAGAGTTGTTGTGGTTGGCTTCATAATTGTTGTTTGGGTGCTAGATTGTTACTTGGTGCATGAGACTCTGAATATCCTGCTCTGGTTGTGTTTACCTTGTATCGTTTATAAGTTTTGTGGTTGAATCTCTTGCGTGCCCTGAACGTATTGCTTAATGTCGCGATTGTGTTGCTTGTGTTGGCTGCTAAGTGAGACTCGAGCTTGTGTGGTAGTGTACACTGTGTGATTGATCCCTAGAATTGAGCAGAGTTGGTGATGCTCTAGGACAAGGGTGACTAGTTAGCTCCGTGGTTGGGGCAAAAGGTTGATTGGCAGGTTGGTGGTTGGCCGGTTAGGCTGTTGGTTAGGGACTCGATTTCAGGACGACCTCGAAAAGGTTTAGGGGAAGCCTAGGAGAAACGTTGAGCTTGACTTCCTAGGCTAGCGTTACCAAACCGACTGAGTGACCCCGAGCGAGACAAAACCTTTAGGCTGGAATCTCTGTGTGGGCATTAGGGTCGAGCGCGCCCTTTTGCGAGCTGTGTGGGCATTAGGGTCGAGTGCATCCTTTTGCGAGTTGTGTGGACATGGGGTCGAGCACTCTATGTGACTTCTGTGTGGTCACTTGGGTAGGTTGCCCTTGTGCGATCTGTGTGGGCTTTAGAGTCGAGGCTCTATTGCGTTCTGTGTGGGCATTAGAGTGATTACTCTTTCGCATTGGGGCGCGTCTCCGTCTATGGCTGCCTAGGTTTCTGGATCGTCGGTGAGTCTCGGGGTGAGGTAGACACGTAAGTGTCTAGTCTTGAGTCCCTAAGATGCTTTGGTTGCGAACCTGTTTTACCTCTGTGTGTGCACTTGTGAAATTTGTAGCTTGGACGTGAGTGGGCTACTTACTGAGTATTCTTATACTCACCCGTCTACTTTAATGTCTTTGGTTGCAGGTAAGGGCAAACAAAGGAGTGAGAAGCGACGGTGGCGACATGACGGGCTATGAGACCACTCTTGTCTTAGAGGACTTTTATTTTGGAACTTAGGAAGTTCTTGTATTTATGAGTTGAATTATGACTTTGGTTTATTGCTCTTGGATTTCTCGAATCATGCTGCAGTGTGTTGAGCATGACATTTATTCATTTAGTTCCTTTGTTCAAAGATGCTCGTTAAACTTTTGTTTCATCGCTTCGCTTGCCTCTGTTGTGTGGTCACGAGCCCGACCTATTTGGTTGTAGTTTGGAGGAGGTCGGGCATTGAAAAAAGTTCTTAGAAGTGTTTCTTGCTTAAACAGGTTAAGTAAAAATTTTGGATTCATCCGGATAGCGTCGTTATGCTGCCGAAATTTCGGCGCAGAGGGTGTTATCTAGTGACGTCCCTAGTTGGATTTGTGTCGAAAATTAGGGTCGTTACATAGACTGCAGAGTATTAACTTGTACCTCAAACAGACCCTAAGGGTTTTTGAAATAATAAAACTTTATGATTCTCTTCACTCTCAAAACGTATTATGGCATAGAGCGATTTCTTTAAACGGTCTCTATTCTTCTTGAATTTTCTTTGATTTTTGTTGAATGGTTGAAATTTTTTCTTGAAACATCTTGATTCTTCTTTCTATTTCTTTGAATCTTGGCTATGGGGAATTAAGAGAATTTTAATCTGATTGATTCCTCTGTTGTTATTTATTTATTTATTTATTTTGAAAGAACTTTGTTGTTGTTATTCAAGGTTCATCAATTGAGTTTCAATACAATCTCATCATTTGCTCAGTCGGGCGATTGTTATGGCTACGAAAGCATTGTTAGAAACAATTAATTATAATTCATGGAGTAAATTAATGATCATTGCTCTCTCCAGAAAGATTTTTTTTTTTAAAAAAAAACCTCTCCAGAAAGAATAAGTTTGATTTTCTGGATGGATCAATTAAGGAACCTAATGGTACTGGAACTCGTTTGCAAGCGAAAAAAATGCACTAACGAAATCATCAGTTCCTGGTAAGAAGCACGTATATGGGTACGAGACACGACATGATACGGACACGACGACGTTGTTAAGTTTCTTTGTGAAGCCCAACTAAGGCCCACTTCAACTTCATTAACCTAAATATATATATATATATATATATATATATATATATATATATATATATATAAAATATGTATTGTGGCAGGGTATATTATAATGTGAAGAATCTTGGTTTGCTACTGTGTGTTGGTGGAAAAAAAAAAAAAAGGCAGCCGACCTTGCAAAAATAGAAGAGAAAAAGTTGTCGGTTCTTTTGGAGATTGTTGTTATTTATAAGAGCGTTTTTCTCCATTTAAGAGTTTTGAGAGCTTGTTGTAGTGTGATTCGTGGGCCTTTTCCTGAGAGAAAAGTGAGAGAAATCGCCATTGAGCATTGTAAACTCTTGTAACTTCCTCTCTGACAATTTTAGTGGAACTCGTGATCGATAGCGCAGAAGAAGCGGACGTAGCCATCATTGAGTGAACCAAATAAATTCGGTGTTAATTTCTCTTTCCCTTAAACTTTTTATTTATCGTTCTTGTAGCTTAAAGGTTTAGGTTGGTTTATCTATTCTTTTAGGCTTGTTAATTCCAAATTGATTATTCCGTAAAATATTTGGAATTATAACTTGATCGAGGATTTGGGATAAAATATATATTGTCTGAATCTGGTAGAATTTAGATTGATTTTATTTCGTCTCATTCACACCTAACAAGTGGTATCAGAGCTTTTGGGTTGTAGGACGATATCAGGAGAAGATGAGAAATTGGTTACTTTTAATGGATCTGATTTTTCGTTTTGGAAGTGTAAGAGATTAGATTATTTACATTCCAAGGAATTGGACTTGCCATTAGAAGGAAAATCTGAAGACATGGGAGAAGCTGAATGGAAAAAGTTAGACAGAAAGGTGTTGGGGATTGTTCGTTTAATTTTGACAAAGAATGTGTAAAGTCGTGTAGCGAAGGCAACGACCACAACAAAGCTAATGGAAGCTTTGTCTAACATGTATGAAAAACCCTCTGTAAACAACAAGGTAGATCTTGCAACCAAATTCTTTAATTTGAAGATGGTTGAAGGTGCATATGTTACTGCCCATATTAATGAATTTTATTTGTTGATAAACAAATTGGCTACTTTTGAATTAGAATTTACTAATGAACTAAATGAAATTTTGTTGTTGAGATCTTTACCTGATAGCTGGGAAACCATGAAGTAGCACTTTCTAATTCATGTGGAAAAGAGAAATTGCAGCTTTCACAGATTAGAGATTCTGCAATTGCAGAAGAGATTCGTAGAAAAGACTCAGGTGTTACTTCTACTTCAGGTTCAACATTAGAATGTTGGAACTGTGGTAAGACTGGTCATCTGAAAATGAACTACAAGGCTCCAAAGAAAACTGAGGGGAATGAACTTGGTGCAAATGTGGTTGCTAATGAGACACAAGATGTTCTGGTTCGGGGAGTGGAAAGTGTCCATGAGCCATGGGTGATAGATTCAAGTGCGTCCTTTCATACTACAGGACATGGACAACGTGATATTCTTGAAAATTATGTTGCAGAAAATCATGGAAAAGTGTATCTAGCTTATGGAGAGCCTTTGGACATCATTGGGATCGGTGATGTAAAATTGAGAATGGCGAATGGTTCAGTCTGAAAATTTCGCAAGGTACGTCACGTTCAAAATATGATGAAAAACTTGATTTCTGTAGGGCAGTTAGACAGTGAATGATGTGAGGTTTGTTTTGGCCAAGGAATCTGGAAGGTTACTAAAGGTGTCATGGTAGTTGCTCGAGAAAGCAAACTAGAGACTTTGTATGTCAACAACAATGATAAAGATATGGTAGTTGTTGTGGATAATTCGAGTCAGACTGATTTATGGCATAACAGGCCAGGACATATGAGTGAAAAGGTATGAAAATTCTGAAAATTCTTCACTCTGCAGGGAAGTTATAGGGGCTAAAAGCAGTTGAACACAAGTTGTGTGAGAGTTGTGTATTTGGAAAATAGAAGCGTGTCAGTTTCTCAAAGAAAGGAGCAAAGCTAAAATCCATGAAGTTGGAGTTAGTTCACACTGATGTGTGGGGGCCTTCTGAAGTATCTTCCATTGGTGGTTCCAGATACTATGTAACCTTCATTGATGACTCAAGCAGGAAGGCATGGACTTATTTTCTCAAACATAAATCTGATGTATTTTCTGTTTTCAAAACTTGGAAGGTTATGGTTGAGAATGAGACGGGTCTGAAAGTTAAAAACTTGAGATCAGACAACGGTGGTGAATATGTTGATGGGGATTTCAAAAGATACCGTGCAGACAATGGAATTGTGATGGTTAAGACCATTCCAGGGACATCACAGTAGAATGGTATGGCTGCGAGAATGAACAAGACACTGAATGAGCGTGCTAGGAGCATGAGATTACATGCAGGATTACCTAAGATGTTCTGGGCAGAGGCAGTCAGCACGGCGACCTATCTGATCAATAGGAGCCCGACCACATCACTAGACTTCAAGTTGCCTGAAGAAGTCTTGAGCGGTAAACAGGTAAACCTTTCTCATCTAAAGGTTTTTGGTTGTTTGTCTTACATTTACATTGATGTTGCAGATAGGAGTAAACTAGATGTCAAATCCAAGAAGTGTTATTTTCTTGGGTATAATGGAGTTGAGATTGGCTATAAATTTTGAGATGATCAAAATAAGAAGATGATTAGAAGCAAGGATGTGATCTTCAATGAGAAAGTTCTGTACAAAGACAGAACAACAGTTAATACAGAGTCAGATGAAAGTACAGAAGAGAAGGCTCAGTATATAAGTCCTCCTAAAGTTGAGACTACGACAGTGAGATTGAAGATCGAATGCGCACTCCCGATGAAACAACAGGAATCGAGAACCAATTGTAGGACCAAATGAGCAGATTGTAGAGCCTGATGAAGTTAAGAGAACGCCACCTACAACAGTCAGGAAGTCTATCAGGACTATCAGACCACCACAGAGGTCTCCCTTACTTTAAACTATATATTATTGACTGACAAAGGTGAACCTGAATGTTATGATGAGACGGTTCAACTGGAAGATTCTGTCAAGTGGGAGTTGCCCATGAAGGATGAGATGGATTCTTTTATGACGAATCAGACATGACAACTGGTTGAGTTACCAAGAGGTAAGAAAGCTTTGCAAAACAAATGGGTTAAAGGCTTTCAACAGGTATAAAGCAAGGCTTGTAGTCAAAGGCTTTCAACAGAAGGAAGGTATTGACTTTAATGAGATATTTTCTCCTGTAGTTAAATTAACTACTATTAGAACTGTGTTGTCAATAGTGGCAGAAGAGGATCTGTTTCTGGAACAAATGGATGTAAAGAGAGCTTTTCTTCATGGTGATTTGGAGGAAGAAATTTACATGGTACAACCATAGGGTTTTACAATTCAGGGACAGGAGAAAATGGTTTGCAAACTTCAGAGAAGCTTGTATGGTCTCAAACAGGCTCCCAGACAGTGGTATAAGAAGTTTGATAGTTTTATGTTCAACAGTGGATTTCAGAGATGTCAGGAAGATCATTGTTGCTACATAAGATCCCAAGGTAACTCATGCATTATTTTACTGCTATATGTTGATGATATGTTGATAGCAGGTGTAAACAAACAGGAAATTATGAAGATAAAAGCTGAATTATCTAAAAAATTTGATATGAAAGATTTAGGAGCTGCCAAACAAATATTAGGAATGAGAATTGAGAGAAAAGATGGTACATTGACTTTGTCACATGAAGAATATGTGAAAAAGGTTTTGAACAGATTTCACTTGGAAGATGCAAAACCTGTTAGTACTCCTTTAGCTTGTCATTTTAAACTATCTAATGAGCACTCACCCACTACTGAGCAGAAAAGAGATCATATGGCTTGAGTGTCATATGTTTCACCTATAGGTAGCCTAATGTACGTCATGGTTTGCACAAGACCAAACATTACACATGAAGTGGGAGTTGTTAGTAGGTATATGAATAATCCTGGGAAGCAGCACTGCGAGGCTGTGAAGTGGATTTTCAGATATCTGAGAGGGACAATTGATTATGTTCTGCATTTTAAGAAGTCAGATTTTAAACTGCATGGTTACGTAGATGCAGATATGGCAGGTGATACAGATGGCAGGAAAAGTACTATCGAGTATGCTTTTACTTTGGGTGATACTGCTATTAGTTGGGTTTCTAGACTGCAGAAGATAGTAGCTCTGTCTACTACAGAGGTTGAGTATGTTGTTGTTACTGAGGCAAGTAAAGAGATGATATGGTTTCAGCCTTTGTTAGAAGAACTTGGCTTGAAACTGGGAAAGGGGACTTTGCATTGTGACAGTCAGAGTGCTATTCATTTAGCAAAGAATCTAGTGTTTCATTCGAGAACGAAACATATATAGGTGAGGTACCATTTTATCAGATCAGTTTTGGGAGATGGAGCGTTGGTGCTTGAAAAGATTCCAGGAAGTCAGAATCCAACGGATATGTTTACCCAGACCGTTCCTGTTGACAAACTGAAGTTGTGCAACTTCAGTTGGACTTCTCCACGAGTAGAGAGGAGTCGCTACCGTTGCAGGGGAGACATGTTGATTGTTTTGGTCTCCAAGTGGTAGATTGTTAAGTTTCTTTGTGAAGCCCAAAACTAAGACCCACTTCACCTTCATTAACCTCTCTCTCTCTCTCTCTCTCTCTCTCTCTCTCTCTCTCTCTCTCTCTCTATATATATATATATATATATATATATATAATATGTATTGCAACAGGGTATATTATAATTTGAAGAATCTTGGTTTGCGACTGTGTTGGTCGGAAGAAGAAAAAAAGGCAGCTGACATTGCAAAAACATAAGAGAAAAAGTTGTCAGTTCTTTTGGAGATTGTTGTTATTTACAAAAGCGTTTTTCTCCATCTAAGTGTTTTGAGAGTTTGTTGTAGTGTGATTCGTGAGCCTTTTCCTTGAGAGAAAAGTGAGAGAAATCACCATTGAGCGTTGTAAACTCTTGTAACTTCATCTCTGATAATTTTAGTAGAACCTGCATCGGTAGCAGAGAACTGGACATAGCCATCATTGGGTGAACCAGTATAAATTCGGTGTCAATTTCTCTTTCCCTTAAACTTTTTTATTTATTGTTCTTGTAGCTTAAAGGTTTAGGTTGGTTTATCTATTCTTTTAGGCTTGCTAATTCCAAATTGATTATTCCGCAAAATATTTAGAATTATAACTTGATCTGGGATTTGGGATAAAATATATATTGTCTGAATCTGGTAGAATTTAGATTGATTGTATTTCATCTCATCATTATATTATAACAGACGCATCATTTTTTAAAAATCTAGGACACAGACACGACTAAGATACATTTATTAAAATATACATTTTTTAAAATGTATACCATTTTTTATATTAGAAAGAAATTTAAAATCAATACGTTTATGCATCTATATGCTTAAAAAATGATTTTGATGTATTTCATTCTCAAACTTCATTATTTTAGTCCTATATTATTATGTACTTTTTTTTTTTTGTTCGTGATAAGGTTTTGGATGGCTTTCTAAAAATTCTTCGTTGATCAGTGGCGGATCAAAAAAATTTATCGAGGGGGGCTCAAATATGAAATTATTCAAACTATAGATTAAACCTGAGACTTGAGAGGGAGTTAGAGACATAGTAACCACTAAGCCAGTAGGTTTTTTGTGTTTTAATTTGATTTTTCCTATACATATTATATAAAGTAAAAAATTTGATGGGGCTCGAAGCCCCTCTGAACCTTAACTAAATTTGCTCTTGTCATTGATAGGTTTACTAAAGCTCTTACATCCTTTGTTTTGCGTCCAATTTTGTTCAAGATGGGTGTTTTGGATCTGAACTCCATGGAGAGGGGGGAGTATTATGGTTGTACTTGTATTTTAGTTTTAGATTGGTTAATAAGTTTAACCTCTTTTCGTTAACTTGTTATAAACTTTGACTTTTCATTTCTAGTTGTAAGTAAGCATTTAGGCGGTGTTTGGATTGAGAGGTAGAAGTTAGAGGGTTTAATAACTTCCTAAACTCCTTATTCGGTCCAAAATATTTTAACTCTAATTGTGAATCTCACAAACTTATTAACTCCTCCTTGCTCCCTATTGTGGGCTCCATAAACTTATTCCTACTCTAACTCCCCTATTGTGGACCCACAATTTATTTACTTCAACTTCAACTTCATGTACTGGACCCACAATGTTCCTATCTCCTCTTTTGTTCACCATACCTCCCTCTTCTTCTCTCCTCTCTCCATTTTTTTTTTAATTTTTAAATTTACTGAATTCTCTTTATTTTTTATAAAAATGTTTTCAGCATTATTACTAATTAATGATTTAATATAAATAATTATTAAAAAAATTATTTTCATCCTATACTTTTAATGGACTTTTTAATAAAAATATTTTTCTTTTTAATACATAAATTTATTTTTTAAAATATAAATTGTATAAAAATGTTTTAGATATGATACTATTATTTAAATTAAAATTCTAAAGTACCTCAAAATGTTTTAGATTGATAAAAATCTTTGTACCTCAATTCCTCTACATGTCATCTACAATTGTTTTAAAAGTTCAAACTAAAATTAATTATAACAAATAACAATCTTATGTTTTTTAAGCTCATTTCTTTTATTAATAGCTAAAAAATATATATAATTTTATGATTTAAAGATAAGAAAAAGGGACAATTAGACAAATAGCAAAATAGACCTAAAATATTGCAAATATAGCAAATTGTTAAATTATTTGTAATATGGCAAATTTAAAAATGGTGATTCATCTTCCTTCATTTCTTCCTCAAATGATCTTTTGATTTTTTTTTTTTTTTTGTGATTTCTTCTTCCTTTCTCCAACGTTTAGTCGATCAACTTTTTCTATAGTGATTGGAGTTTATCACTAATAGCCTTCAATCACTATCTAGTGATAGAAGTCTATCAGTGATATAAGTTTATCACTATCATTGATAGACTTCTATATTATTTTTCTTTTTTTTATTGAAATTTATTACTAATAGACTTCTATCACTATCAATGAGAGTAGTGCGTGATTGAAGTCTATCACTGATAGAAACATATATGTTAATTACTACAATTATCTGAATTACTTGAATTTTGAATCTTGAAACGACTAAGGTTAATATAGGTTAATTTTCATCCTTGAATAAGCGAGGGTGTGTGATTGAAAGTCTATCACTAAGATGTTTATTTCATATATCACTATGATAAGATTCTATCACTAGTAGAAGTCTATCACATATAGACTCTTGACTATGATAAAAGTTAATAACATACTACTTCAAGCCCTAGTTCAGTTTTACAGTCTATTTGGGTCTGTTTGGGGCACATGTTATAATAACATGTGAAATACTACGCACCCCAAACACAGACTATTATAACCCCATACTATACTACTTTGCATTTTAAATAATATTATATGATTCTACAGATTATAATAACCCACAAACTATTATAACCCCCTGTTATTATAACTCACTCAGCGCCCCAAACAACCTCTTAGAATCTATCACCGATAGACTTCAAATTGTGATAAGAGTCTATCAGTGATAGAATAACCTTGATAAAAAATCATCAATCTACTTCATGTATTGCATTTTGTCACAGTTAGAAGTCTACTAGTGATAGACTTTTAACTGTGATAAGAACCTATCAGTGATAGAAGTTCATCACTGATAGAATTCTAATTGTGATAAGAGAGTCTATCAATCTGATAATCCTCATTTATGTGGATTATCTAGCTCTATACTTAGACAATTGTTGTCTAATTTATTCAATTTTTCATGTTATAGCAAGCTAAAATTATCATTTGGAGTAAAATTTCGAAAGCCTGCTAAAATATGAGAAAAATAAGAAATGAAAGAAAAATGAGTGAAAACAAACTAATTTTAGGTGTTTTTGTAGGAAAAGAAGAACAAAAAAAATGCCAGAGAAATTGCAGTTGCATTGTCACCAGCAAAGTTGAACAAAACTATCAGACACAATGTTGGACAAAGTTGCTGGCAAAATTTCCAGACTTAAGGAGCACGCCTCAAATTTCGGGATTGCAAGATTCTTGGAGATTTTCACTCCCTTTTGGAAAGAATTTGGCCTAAAGTTATACCCAATCAATCTCTCACGATTCAAGGATGGATTCTTGGAGAAAAAACCCTACTTGCTTCATCTATAAAAAGGCTACAAGTCGAGGGTTTGAAGGGAGGCGAAGAGGAGACTCACAAGCTCGGATTCCCTCCAATTTTATTCTTGTTTTCCTTCTTTTTTTTCTGCAAATTTTTTGTACCTTGTTACAACAGCTTATTTTCTTATTTTTTTCAACAGTTGTACTCTTTATCTAGTTGTAATAAACCCTAGTTAATTCCTCATTGTGAAAGCCTTAAAGGTTAAGATTTCTAACCTAAGTGTGGGTAGAATCGATTGACGAAGGGGGGTTAGAGTTGTTCTTTATTTTCTGTTTTTCTTTACTGTTTGTGCACTTAAAATTTCACTAAAGTTTTGTTTTCCTTTTCTTTTACTTTGCAGTCTTATTCTTAGTTAACAAAAAAAAACCATTTTTTGGAGCAAAAATAAGAAGAACCCGAGAGTTTATATCAACTTAAGTTACTGATTTCTTCTCTTTTGTTTCGGTTCTTTTCTTTTTTGTTTTCACTTCCATTCGGTTCAATACAGCAGCTCGGTTCCCTTGCTTTTTCGTGAATAAAGAGGAAGAAAACCGAGCCCTTGCTTATTTTCTTTTCTTTCGGTTTCAACGTTTTTTCCCTTTATTTTTGTTTCTATTTTTCTTTTATTTTTCAACATCTAAAATTATGTTTTCCTTAGATTTCATCATGAGCTAATTTCCTCTTAGGAGTTCAAGTGTGAATGCCCTAGAAGAGAGATGCCTAACTTAAAGTAACAAAATAGTTGTGTTGGCAATCGAATCGAAGTTTGTTTTTAGCGAACTAATTTGGGCACCCTTAGCTAACCGCAAGGTAATGTTCAACAAGCTCGAACTTGATACCGAGAGGGTCAAGGAACAGTAGAACTCCTAAAAACAACGGAGGAAATGACTTAGACATAAGATCTGAAACTTCGACCCTAGACATAGGGCGAGACTCCGAAATCGAGAGGGTTGTATGCGAAAACCATCTAAGCTCAATTAGCCACAGACATGTAGGTTTAATTGCTTAGTTTTCTAAAGGATTTTGGAGCAAAATCGAATAGGAATTGAACCCGATTTACTTATATTTGGATTTGCTGGCACAATTGTTGCAGCATTTTCTCTGAAAGGGGAAAAACACTTGAATTCTCTTCTTTTATTTCATTGATTTTTCCCTTCATTTACAACAACTTAAAACCCCCAAAATCAACCTTTTGTCACTTTGGTTACCCTACCTTGCATTTTCACTAGCATTTCTTGTGTTTCTGAATTGACTTGTAAACTCGTTCCCTGTGGGTTCGATACTCTAGAATACTTCAGTTTCTATTACTTCGATCACATGCACTTACGTGTCTAACGTAGCATAGCGATCAAGTTTTTGGCGCCGTTGCCGAAGAATCCTAACGGACAGTCATAGAAGTCTATCACCCATAGAATCCTAACTATGATAAAAGTCTATCAACATACTTCAAGCTTTGCTTCAAAATTGCATTATACCTCATTCAATCACTCATAAACTTCTCATTGTGATAAGAATCTATTAGTGATAAAAGGTTATCACTAATAGACTATTAACTGTGATAAGTTTCAATTAGGGTGACATCAATTCTTCTGATAGAGTTCTAACTGTGATAAGAGTCTATCAAGGATAGAAGTCTATCACCGATAGATTCTTAATAGTGATAAAAGTTTATCAGGGATAGAAGTCTATCACTGATAGATTCTGAACAGTGATAAAAGTCTATTAGGTTTCAATCAAGGTTAAAATGGGAATTAAAAAAATGTTATTTAAAAAATTTGTTATATTTGTATTTTTTAAAAACTTACTACATTTGCAAATAAAAACTCATATTTTGCTACCCATTACAATTTTCTTAAGAAAAACATATTTTAAACTAACTCGTATTACAATTTAAGAATTCATATTTAAAAATGGTAACGTATAAAAAAAATTATTTTTAAATTAACTATATTCAAAATAAAAAAGATGAATAATTTCTTCTTTCGAACTTGATAAAATAAAATTATTACAATAAATAACATAAATATATAGGATTTTGAACATATTCATGTAAAAAAATATATATATTCATTTTGAGCTTAATTGTTCTAAAATAGCATAAATATTTGATATTTTATTTTTTAACTGAGTTATTTTAAAACTTCAAATAATATTATATTATTTTCAAACTAATCAAATTTTAGATAATTCATTACATTGATTAGTTAGAAAATAAAATCTTATATTATGCAAAAAAAAAAAAAAAACAAATAACTTTTATTAACCTTGTAAATACAATTGTCGAAAATAAATCTTTAATAAAATTGTAAAATATTTATAAAATAATACAATTTAAAATCTTAATTTTAGAATTGAGGGCAATAAATCTATATCATTTCTAGAATTAAGAGAATTGAAAGATAAAAATTTTGAAGTTTATTTAAACTTTTTTAAAATTAATAGATTGGAATCTTTTCAAATCACATGTAATAGTTAAAAAATTATTGTAAAACTTTCTTTTATTTGAAAATTATATAAGGTAAATGAATAATTAATGTGAGCACATCGAAAAAAGAATATGGAGTATTCTGTAAAGAAATTTGTAAAATATACAAAAATTAAAAAAAAAATAAAGAAAAATCACCATCTTATGAGAACAAATTCTTAGCAATGAAATTTTGAAAATTTGTAAAAAAAAGCTGTAAAAAAAACAGTTAAAATCAACACAGACTTCAAAACTCCAAACTAATATAACTCTCTATTCCAAACACAAACTTCTAACCCTCTAAAACTCCCCCAAACTTACTAACTTCTACTCCATACAACGGGTATCACAGTTTGGCCCCTCAAATCTACGGGGGTACACACTTCAAACGCACTTCAAACTCATGGTTTCTCTTTCTTTCATAAAGTTGGTATGGTAGAATCTATTATCTCTCCATTTTTATCACAATTTTGGTGAATCTCATCATGTTTCTTTCCATTTTTTCTCATAATTTTGATGGGTCCTACCATTTTTCACTCTATTTTTCTTTTTATAATTCTTTTCATTTGTCTATATTTAGTTAACAATAGTTTGATCTAAGGAAAATTACTTTTTGGTCGGTAAGGTTTTAGGATTATGTACGTTTGGTCTTTGAGTTTTCCAAATGTACTTTTTTAATTCTCGAATTTTGAAAAATAAGTTTCAAATTCCTTGGAGTGATAGTAATAGAATAATTTTTTATTAATTTTAATAAATTAAAATAAAAATAAATGAAAATAATATTAAAACAAAAAACCACACTATCTCTCCCGTTTCTCTTCTCTCTCTTCACTCCTTCACCCATGCTACCAATCCCATTTGTCCAAAAAAAAATTTAAAAAATCGTGCATGTCTTGACGACCTATAGGCTATATACTAAGGGTGATCATCGATCTGTCGAGGTCAATTTTCGACCCCAACTATGACGCCCGAGGAAAAGGGGTACATGAATGAACCGAGTCCACATCTGAATGAAAGGGATCCTGAGCATATGAAAGTATGGTGCCCGAGGAATAGGGGTACATGAGAGTAACCATGAGGATATGAAAGTATAGTTGAGAAAAGCTTAAAAGAATTGATAGTTACTACCTATACTAACAAGGTGCACCTTCCTTTTCGGTGGCTAAATCATAGGAACTCCACAGTTAAGCGTGTTTGGCTTGGAGCAATCGTATGTTGAGTGACCTCCTGGGAATTTTCCTAGGGAACATGAGTGACCTCCTGGGAATTTTCCTAGGGAGCATGTGAGTGAGGACAAAACATCCTAAAAAAACCGCGTGTTGGTTTGTGAGGATAGTGTCTTCACTCTTACAAGCATTCATGGATGATAGAGTAACGCAGCTAGGTTGCAGGAGATCCTAGTCATGATCATTTGAATAATTGACACGCATTCTCGATCAAGACCTTAAAGGTTATGCTTCTCATATTGGTGAACTAAAAAGAAAAGAAGTTAATTTACCTTTCATTAATGTTGTGTATGAATAATATCTTGAATAAATTATTCCTCCTCTTACCTTCCTTTCTTACCTTCCTTTCTTTTTCTAGAACCCATATTTAAGGCATATTTTTATGGATATTTTTTACCATATTTTTATCGATATCGATATTGCAAGGTCATTTGGTAAACACCATACTATATATATATATATTTTTTTTTTTTGAGTTCAACACAATATTTGAGATGGAAGGATCCGAACTCATGACCTCACGGTCATAAGTCTATATTTTATGTCAATTGAGCTATGCTCTTGTGGGCCATTATTATATTACTTTTTTATTTTGAACTTAATTCATCATTTCCATGCATACCAAATGAAAGTTTTTACATCAGAAAATGTGAAGAAATAATTATCATAAGAATTACAAATATGTTTTGATTGAGGGGCCAAGTTGTAGTCCTACAAATAAAAATAAAATAGAAGATTGTATTGTAAGTTGAGTCACCTGTTGTTATAAACGTGCGATTTGGCAACAAAAAGGAAGGCAAAGAATTCTAGAAAACTAAGCCCAGCCAATAGCAAGTAAAAGTAATCAAGATGTGCCTTGTTAAGATTGTTGGAAAACCAGCTCCGATGCCCATTGGCTTTAGTTGCTGCATCAATGACAGATATCACAAGGCTACTTAAAATGTTTCCCATACCAAGCATACTGATAAAAATGGCAGGTCCAACACTTTTCAAATCCTTTGGAACTTGATCATAGCAAAACTCTTGAAGCCCAACCACTGTAAAAACATCAGCCAAACCATTCAACACATATTGAGGAACCAACCACCAGAATCTCATTGGTATTGTCATGTCAGGTCTATCGATCAGACCGTGTTCGACTGCGGTTCTCAAACGTTTCTTCTCGACCAAAGAAGCAACCACCATTGACACAGTAGATATGACCATCCCAGTTCCGATTCTCTGCAATGTTGTTATGCCAGACGGATTTCCTGTGACTGTTTTGGCCATGGGGACAAATACAAGATCATAGACCACAATGAAGATAACGATTGAAAAAGAAATAGTTGCTTCGAGTGAAGCGGCAGGAATGATGAAGCCCGATAAAATCGATCTGTCCAATGTAGCTACTTGTTTGGTGAAGAAGGTACCATCTTGTGAGACCACAATGGTAAACACAACAACTGTAACCCATATTAGAAGAATCCTGAGAATTGCCTTAGCTTCTTCAACCTCACTGATGCTACACGCTATTATTGCATTTTGGTTTGAATCAATGGGAACAATGCAAGCTTTGTTCAGAAATCTGCCACACCAAAAGAGGAACATATGAAAACTTGCATCACAAGTGAGTAAAATGTGCATTATCTCCATAAGGGGGAAAAACTGATTGACAATTATGATTATGAAGCAATAAGCTGCAAAAATAAAGCCATGATATAGAATTTTCAATCTCATTGTCACTGGTGAGAAGGAAGGATAGTGTAAGATTGTTACTTGAATTGCTGAGAATTAGAGAAATGTTTGCCAGCTTCCTCCTCTTGAAAGGTGATTGTTGTTGAGGCAGAAGCTCTGCAATTCCTAATAGAAGCGACAAACACCCGGGCAATTCGCATAAACGAAGTTTTATCTGATTGGTTTCGAGTATTAAATCGATAAGTCTTGGTCCCAAGTAGAAAAAGAGTGAAACCAGTGAGCATTGCAATACAAGGAATTCCAAATCCCACACTCCAACTAAGATTCTCCTGAGCATATGATATAGTGGGAATGGCCAGCACAATTCCAGAGCAAGCAGCAAAATACCACCAATTGAAGAAGGAGCCCTTGAATTTGGCCTCTTGAGGGTTTTGGTCATCAAACTGATCGGCTCCAAAAGCCTGGACGCAGGGCCTGTGCCCACCCTGTGCTATCCCAATTAGACACAGAGAGACGAAGAATAGAATGAGCTGAAGTTGAAGTTGAAGTTGGGGAGAGGAACAGGACGTGAATTTGTTAGGGTTTTCGCAGTTTGCAGCAGGAATTAGCAGAGTAGACAGAACCAACAACCCCAGTCCCTGATCCAAAATCCAGAGTTTTAAATTCAATTACGAAATTCCACAGTTTAAGAAGACGATTAACAGAAAATGGATGATGAGAGAGAGAGAGAGAGACCAGAATGTAAGAAATGGATGCAAAAAGAATGGTAGGGTAACGTCCGAAGAAGGAATCAGCAAGAAAAGCTCCAAAGAGAGTGAGGAGCATGGAAGTGCCAGACCAGACATTGACGATCTCAGCGGCGGCAACGACGGAAATGGCGAGTGGGCCAGTCAAGTAGGTTATGAGGTTGGCGGCGACTCCATAAAAAACGAATCTCTCAGCAACCTCCATCCCTGAAATGGTAAAAGGAAGAAGGCGAATGCGAATGAATTGATGAAGCAGGTTGAAAGAGATTAGTATTAGATTAGAGAGGGTTTTGGTTCCGTTGGGGTTCACCTAATATGAAAGATGCGGAGGTCCAAGCGCCGGAAGAGGATGTGAGGAGTGGCTGACCCTTATAATCAACGGCACCGTCGACGTTGTCGGTGTTGGTAAGCAGCGGAGTCCGGTGGTCCGTCGAGTCAATGAGGTCCATGGCTGGATCAGGATGGATGGAATGGAACAACACCAATCCAATTCAACTGGAGAAGGAAGCTTTAAAACCGTCAGACTAGAAGTTGATTGAAAGGAGACAGAACCTTCGCCGTCGCCATTTGGAAACCCCACCTTCTTGGATTCATTCAACACTTTCTTTTACTCTTCTTCTCTTCTTCTTCTTCTTTTCTTCTTCTTCTTCTTCTCCTTCTGTTTCTGCACATTTTTATTGTTAAAAATGGGTACACACTTTTTAGTCTCTCATTATTTTAAATTTTTTAATTTTGACTTTTTGTTTTTAATTTTTAAATTTTAAGAATTAAGTATGCACTATCAATGAGTTTCTATATTTTCTTATTTACTTTTTACCTATATTTTTAAAATCAAGTTGAGTTTTGAAAACTAAAAAAAAATCAAAAGTTTATTTTTGTTTTTGGAATTTGGCTAGAAACTCAAATAATGTAGGAAGAAAGATGGAAAATCATTGATGAAAAAAAAATTGTGAAACAACAAACATAATTTTCAAAAACCAAATAGTTATCAAATGGAGCCTTAGGGTCTGTTTGGTATTCTGTTTTATGTTTTCGAATTCACTGAATTCACTAAATATGTATTTGGCAGTTTTCGAAAACTGTTTTTGGATTCTTGAATCCAAACAGTAGAAATTCTGAAAACAACATTTTTGTGTTTTCATTGTATCTGGATTCTGAATTTAAAATTTTAAAATGCAGAATTATATTAAACAAAAATAAACATTTTAATAAATAAAATATTTAATGTTATAAACTCAATTTACTTTTGTTAAATTAAAATATGTATAATATAATATATTATAAATTATATAATTTTATATTTGTAATATCGCTTTTAAAAAAAAAAAAAAAAAAAAAAAAAAACTTCGCAGTGGCTTGAAAGCGGGGAGGCGAAGCCCTCCCCCCCGTCCTCTTCTCGCGCCGCGTGAGAAGCGGCCGTCGGCCCACACACTCTCTCTCCCCCTCTTCTCCCCTTCTTCTCCCTTCGACTCTTCTCCCTCTGTCTCTCGGTCTCTCTCTCTCCCATTTCGCTCTCTCTCTCTCGCCTCGGTCTCACTTGTTACCAACACCGCTGCAGATCCGCCGCCGGCGCGTGCCAGATCCGCGAGACCCACTATTTTGGTTCAGCCGGTTCGAGCCCTTTTCGGCCGGTTTTAAACAACGGAGTCCGGTTATGGATAGATCGGGCCGCGAGGATTCCAGATCTGCCACCCACGCGCCGCCGCCGTCACTTTCACGCGCCGCCACCGCCGCCTGCAGAGCCGCCAGCTGTTCTCTTCCGTCCGGTCGCCTCGATCCGTTCCTTAGTCCGTTTTGACACTTCGGGGGTGAGTTTCGCTCCTCTCTTTTAGTTTCTATGTTAGGTTCATTGCTTCGTGTTCGATTTATTGATTCTTGTCGTGATTGCTCTTCGTTAGGGATTAATTGAAAGTAGAAGAACGTTTGGAGCACGCCACAAAGTCGCTCGTTGTCGTTGGCTTCCACTGTAAGTAGTCGTTTGGACTAAACTACCCTAAGTGTAGGGCTTAGGGGCACGTTGCATGTATTCACCTGTTTGAAAGTTGTTTTGGGTCGTAGTAGCATGTTAGGATATGAGAAGTGTAATTGTGCCTAACTCATGCTCTTTTGATGTTCGTTGCATATCTCAGATTTGAACCCAACCTGTTGGTTCGGGGTCAATTGTCTGTTAATCCTATGTGAATAGTAATGAGCTTATAGAGCCGAAGTAGTTTGTCTTTGAGAACTCGATTGTGTCGATTTTATATGATTGCTTGTCCCGTGCCTTAGTTGTCCCGTGCTTAGTCGTAGTGACTCGGAAAGTGTTGTTGAGCCTTAGGGTATAGAGTTAGCACAACTAGCCTAGTGCGAGCCCAAGTCCTAAGTATCTCATGTAACCCTTAGTAGACTAAGACTCGAGGTTGGCGAGATGATGTATGGGATGTGATGGTCCGCCCTCCATCCAGGTTGTGCGACTCGAAAGTGCACGATCCTTAGAGTCGAGAGGGTTGGATAGAGTCCTTCGCCCCTAGTGCGAGCCCTGGGAATGAGCCCGAGGTCGATTGTGCGCGATAATACCGCTTTGATGCTTATGGGATGTGGTGGTCCGCCCCATCCAGTTGTGCGACTCGGGTGTGATCCTTAGAGTCGGAGGGTTGGATAGAGTCCTTCGCCCCAAAGCAGTGCGGGCGAGGATGAGTCTCGTGGCCACGTCTCGCCAACCCGATCTAGGAGCTAAGGGTAGGGACAGAATCGAGAAAAGAGAGCAAAGTAGTAGGGCCGGGGCGTGTTGAGGTTGTTTGGCGGGCTGGGTGTCGTGTTAGCTAAGTCTAGGTCGTTTCTTATGTTCTTTATTCTTGGGCGGAAGTGGGCTACTTATCGAGTATTTTTATACTCACCCTTTCTTTATTTCTTTTTCGTGCGGGTAAGGCAAACCCGGTGAGATGACCACCGCGATTTAGAGACCCTGCGAGGCTATGGAAGACTTGTAGGATTTTAGGGGTTGCGTTAGGAGTAGTTCTCTCTGCTTTTCTTTCCTTCCGTTATGCGTTTTAACCATTTTGTTATGTAAATTTTAGATTGTATCGTTCTGTTTCTTTTGGATTTAAAGCATGTTCATTGTATCTTTCATATTCAAGTTTATTCTCATTGTTTGAGTTCTCTCTCAACTCCAGAATTGGAGCCCACCTATTGTTTCTGTGTAGTTTGGTGGAGGTTGGGTACCCTCGTGAGTCTTTGAAGTGTTCTTGTTAGGTCCAGTTTTCTTGAAATTTTTGGGTTTGTCCAGTTGTTGCTTGCCGTTATCTTTGCCAAATTTTCTGTGTGACAGTACAACTTGGAAGTAATGCCTCGTTTAGTCGTGTTCGTGTTTTTGGGGTGTTCTGATTGGTATCGGAGCGTAGTTTAAGATCTTGTATACCGCCTACATCGTAGGTGTTTAGTCCTTCATAGCCTCTCGCAAGGAACTCGTCGAATCGTCAACGAGTTTGCTTTACTTAGTAAGTGGTAAGAGGTTCGTTGTTAAAATTGAGGTGTTTTCCTTTGTGTTGTACTTCTTGTATCGTTGTTGATGTGCTCTGTTGCTTTCGTTTTAGATTATGGCCCGTGGTAGAGGTCGTGCTAGAGCATCTGCATCGTGGTCGGGGTCGGTGGTCGCAGGGTCGAGGTCGAAGGGCGAGACCGAGAACCGACCGTCGTTGCACCGGAGGTTGAGCACTCCGAGCATCGGAGAGGGCTCAACCAGGATGTTCCAGTGGTCGAAATCACCGACGGGCCGAGCGTAGAAGCCGAGAAAGGGCAAATGTCCAAATCACCGAACGCAAGGGCCGTCGCGATTCTTTGAACTCGTGGCGTGCATTCAACAATCGATCAAGGCGAACATAGAGAGTCAAGCTAACCAGACGGCTATGTTCACTCAGGCCATGGAGGCCACGGCATCCCGAGGTTAGGAGCGGCACTGCGCGAAATCCGAGGAGGTTGTACCGACCTTTACATTCTGCACGCAACGCGAAGCGAGATACGAAGGATTTCAAGAAGTATGACCCGCCTCTTCTTTGATGGGCGGTGAGACCATGTAGTGTCGAAGCATGGTTTGCGGCGATGGGCGACATCCTAAGTCGAATGGGTTGCCCCGAGCACCGAAAAGTTCGATTACACGATCTGCGCGTTAAGGAAGTGCTCTCCTATGGTGGCGAGCTCATCATGCGTCCATAGATGTCGATCGCGGGGACCGATAACAGGCGCGATTCCAAGAGGTATTCTACAAGAAGTACTATCCAGTGTGCTTAGGATCGACAAGAAAGCCGAGTTCGTGCGGCTCAAGCAAGGCCGAACGGGGCGGTCGAGGAATACGAGCATGAGTTTACATCATTGTCTCGGTTCGCCCGATATGGTAGATCTGAGAAAAGAAGAAGGTGGAGTGCTTCCTCACGAGTTTTGCGAGAGGCGTCGTGGGTCGACGATTGCTGCTCACGACCCCCAAGACGTATCTGCGCAGCCCGATTCGAGTAAGCGTCCACGATTGATCTGAGACTGAAGCGCATGGGTTCGTTTTGATCGAGTTCGGGCAGCGTCGAGTTTTGGAACCAGCCAAAAGAGGAAGTTTGAGCAGGCCTTTGCTAGGCCAAATAGACCTGGAACTCAGGGACATCAGCCCCAGCAGGCACCAAACAGGGGTTCATGCCTCAGATGTGGAGTTCAAAGATGTGGAACTTTGTCATGCGACTAATAAGATCTGCAATAACTGTGGAAAGTTGGGACACTTGTCGATTGTGTGTGCGAGCGAGTCGAGAAGATCGTGAGTTTGTTATAATTGTGGAAAGCCTGGGCACCTGGCCAAAGCCTGTACAGCGAAGAAGGACGAGTCTGGAAATCGCCAGAGGGGTGGAGTTTATGCGAGTGCAAATAGGAACGCAGGAGGTTCCGGTGCTGTGGTGACAGGTACACTACCCGTTCTTGGCCACTTGGCCCTTGTTCTGTTTGATTCTGGTTCCTCGCACTCTTTTATTTCTGCTATATTTGTGAGGCAAGCCCAGTTAGAGGTAGAACCTTTAGATGTTGGCCTGGCAGTAGCTACCCCATGGGTAGAGAGTTAGTAGCTCGGGAAAAAGTTAAGTCTGGTCAGGTAGTAGTAACAGGTCGTGTGCTAGATGTGACGTTGGTTGTGCTTGATATGAGCGACTTCGATGTAATCCTAGGCATGGATTGGTTGTCTGCGAACCATGCCAACATCGACTGTCATTGTCGGGAGGTGGTGTTTCGGCCTCCGGCAGAATCTAGTTTCAAATTCAAGGGAATTGAGACTGGAGAGTTTTCGAAGATGATTTCAGCTCTTAAGGCAAAGAAGTTGTTAAGTGAAGGAGCTTGGGCTCTCTTGGCGAGTGTTACTTATACAAAGAACAAAGGGCCAGAGTTGAGCTCGGTTCCTGTTGTTCGAGAGTTTGTAGATGTGTTCCCTGAAGACTTGCAGGTCTACCCCCCTGCGTGAGGTAGACTTGATGTGAGCTTGAGCACGGAATGACTCCGTTGTCTAAAGCTCCCACCAAGAATGGCACCAGCAGAAATTGAAGGAGCTTAAGACTCGATTGCGGAACTTCTAGACAAGGGATTCATCCGTCCCAAGCGTTTCACCTTGGGGTGCGCCCGTCTTTGTTTGTAAAGAAGAAAGATGGGTCGATGCGGTTATGCATTGACTACGAGCCGAACAAGGTGATGAAGAAGAACAAGTACCCTTTACTGAGGATCGATGACTTGTTTGACCAACCGCAAGGAGCGGCAGTGTTTTCAAAAATCGACCCTACGGTGAAATTACCATCGATTGAGAATCAAGGATGAGGACATTCAGCTATTTTGAGTCAAATACGGACACTATGAGTTCACGGTGATGTCCTTTGGCTTTGACCAATGCCCCAGCGTTTTATGGAGCTAATGAGCAGGGTATTCAAGGAGTTCTTAGACACCTTTGTAATCGTCTTCATCGGCGATATTTTGGTGTACTCTCAGTCGGAGGAAGAGCATGAAGTGCATTTGAGGAAGTGTTGACAATTTTGAGGACCAACCATTGTATGCAAAGTTCTCCAAGTGTGAGTTCGTTGCAGCCGAGTTGCCTTCCTAGGACACGTGGTGTCTAAAGAAGGTGTGACAATGGATCCTGCTAAGATTGAGGCGATGGCGCATTGGCCTCGCCCTAAAATCAAGCTTTTACGAAGTCACGAAGCTTCTTGGGTTTGGCCAGGTTATTACAGGAGATTTGTTAAGATTTCTCCAAAATAGCCACACCCTTGACCCAGCTTAACTCGAAAAGGAAATCGATTCGTGTGGTGTGAAGCTTGTGAAGCGAGAGTTTCGGGACCTCAAGCATAGCTTAGTTTCTCTGCACTGTTGCTTGCGATGACTGATGGCTCGGGAAGTTTTGTGGTCTCAATGATGCTTCCAAGAAGGGTTTGGGTTGTGTGTTGATGCGAGAATGGAAAGGTGATAGCATATGCCTCTCGTCAATTGAAAGATTACGAGCGGAATTACCTAACCCATGACTTGGAGTTGGTTGTCGTGGTCTTCGCTCTGAAGATTTGGCGTCCACAACTATATGGGGAAAAGATTCAAATGTACCACGGACCACAAGAGCCTCAGTATCTTTTTACTCGAAAGGAGTTGAACATGAGGCAAATGCGAGATGGTTTGAGTTGGTAAAAGACTATGAGGTTGAGATCTTTGTACCATCCGAGCAAAGCAAACGTTGTTCTTGATGCTCTTAGCGCAGAAAGGTGGCTCACACCTCACCACAGTCACGAGACAAGTTCCTTTGCGTTCAGAGATGGAACGTGCAGAGATAGCAGTTGTGTTGAGTCAGGTCACAGCTCAGCTGAATCAATTGACAGTACGACCGACCTTGAGGCAACGACTTATTGAGGCGCAACAAGGAGACTCTAGTCTTGAGGACTGTTGGCGCCAGGCAAGAAGTGGCGAGGAAAGTGAGTTCTCTGTAACGTGCCAGACATGGACTCACTGCTCATGGGGCGTTTGTGTGTTCCGTGATAGTGGTCTCAAGGAGGAGATTTTGGGTGATGCTCACAACTCTCCTTTTTCAGTGCATCCTGGAAGCACTAAGATGTATCAGGACTTGAAATCATTCTACTGGTGGCGTGGAATGAAAAGAGATGTGGCAGAGTTTGTCGTGAGATGCTTGGTGTGCCAAAGCAAGTTAAAGCACTAAAACAAACCCAGCGAGGATTGTTGCAACCATTGGAAGTACCCAGTGGAAGTGGGAAGAGATCTCTATGGACTTTATTTCGAGATTGCCCCGAGCAATGAAAAGGATTCACGATGATCCAGGTGATTGTGGGCCAGACTAACCAAGTCCGCTCACTTTCTCGCCTGGTAAGCCTACCTATCTGATTGAGAAGTTGGCACATCTGTTCATGGAAGAGATAGTAAGGTTGCACGGAGTCCCAGTGAAGATTGTATCTGACAGAGACCCTCGGTTCACCTCGAACTTCTGGGTGAGTTTTCAGAGAGCCCTAGGGGCTCGAGTAACTTTAGTGACGTTTCACCCGAGACCGATGGCGGACATGAAAAGGGTGAACCAGTTACGGAGGATATGCTTCGGGCATGTACGTTAGACTTCACAGTAGTTGGGACTCACACCTTCACCGATGGAGTTCGCGTACAATAATAGTTATCAGACGACTATTGGTACGACCCCTTTTGAAGCCCTTTATGGAAAAAGGTGCAGGACCCCGGTGTGTTGGGGCGAGGTTGGTGAACGGAGTTCTTTGGGACCCGAGTGATCCAAGTGACAAGCGAGGCCATACGAGAAGATAAGGGCAAGGATGTTAACGGCACACAGTGTAAAAAAAGAGTTTCTGTGATGTCGGGAGCGTCGAGAGTTGGAGTTTGTCGTTGGGGACCTTGTGTTCTTGAAAGTTGCACCTATGAGGGTGTCCCGAGGTTCGGTAAGAAGGAAAGCTAAGCCCGATGTTTGTTGGTCCTTTCGAGATTACGGAGCGCATTGGACCCGATGTAGCTTATCGGTTGGCCTCTACCGCCGTCCCTCGCGTCGGTCCATGGCGTGTTCCATGTGTCTATCTTTGCGGCGTATGTGCGGATGCCTCGCGTTATCGACTTTGGCCCGTTAAAGTTAGACGGGACACGAGTTATGAGGAAAAGCGAGTGCAAATCCTTGCTCGTGATAGCAAAGTCCTGAGGAACAGGGAAATTCGTTTTGTGAAGGTCCTTTGGCAGAACCACCATCTCAAGGAAGCCACACGGAGAACGCGAGGAGATGCGAGCAAACTACCCAGAGTGTTTGAGAGCTAGCTACTTTCGAGGACGAAAGTTCTTAAGGTGGGTTGATCATGATGATCCTTTTTTTTTAAAAAAAAAATCCTTCTTCGCAACAGAACGCGGAGAGGCGAAGCCCTCCCCCTCTCCTCGTCCTCTTCTCGCGCGTGAGAAGCGATCGCCGGGCCGTTTGCCATGCCACCCACTCTCTCTCCCCTTTTCTCCCTTCTTCTCCCTTCGACTCTTCTCCCTCTGTCTCTCGATCTCTCTCTCTCTCTCTCTCCATTCTCTCCTCACCGCTCTCTCTCTCTCTCATCCTCTCCTCCTCTCTCTCTCTCTAGCTTTACGCTCTCTCTCTCGCCTCAGTCTCGCGCGCCACCACGCAGCAGACGCCGGCCAGCGCAGCCGCCCGCAACGCCAGCTGCGATCAAGCCGCCGGCGTGCCCAGATCCGCAGACCCATTGTTTTGGTTCAGCCGGTTCGAGCCCTTTTCGGTCGGTTTTCGACGAACGGAGTCCGGTTCTGGATAGATCGGGTCGCGAGGATTCCAGATCTGCCACCCACGCGCCGCCGCCGTCACTTTCACGCGCCGCCGCCGCCGCGCTGCAGAGCCGCCAGCTGTTCTCTTCCGTCCGGTCGCCTCGATCCGTTCCTTAGTCCGTTTTGACACTTCGGGGGTGAGTTTCGCTCCTCTCTTTTAGTTTCTATGTTAGGTTCGTTGCGTCGTGTTCGATTTATTGATTCTTGTCGTGATTGCTCTTCGTTAGGGATTAATTGAAAGTAGAAGAACGTTTGGAGCACGCCACAAAGTCGCTCATTGTTGTTGGCTTCCACTGTAAGTTGTCGTTTGGACTAAACTACCCTAAGTGTAGGGCTTAGGGGCACGTTGCATGTATTCACCTGTTTGAAAGTTGTTTTGGGTCGTAGTAGCATGTTAGGATATGAGAAGTGTAATTGTGCCTAACTCATGCTCTTTTGATGTTCGTTGCATATCTATACTGAAACCCGAACCTGTTGGTTCAGGGGTCAATTGTCTGTTAATCCTATGTGCATAGTAGCTTATAGAGCCGAAGTAGTTTGTGCTGAGAACTCTGATTGTGCCAGTTGCTATGACTGTTTGTCCCGTGCCTTAGTTGTCCCGTGCTTAGTCGTAGTGACTCGGGAAGTGCCGTTGAGCCTTAGGACTGTAGTTAGCACAACTAGCCCTAGTGTAGGCCCAAGTCCTAAGTATTTGTGTAACCCTTAGTAGACTAAGACTCGAGGTTGGCGAGATGATGTATGAGATGTGATGGTCCGCCCTCCATCTAGTTGTGCGACTCGGGGGTACGATCCTTAGAGTCAGAGGGGTTGGATAGAGTCCTTCGCCCTAGTGCAGGCCCGGGAATGAGCCCGAGGTCGATTGTGCGCGGTAGTACCGCTTTGATGCTTATGGGATGTGGTGGTCCGCCCCCATCCAGTTGTGCGACTCGGGGTGTGATCCTTAGAGTTGAGGGGTTGGATAGAGTCCTTCGCCCTAGTGCGGGCCGAGGATGAGTCTCGTGGCCACGTCTTTGCCAACCTAGTCTAGGAGCTAAGGGTAGAGACAGAATCGAGAAAAGAGAGCAAGAGTAGGGTCAGGAAGCGTGTTGAGGTTGTTTGGCGGGCTAGGTGTCGTGTTAGCTAAGTCTAGGGTCGTTCTTATGTTCTTTATTCTTGGGCGAGTGGGCTACTTATCGAGTATTTTTATACTCACCCCTTCTTTATTTCTTTTTCGTGCGCGGTAAGGCAAACCCGGTGAGATGACCACCGTGGCGAGACCCTGCGAGGCTTTGGAAGACTTGTAGGATTTTAGGGTTGCGTTAGGAGTAGTTCTCTCGTTTTCTTTCCTTCCGTTGCGTTTTAACCATTTTGTTATGTAAATTTTAGATTGTATCGTTCCTGTTTCTTTTGGATTTAAAGCATGTTACTGTTTGTATCTTTCATATTCAAGCTTATTCTGCTTTGTTTGAGTTCTCTACTAACTCAGGACCTGGAGCCCACCGGTTGTTTCGTGTAGTTTGGTGGAGGTTGGGTACCTCGTGAGTCTTTGAAGTGTTCTTGTTAGGTCCAGGTTTCCTTGAAATTTTTGGGTTTGTCCAGGTTGCGCCGTTATGCTGCCGAATTTTCGACGCGAACGGTACAACTTGGAAGTAATGCCTCGTTTAGTCGTGTTCGAGTTTTTGGGGTGTTACAATATTATAAAATGATAATTTTATAAAATTTACAAAATCATTTCATAAATTAATTAATAATGATTTATATTCAATCTAATAATTAGTTTTGCAATTACAACTAATTTCATGGTCTATAGTTATAGTACACACGTTAAACAACTATTTAGAATGGAATCAATTTTTTAAATCTGCTACCAAACAAATATCTGAAAAGATGAAATACACCTCTGTTTCATTGAATCCCTTGTTTTTAAATTTTTGTTTTCACATTACTTTCCAAACAAACCCTTAATTTTTTGTTTTTTGTGTTTTGAAAGTTGTGATTGTTTTCTTACTATTTTTCTACTCATGGTTGTCATCTTCTCTATAATAGTTATTATCTTTTCTTATGAAATCATTTGAGTTCTTACACAAATTCTAAAAACAAAAACAAAAGTTTTTGAAAACTACTTTTTTTTAGTTTTCAAAATTTGACTTGGTTTTTGAAAATATAGGTAAAAAGTAAATAACAAAAAAGGAAAACCATATGTACAAATAATATTTATAAACTTAATTTTAAAAAATTAAAAACAAAAAACCAAATGATTATCAAACAGGATCTTAAATTTAAAAATATGGTTTCCAAAGTTTGAATTTAAATTTCAATTAGTACTTGAAGTTTGAAATTATTTTTTAAATAATCATAAGTAAAGTTGAGATTAATTGACTTAAAAAACGATGATGTGATAATTAACCTATGCTAACTAGATTATTATATGTATTTTTAAATGAGTTAGACATTTATTTATATATATGTATTTTTTATATTAAGGGATTGTTGGAATAGAAATTTTGACAAATTCGAAATTGCCACGTCATCCTCCAAGACTAATGGCGAAATCATATTTAATAAGAGATTATTTAAATTTCAAGGATCTTTAAATTAAATTATGGCAAAATTCAGGTACACATTTGGGCTCTACCCAAATTGAAGAGCCAAATTAGTCAAGTCTAGCCCATAGTCCAAGCCCAGTCCAGAGGCGGAGGACCAAATCAACCTGACCCAGTCCAAAAGACCGGTCCAAAGTCAAACAAGCTCAACCCAAATGACTGCCCCAAAGTCAAACAGGCTCAACCCAAAAGATTGGCCCACATCAACTTGGCCCAATCCAGCAGGTCCAAGCCCATCATGAGGCCCAGAGGAACTCTATAAATAGAGACCTTCTTCCTTCATTTTAAGGGTTCAGAACTGAAGAAGCTTAGAGAGAATTCAGAAACAAAACTGTGAAGTCTCCAAAAGCTCTTAAAGATCAAACACTGCCTGAACAAAGAACACTAAACGGAGATCGTCAAGAACACGACACGAATCCATTGAAGTTTTCAATATTGAGAACAAGTTGTTTCAACCCTCAATCACAACATACAAGTAGGAGAGAGAATCAGAGGATCAAACACTAGAGATTGTACTCACAACACCTGAAATCAATACAAATACGAAATTCATTTACACGTGTCTCATTTCCATTCGTTGGTTGAAGTCTCGTGTGAACCGATTGGCACGCCCGGTGGGACAACTCTACCTTTCATCTCTTTTTCCTCCCAATCAAAGCAAACCAATGCAATCAAAGAAAGTTACATCAACTGTTGTTGCTGCAAGCAACACCTACATGGGGCCGGTAACTCGTAGTCGTTCAAAAGGGGTTGAGATAAGCAATGATCGAACTTCTGATGCAATGACAAACCACCTCATCAAATTACTGAATGAAGCTTCCAAAGCTAAGGTTGTCATCAAAGACAACCCCATGTTTGACCAATCAGCTCCTACCCCAAATCCACTGAAGGAGACGATGGATCAAGATATAATGTCAGTCATAATGGCTGATGTAGACCCTGATGAAAGTATGGCAGAAGTGGAAAGAAAAATCAATCTCTTGATGAAGGAGGTGGAAGAAAAAGATCTTGAAATCGCCTACCTCAAAAGTCAAATTAAGAGCAAGGATACAGCTGAATCCAGCCACACCCCTACAGCAAGAAATGGTGACAAAGGAAAAGCTATCATTCATGAGGAACAACCATCACAACCTGCTTCAGTTGCTTCTTTATCCATCCAACAGCTGCAGGATATGATCATGAATTCTATTAGAGCTCAGTATAGTGGGCCCAGTCAAAATTCTCTCATGTACTCCAAACCATACACCAAGAGGATTGATAACCTGAGGATGCCCACAGGGTACCAACCTCCAAAATTTCAACAGTTCGACGGAAAGGGCAACCCAAAGCAACACATTGCACATTTCGTTGAAACCTACGAAAACGCTGGGACGCGTGGTGACCTCCTGGTAAAGCAATTCGTGCGTACCTTGAAAGAAAATGCTTTTGACTGGTACACCGACTTAGAGCCAGAAACAATCGATAGTTGGGATTAGTTTGAGAAAGAATTCTTGAATCGCTTCTACATCACGAGGCGAACGGTCAGTATGATGGAACTCACCAATACTAAACAGCACAAAGGAGAGCCTATCGTTGATTACATCAACTGCAGGAGGGCTCTGAGCCTCGATTGCAAGGATTGACTCACAGAAATATCATCCATTGAGATGTGCACCCAAGGTATGCATTGGGGACTACTTTACATTTTGCAGGGAATCAAACCTCGCTCCTTCGAGGAACTCGCGACTCACACTCATGACATGGAGCTAAGCATCACTGGTAGAGGGAATAAAGACCTCTTACTCCCAGAAGCAAAAAAGGAGAAGAAAGAAATCAAAGGCGCGGAAAAGACTACGAAAAGCGCTGCCAAAGAATCAATGGTGACCAACACGACCCTTCTGAAGTTTTCCTCAAAGGGAAAAGAAGTTAAACCAGTAGGGCAGCAAGAAGCGGGCGAAAGACGTCACCCAACTCTGAAAGAAAAGCAAGAGAAAACATATCCATTTCCAGACTCCGATGTCCCAGATATGTTGGAGCAGCTACTGGAAAAACGTCTTATTGAGCTCCCAGAATGTAAGCGACCAGAAGAGCTCGGAAAGGTAAATAATCCTAATTATTGTAAGTACCACCGAGTTATTAGTCATCCGGTGGAGAAATGCTTTGTCCTGAAGGAGCTAATTTTAAGATTGGCTCGTGAGAAGAAAATTGAGTTAGACCTCGATGAGGTAGCTCAAACAAACCATGCAACAATAATGACGAACCCAAGCGTCCACTCGCCTACAGTTTCTTTCTGCGAGAATGCAGAATGTTTGATCCAGTTCGAGTCTCTCGAACCCATTTTGATTCAGTTCCAGAGGATTGTATCAAGGAAGGACGTTCAGGGGATAAGCTGCCAAAAACAAAGCATTCCAGAGAAGAATGAACAAATTGAAAATGACGATGGTGAATGGACTATCGTAACCCGACGCAAGAAGCGACGATAAAACTATGCTCAGAAAGAAGCACACATTTTTCAGGAGCGAAAGAGAAAAAGTAAACTCCCGAAAAGAAAAAGCAGGAAGATCACTAGAAAGTCGAAGGTGATTGTGCAAGAAAATGAAGAGTTCATCCGACCTCGGCGGATCGTCACTTTGGCAAAATTCTTCCCAAGCAACTTCCAAGAAATCACCCAACAAGAAGCGGTCGAGTTTATCGCGTGTCATGTCGTCAACATTGATGAAGATCCGACAGTTCCGTCAAGAGGAGCAACTGAGCCAGAAGTTTCATCTACTTTCAGCATAGAAGACTTGTTGTCACTTCCCCAAGCGGCAAAGGCGTTCTCATCGAAGCCTTGATCAACTCCAATGAAGCAAGTGCCTCAACCTCGGTAGCACGCTCATGTGTTACATGTTGCTTGTCAATAGGTTTTACCGACGAAGATTTATTGCTAGGGTCAAAACCTCATAACAGGCCATTGTTCGTCTCAGGATACATCCGAGAGCAGAAGATTGGTCACATTCTCATCGATGATGGATCAGTCGTCAACATAATGCCCAAGTCAACTATGAAACAGTTACGCATCTCGATGGAGGAGTTGATGAATAGCAAATTGGTAATCCAGGGCTTCAACCAAGGAGGCCAACGAGCAATTGGCATGGTTCGCTTAGAGCTCATCATTGGTGACCTAAAACCTAAACATTGTTTCATGTCATCGACTCCAAAACCACCTACAAGTTATTGCTAGGTCGCCCCTGGATCCATGGAAACGGGGTGATAACTTCCACGTTGCATCAATGCTTTAAATTCTACCAAGATGACGTCAAGAAAGTGGAGGCTGATACAAATCCATTTTCAGAGGTTGAATCTCATTTTGCTGATGCGAAGTTCTATTTGAAGGGCGACAACATAGGGGAAGTTGTGCCAGTGGGAGTCCCCATGATTGAAGCCAGCACAAGGAGCGAACCAGAACCTTTCTATTTGGAGAATAAGAAAGTGGCCAAAGAGGCAAATGTGACTAGCCTCGGGAAAGATCAGACTTCAACAAATCTAGCAGGGGGCAAAGTTTCCAAAGAAAGGGGTGCCACAAGTCTTCCTATTTTGTGTTACATTCTCCAATCTCAACGCAAGAACGACGAGTCACCTTTCGCGAAATGTTCAGAAAATCTAAAAATTGGCGATGTAGAGATCCTGAAACAAAACTTCGTTATACCTCTCACAAAGATAACAAAACAAGAAGCTAAGAAACCTGATGATGAGCAGACAAAAACAGTGTTACCTGAAAGACGAACGGAAGACGGATTCGACCCAAAAGCATACAAGCTTCTAGCAAAAGAAGGGTATGACTTTTCAAGGCACACCAAGTTCGAAAAGTTGAAGATTGTTGACGAAAGGCCCGAATTATCTTCGACGCAAAAGAAGCTGTTACAGGATGGCTACGCCCTACCTACATCAAGAAAGGGACTCGGATATAAGTCGCCCGATCCAGTTCGCATAACCAGAAGGCGAAAAGCAAAGGTGGTCGATGTGAATCACATCACGGTGAATGAAATTGATGATACAAAAAATGAGAAATACACAAGTCAAAGGATTTCAGCTCTCAGACGCCTTGGATCATCAACTGCACGTGCTCTGATCTCACAGAGATTAGGTGAGACTACAACAAGTGAGGAAGAGCCACTGTCTAATGCCAACTCCACCCGACGTTTAGCTTTTCAAAGGTTGAACAGATCTACTACAGGAGAAGACAACATCTTAACGAATCAAACTCATAATGTTATTCGACCTTCAATATTCCAGAGGCTAAATATGCCTGCAAGCAAAGAGAATGGTATCGAATCAGGCCCAACCATGGTAAGGTCATCAGCCTTTCAAAGATTAAGCGAGCCTAAGAATGAACGGAAGAAATTACTTTCAACTTCGTTTACTTTACGACCATCAGCTTTTCAAAGGTTGAGTGTGACCACGTCAAGAAATGAAGGGTTTGTCGCATCGGTTTTTTATCGAATTCAACCTGAAAGGTCGGTGAAAACTTCAAAAGATGTGTCATATAGCAAGAAGAGAATTGATGAAAACATTTTTAGCATTGTTCCTTCTCGAATGAAAAGGAATACTTTTGTCACAGTCAACGCAGAAGGTTCCTTGAGGGTAAAGCGACGCAACGTAGTCATTACCAACCCCACAAAAGAAGACTTAGAGCAAGATGAAGGTGAGGCGTCTTGCCATCACATCACGTTTGAAGAGGAAGCGGAGACCGAAATGTCTGAAGTAAATGTGGACGAAGCCCCACCATCACTCGAAGATGGTAGCCAGTCAACAGTAGATGAACTCAAAGAAGTAAATCTTGGGACGAAGGAATAACCACGCCCCACCTTTATAAGTTCATCACTTACTCATGAAGAGGAAAGTGATTATATGAATCTCCTCACTGAGTATAAAGATATTTTTGCTTGGTCATACAAGGAGATGCCAGGATTAGATCCGAAAGTAGCGGTACATCGCCTTGCAACCAAACAGGGGCATAGGCCAATCAAACAGGCTCAAAGACGATTTCGACCTGAACTCATTCCCCAGATCGAAGCAGAAGTTAATAAATTGATTGAGGCAGGCTTCATTTGCGAGGTTAAGTATCCAACATGGATAGTAAACATTGTCCCTGTTAGAAAGAAGAATGGACAACTTCGTATCTGTGTCGACTTTCGTGATTTGAACGGCGTGTGTCCGAAGGATGATTTCCCACTTCCTATTACGGAGATCATGGTGGATGCCACCATGGGCCATGAAGCTCTATCCTTCATGGATGGATCATCAGGATACAATCAAATCTGAATGGCTCTTGAAGATGAAGAGAAAACGACCTTTAGAACTCCAAAAGGGATATATTGCTACAAAGTGATGCCATTCGGATTAAAGAATGCAGGTGCCACTTATCAACGTGCAATGCAGAAAATATTTGACGACATGTTGCATAAGCATGTTGAGTGTTATGTAGATGACCTCGTGGTCAAGTCAAGAGAACACCAAGATCACCTCAGAGACCTCAAAGTTGTCTTTAATCGCCTCAGGAAATACCAGTTGAAAATGAACCCTCACAAATGTGCATTCGGCGTGACTTCGGGGAAGTTCCTTGGCTTCATTGTAAGGTATCGAGGAATTGAGATAGATCAATCCAAGATTGATGTCATTCAGAAAATTCCAAACCCTAGAAACTTGCATGAGTTGAGAAGTCTTCAAGGTCGTTTGGCCTATATCAGGAGGTTTATTGCGAATTTAGCTGGCAGATGCCAACCTTTTCAGAAACCTATGAAGAAAAATGCAGAATTCGAGTGGGATGAAGCATGTCAGAATGCTTTTGATAACATCAAACGGTATCTGCTCAATCCTCCGGTTTTAGGTGCTCCAGTACTTAGGAAGCCGATAATACTTTATATCGCTGCACAAGAAAGATCTATTGGAGCGTTGTTAGCACAAGAGAGAGAAAAGTACAAAGAACAAGCCCTCTACTACCTAAGTAGAACTCATGGAGAAATTGAATCGAATTACTCCCCAATCGAGAAAATGTGTCTCGCTTTATTTTTCTCCATTAATAAGTTGAGGCATTACATGCAAGCCTTCACCGTACATTTGATGGCAAAAACTGATCCCATAAAGTATATTTTGTCCAAACCTATCATTTCAGGGCGTTTGGCTAAGTGGCCAATTATACTACAACAGTACGATATCGTTTACATACCTCAAAAGGCGATAAAAGGACAAGCAGTGGTTGATTTCTTAGCCGATCATCCAACCCCCTCTGATTGGAAATTATGCGAGGATCTCCCAGACGAAGAAGTATTCTACGTTGAAATCGCAGAGCCTTGGATTATGTACTTTGATGGTGCATCACGAAGAAGTGGAGCAGGCGTCGGCATAATCTTCATCTCGCCCGAAAAATACATGTTGCCATTTAGTTTCACCTTGAGTAAATTGTGTTCAAACAATGTAGTAGAATATCAAGCTCTTATCATCGGCCTTCAAATGGCTGTGGAATTCGGGATTGTGCACATGGAAGTCTTTGGTGATTCAAAGTTGATAATAAATCAACTCTTACTCCAATACGAGGTGAAGCATGAAGATTTAAAGCCTTACTACATCTACGCCAAGCAACTGTGGAAGAAATTTGACAACATAGTGTTGGAGCATGTCCCTAGAATGGAAAACATGAAGGCAGATGCTCTGGCAAACCTGGCACTGCTTTGACAGTGACGGACAATGTCACCATAAACATCAATCTTGGTCAAAAGTGGATTGTTCCACCAACGGAAGATCAACTTGAAGAAGTCAACCTCATATCCGCCTACGTAATTGAGGAAGAAGATTGGCGACAACCCATTATAGATTACTTGCAGCATGGAAAACTCCCTACTGACCTTCGACATAAGGCTGAAATATGAAGGAAAGTTGCACGGTTCATCTACTATAAAGGTATTCTCTATCGACGTTCTTATGAAAGTTTTTTCCTGCGATGCTTAGGAAGAGAAGAATCTTTAAAGGTACTAGAAGAGGCACATTCAGGCATTTGCGATGCCCATCAGTCCGGACCAAAGCTTCAGTTCCAGTTGAAAAGAAGGGTTACTACTGGCCTATGATGATCTGTGACTCTATGGAGTATGCAAGGAAATGTGAGGCTTGCCAGTTCCATGCCAACTTCATCCATCAACCGCCAGAGCCTCTACATCCGACTGTTGCTTCTTGGCCCTTTGAAGCTTGGAGGCTTGACCTTGTTGGTCCAATAACACCCAAATCTTCGACAGGCCACTCTTATATTCTGGCGGTGACTGATTACTTTTCAAGATGGGCAGAAGTAGTTGCGTTAAGGGAAGCCAAGAAAAAAAATGTGGTAGACTTTATTCGAACACATAATTTATCGTTACGACATCCCACATCGCATTGTGACAGATAATGGAAGACAATTTGCCAATAGCCTAATGGACAAACTATGCGAGAAATTCAAATTCAAGCAATACAAGTTGTCCATATATAACGCCGCGGCAAATGGTTTAGCAGAGGCTTTCAACAAAACTTTATGCAACCTACTGAAGAAGGTGATTTCCAAGACAAAAAGAGATTGGCAAGAAAGGATTGGTGAAGCACTCTGGGCTTATAGAACTACGCATCGCACTCCCACAGGAGTCACGCCTTACTCGTTTGTCTATGGGGTGGAAGCTGTGCTCCCTTTGGAAAGAGAAATTCCGTCGTTAAGGATGGCCATACAAGAGGGACTGACAACTGAAGATAATGTGAGGTTGCGCCTTCAAGAGTTGGAAGCACTTGATGAAAGAAGACTTGATGCTCAACATGCATTGAAATGTTACCAAGCTCGAATGACTAAAGCCTTCGACAAGAATATCAAACATCGATCATTCCAAGTCGGCGACCTTGTGCTTGTTGTTCGAAGACCCATCATCACAACGCGACATACGGGAAACAAATTCACATCCAAATGGGACGGACCCTATGTTGTTAAAGAAGTTTACACCAATAGGGCATACAAGATTGTCGACAAAAATGGCTTGAGGATTGGCCCTATCAACGGAAAGTTTCTTAAGAAATTTTATGCTTAAAATGTTGTAAACACTCCTAATCGTAAGAGTATAAACTACATGATGCTCCTGGCCCGCATGCGCTTAAAAGGTGAACGACCCAATTGTAATGAATTTACATATATTATTCATGAGTTGAATTAATTCATGAGTTGAATAAAAAAAAAGGGAGAATTTAAGCCATAAGTTGAATTCAACGATATATTATGCATAAGCAAATGGGGGTTGAAATTTACAATATAAAAAAAAAACAGCTAAATCATCCACTTGTAATCTTGCAATTCTTGACGAGTACCCTCTAAATATTCGCGAAGCGCTTTGAGACTCTCAACGTCTTGTTCACTCGCAACAGGAGTGTTCTCAACCACGTTCATCTCTTCCCGAATCTTGGAGATCTCTAATTTTCGTTGAGCCGATAAATTTTCTTCTTCCGAAATTAGGAGCATGGTCTTTTCATGATGAGCTTCTAAGGACTTAAGTTGGGCTTTGAGGCTTTCAAGCTCAAGAATTGTCTGCTCAGACTCTTGTTGGTACATATTTTTCTTTTTAAGAGAATGATTATCACTAGTCGTGATGTTATCAATCCTACTCCGAAGCTCAGCTAAGCTTTGATCTTTTTGAGTTGAAGTTAGTTTTGAAGAATGCAGCTGATTCAACTCATTGTACTTTCCCACATGGCGAAAGTAATCACCTACAAATTTTTGAAGAGCCGGCAAATTGGTCGCATCAACGCCCGCGATAGTTTGAAATATTTTAATCATTTCTGGTTCAAGAGAAGGAACTTTCTCAAAAGATGCGCGAGCAAGTTTATTCCTTGCAGCCTCCCACATGGTCTGTGCAGTCTGGCGTTGTATGCTAGAAAAGTGCGAAATCATCTCGTCATCATTGAAGATGGAAGCCTCCGGACCAACAATTTGCACCTCCTACTGAGGTTGTGTACTAACAATTGTAAAGGTGATCAAAGCCACCACTTAGTTGGTTGGTGCTTCGAATGACTCAATCTGCGCCGGAAGAACATCGAGAATATGACGACTTGTTGGTGACTGATCCCCCAAAGATTCCTATACAAGGTGGAACGAGTGTTAGTATATATATAAAGATGAATCCTTAAACAACTTAAAGAAAAGGTCAGAAGAAGGAGGTGCTCACCTGAAGACTGGGAGGCTCAAGCGGAGGAAGAACGTTTGAAGTACCTTCAAGTAAGTTATTGGAAGTCGATCGCCTCCCCATCTTTTTCGGTCTCTTCCAATGGCAATCATCATTGCTACTTTGGCTAGCATCATCACCACCAGAAGGGCCCTCTTGGTCGATTGGTGTCTCTGTTGGAGCCTCGTGAACACTTTTACCTTTACTACCAGCACTTGGGTTTTCAATTGTAACCTCGCAGACAGTCTCACAAGCGCCATTATCTCCTGGATCTCTGAGAGATTTTTGTTTACTTGGAGGAGGGGGCACGCTATTCATCAAAAGTTGTCGGCCTTCTACGAGATAGTTGTCATGCTTACGCGACCACCAACTCTTGTAAGCTTGAGTTACTTGAGAGCGAGGGTTCAACTCAAATGGGGGTAGATGCACGTAAGATGAAGTCAATGTCTTAGTGCAGAGGCACCAGTGATGAATAACATTTTCCAAGCTCACGTGCAGAAGGTCCCCATGTAAGTCGTTTGGCACGTCTTGGTAAAAGCCGAACTGACGGCCAAAACGGTATGGGCTATAAGCTTCGATGGTCATCAATTGGCCATGGCGAGAAGATAAATAACATGACCGAAGACTTATGAAAAAAGAGGAAGAGCCAAATGACAAACCTTTGACATCTCGCAAGGTTTCGGGCTTCTTCCTAGAGACAGCATTTACATCCCACATTATGGATGCACCCTCATAGATCAGTCTACGAACTTCATGTGGGTCGAAACATTTTGCACCACCCTCTCCCGAGTAGTCGACCATCCAGGGCCCCTTCAACAACGCGTTGTGCTTATAATACGTGTCAAAGTAATGAGCAAGTCATCCATACACGTAATGAATGGGAAAATAAATCTCTGAACCCCCGTTCGGCGAGGAGTATTATAAATTTGACCAAGGCCATGATAAATATTGGACAATACTGGAACAGCAAGGTTGAACAATCTTCCCTCCGTCATAAGTGATGCAACCTTAAAAACACCAGGGCGAAGCAAACCTATGCTTTTGTAAAGGAAGACAAAAACACATAGCCAACAAGAGAGAAAAGCGGTCAGGAAAGTTTGGTCCTCCCATTCTTTGTCCACGCCAAGGAGTTGAAACACCTCATGTTCTTCAGCAACCCACTCACGCACATGAGTGTTAGAGCCATCGGGATTGTAAGTGGAGCGAGGGCGACCCTTCCTTGGTCTGCGTGGTGGAGGCTTGGAATACTTTGATTTACCTTTAAACCAAAAGAAAATCCATTAATGCACAGAAATATGTTGCCTTTCCATTTGTTGAGACGCGAGATGGTGATAGGCGTGGAAGAGGTAACTACAACTCTTCGGTAGAGAATCGGTCTGGTTGTGCATCCCCATCAGTTCTCCGCGAGAGGGGATAACCTCATCATAAAATCTTCCCTTGATAGGCAGGCCTCCAAACTTCCACATATCCCACATAGGGATATCTCTCCGGCCGCAGTATGGAGCATGTTGGTGGCAGGACACCAAGCTTCGCAAAAAGCTCGGATGATGTCTTGGTTATGATCATAAGTGTATAGAGAGGCCATCACAACCCCCAACATATTGGAACCTCGTAAGACTTTCTGGTTTCGAGCCACGACAAGTTCAAGCCATTCCCAATAAGAGGGAATATAACCAAACTCCCCGTTTAATTTCAAATAATAGCTCCAACAACGAGCCTGAGTTTCAATGATTCGACGCCCAAAAGTCGACACTGGATCGTCATTTGACCTCTTCTTGTGTAGGAAAGATCGTAAAATTCACACTCGGTTGTTAGAGTTCTCGTCTAAGGGTTTGTCGACAGATAAAGTGGACAAAAAACATGTATCATCTGACTCAAGTCTCGACTCCTCGACCGATTCTCCTACTGGGAGGACGGTTCCGCTATTTGTAGGTCGACTCTCGTCATCTAAAATAACAAGTCGTCTCATTCCCTCATCTAAAACTTCCGTGAAAAACACCATGACTCCTACAAAATAAAAAAAAAAAGGTTAAGAAGAAGCAGGGTTGCGGAGAGCGTGAGCAATCCACTCACCTCCAAGACACGAACAAGGCTGCTGGGAGTGTGAGCAATTCACTCACCTCCAAGGCACGAACAAGGCTGCGGGGAGCGTGAGCAATCCACTCACCTCCAAGGCACGAACTAAACTGCGGGGAGCGTGAGCAATTCACTCACCTCCAAGGCACGAACTGAACTGCGGGAAGCGTGAGCAATCCACTCACCTCCAAGGCACGAACGAAGCTACGGAGACTCCTCAAGATTGGTGACTTAAAGACACGAACCGAGTTGCAGAGAGCGTGAGCTAATTCATTAAAAAAAAAGAGAGGGTTTAGATAGTTAAAATTAAAAAAATATATATTTAAAATAAATAGTTAAAAAAATACATAAAAAAATGAAAATAATATATATATATATATATATATATATATATATGTAAAAAAAAGGAAGAAAAAGGGGTGCTTCACGTCACCCATGATTAAATGAAAATAATATATATATATATATATGTTAAAAAAAAGGGAAGAAAAAAGGGGTGCTTCAGGGCACCCATGATTTTTTTTTATATTTATTTTTCTTTCTTTTCTTCTCTTTCCCCATCACTTCTTTCTATCATTCTCTCTCTCCCCATCACTTCTCTCCAATCACTCTTTCTCTCTCCATCATTATTTCACCCTCTCTCCCTCCATTCTCTTTCACTTCCTTTCATTTTCCCTCTTTCTTCTTCCTTCCTCTCTCTGTTTCTTCTCCCTTTTCACTTTTTTTTTTCTTTTCTTCCTCACCTCACGACCTTCACTCCAACAACACACAGTGACGAGAGTGGTGCCTCACCAGCGGCAATGCTTTGATCAGAGGGTATTGCTCGACAACACGCAGTCGATTGGACGACGGCTTGTAGCGATTCGACCCACGATAATTTGAACAGATTCGTCGGTTTCGAAGATCTACGGTGGCTTATCGGCTGGAATTGGTGTCTGGCGGTTCGGCGAAAATAATTTCAACTCAACGACTGCGATGCTTCAACGCTCAGATCTTCGAGTATGAAGCTTCATCCAATGTTGTTTGAGAAAACTCTAGCACACTATGGGTATATATAGGAAATTTATGGAGAAAATTGAGGTATTTTCTGTTGCTTAAAGTGGGTTTCAAATGAGAAATCTAAGCTAAATTAGAAGATTTCAAAATGAAAGTTTGAAAATCTTCCCGTTGGAGTTAGAGTTTTTTTTTTTGTCCCAAAATTAGGTACATTTTAAAATTTATTCACAACTAAATTTGAAATGTTCACCAACTCCATTTCAACTTCAAATTTGGGCACATGTGATATTTTAAAATCAAGTCACATTGAGATAAATCCAAATTTCATGAAATGATTGTTTTTCAGGCTTTGGCTCTCAATATATAAAGTAACTGAATTTTTTCAGCCTATTTTAAATCAAGTAAGCATAATTTCATTTGTCATAAATAAAATTGAATTTTTGGGCATAAATCAAACTATCCCATCTTAAATTTTTTATCAAATTTTTAAACTAAGCCCCCTTAAATTTTGAGTTTAACTTAATTTTGCCTCAAGCTAAATGTTGGCTATATTTCAAATTTAGCTCTTCTAGGTCAAGACTTTGGCTTTGACTTAAAATCTCAAACTAAACTTTGATGAAATTCTCAATTATGTCATGGTTTATTTTGTCTCAAACCAAAATTGGAGTAAGTTTTATAAATTTCAAACAAAAAAAAATGTTTGGGAAATTTCGAAGCTTAATCCATTTACAAATTTTTGAGATAGAATGTTTAACCTTACCCAACTTTGGTTTGAATTAAAGTAGGACATAAAATCTACTAAATTCAAATCAAAATTTCATGCCAAAAAAAAAATTCAAAATATTTACACAAATTCATATTTTGATAAATTGGTAAAAAAAAAAAGGTGTAAAAAAAAATCAAGTTATGAACCAAATTTTATATTTGATTAAATTGACACATAAATGGAATTCAAACTAGGAGCAAATCTCGTTAAAATTTAGAGCAAGCCTAAGTATTGATTCCAAAGTAACTTTTTCGAAATTCACACACATATATTTGTGTATGAATCTCGAAAAGGGGCATTTGTTGGAATAGAAATTTTGACACATCCGAAATTGTCACGTCATCCTCCAAGACTAATGGCGAAATCATATTGAATAAGGGATTATTTAAATTTCAAGGATCCTTAAATTAAATTATGGCAAAATTCAGGTACACATTTGGGCTCTACCCAAATTGAAGACCCAAATTAGTCAAGTCTAGCCCATAGTCCAAGCCCAGTCCAGAGGCGGAGGACCAAATCAACCTGGCCCAGTCCAAAAGACCGGTCCAAAGTCAAACAAGCTCAGCCCAGATGACTGGCCCAAAGTCAAACAGGCTCAACCCAAAAGATTGGCCCAACATCAACTTGGCCTAGTCCAGCAGGCCCAAGCCCATCAGAAGGCCCAGAGGAACTCTATAAATAGAGACCTCCCTCCTTCATTTTAAGGGTTCAGAACTGAAGAAGACACTGCTTGAACAAAGAACACTTCACGGAGATCGTCAAGAACACGCCACGAATCCATTAAAGTTTTCAACATTGAGAACAAGTTGTTTCAGCCCTCGATCACAACATACAAGTAGGAGAGAGAATCAGAGAATCAAACACTAGAGATTGTACTCACAACACCTGGAATCAATACAAATATGAAATTCATTTACACGTGTCTCATTTTCATTCGTTGGTTGAAGTCTCGTGTGAACAGGGATCAATGAGAATAAATTTCAAACTAAATTTAAATCTAAAAACTTGAAAATGTTGGCTTTAAAGAACTTAACAACTAAATAGAAATTGAGTTTAAATTCCATAGACCAAGATTTTAAAATTTCTTTAAATTATCAATTTAGTCCATAATTTGGATTGAGGTTCATATGTTTCCATTTGAATTTTAAAATAAATAAAAATGAAGAAGTTTAAACCTCCACTCAAATATGGGTGAAGATGGAATTGTGTGGCAAGGCTGATTTTCCATAAACATCCCCGGGGCGGGCCACGGAGATAGGATAGGAAAACATTCCTCAATTTATTTTCAAGGACAACGTGGAATATCTAAAGATGGATAATTGTTAAAATTTTTATCCTTTAGTTCATTTTTGCTAATTTATCTATTAATTTTAACAAAATAAAAATAATATAAAAATTTCCATAAACTCACGATTGACAGAGAAATTTTGGTCAATTCCCACTGTCACGTCATTATTTCAAATTAATGACGAAGTTATAATAATTAAATTTCAGACAAATTATAAATTGACACGTATCTTAAATTTAATTTAAATACAAAAACTGACCAGTTCTAAAGATTAAAATGCCACATGTCACGCTTATGATAATTTGACCAAATAATTAAATTTAATTTGTTATATAAAATTGGGTAAGTTAAATAATTAGGTTACATGGAATTGGTTAAGTTCAGTAAAATCCAAATCCAAATGACTAGGCCCAAAGCCAATAAAGTCCTAGTTCTACCTTGGTCCCCAAAGCCACTAAAGCCTAAAAGCCACATGTCCTGGAAAAGCTCGAGTTTCCCCTACATTCTAAAGGTTCAGAAATTTCACTCTCAAGAGAATTCATAGAAAATTCAAAGCAAAGTTCTTCTTTAGGTGTTGAACGCTGCAAGACAAGTTTGTAGGTGTTGAACGTTGCAAGACGAGTCTTTAGATGTTGAACGTTGTAAGACAAGTCCTTAGGTGTTAAACACTTCAGTCCTTCAGTGTCAAGCGTTCCGTAAAGACCAAAGATTCTTCCAAGCCTACACTTGAGAACAAATTACAAGTTGAAAACCTTCAATAAGCAATAAGCATTCTTATCAAGCTATAAGTCGAAGACTTTCAATAAGCTGCAAGTCGAAGACCTTCAACAAACTACAAGCTTAAAACCTTCAATAAGCTACAAGTCAAAACCTTTAACAAGATGCAAACGAAAACCTTCAACAAGCTGCAAAACCCTTAGATGCATTACACTTGAAAGAGAGAAAGAATCAAAAGATAAACATTAGAGTTACAATTATACGTATCTCATTTCCATTTGTTTGTTGAAACTTGAAATCACGGGTGAACCCTTACTAATTTGAATAAAATAAAGATTTGCACAATATTGAATTTATACAAATTAGATATTAAATAACCTTGACAAAATCTAAAAAATTTAACCAAAAAATTACCTCAACCATACGTGATTGTCATCCCTAGCTATATATATATATATTTGAAAAAAATGTTAGGAATGACCAAAAAAAACAATTCATAATTTTTACAAATAGTCATCTTTTTGTGTGTTTTTAATTATAGTCAAACGTGATAGGCACATATTCGAGCGTCAACTTTTAATTCCTAATTTGTCTTTATCAATTTTTCATTTTTTTTAAATAATATAATTCTCTCTCTTATATTTTAAAAGTTGTGTCTAATATTTTTTTAAAAAAATCTACATTGGAGTTATTTTCTTTTAACATATTTAAAATCATTTAGATTATCATTCTATTTTTTTAATTACTCTCTCTAATTTGTCTGGTTATCTACCTAACATTAATCGATTCTATTTAGGTGCACGTGTGGCATCTTTTTTTCAAATTTCTGGTTTGCCATGTATATCTACCATTCTTTTTTTTTATATATAAAAAAGACATTCTCTCTTACTTTCTACCCATTCTCGATTTATTTTATTTTTTTAAATCATCCTCTCATTCTTTATTTAGGTGTATCTAAAATATAATTAGCCAAAATACCTTTTTGATCCATCAATTTTGCATTTGGTTTGATTTTGGTCTATCAGTTTTCAAACTCAATAAATTTTTCCCTGAGGTTTGCATTTAGTTATACTTTTAGCGGTTCTATCCAAATTTCCATTTAATGCTAATAGAATGCTGACGTGGCACTCATTTTTTATTTTAAAAAATATAGTTTTTATTATTTTTTATTAAAAAATATTTTTATTTTTTTCTCTTTCTCTCACTTATCCTTCTTCTTCAATCTTCTTCTTCTTGGAATATCCAGTTTCTCAACAAAAATAAAACTAAAACTAAAAAACCCCTAACCCTAAGGTTTTATCGTCAGTTTTTTTTTCTTCTCTGCAAATCCCTTTTCATTCAACCTTCAACAAATTTGGTGAACTGCATAGATACTTGGATTTTTTTCCTTTTTCTCCCTCAACCCAACCTAACCTCTTCCCTATTCTATCTCGTCCTCTCCGTTCACCCAATCACCGCTCGATAGGGTCGCAAGCTGAGTCGCGGGAGTCAGTTCATGATTTGGTAGTTTCTTCGATTAAACCCACCAAAAAAAGAGTCTCTGTTTTTTCGATTAAACCAACCCTCCTCTACGCGCAAATATTTTTTTTTTATTAAATCTACCGACACAGATCCGAAAATTTTTGGATTAAATCGATTCGACAATTGGTGAAGCTTTTTCGTAGTTTTTTTTATTAAACCCACCAAGATTCAGTCTCTTTGAGCAAATCGAAGTCCAAAATCCCCAAAATCTGCTCTGGTTTTCTCTCCTTCTCTTCGATTGAGCTCGAAGAACCAACAGAAAAAATCCCAAATTTTGCAAAATTGAAGATGAGAGAGGAAGATTGAAGCTATGGCTGAAGATTAAAGGTTGAATCGGTCGTCGGAGATTAAAGGTTGAAGAAGAAGACTGAATAAGATGGAGAAGATGGAAGAAGACGAAGAAGGGAGAGAGAGAAAAGAAACAAAAATAAAATACTTTTTAATAAAAAACAATAAAACTATACTTTTTAAATTAAAAAACAAGTGTCACGTCAACGCGCTCTGTTTGTTGAATTTTTTAAGAGACCAAAAGAAAACTAAATCCAAAATTAGGAGACTAAAAAGGTATTTTGCCTAATATAATTTCATTCATTTACGTTGCGGTTAGTTTCTTAATCTTTATTTAAAACTTTTTACATATAGAGATTTATAAAATTTTTATTCTATTAATTTTTTAATAATTTCTTATTTTTCAGGTCTTTATCAACATATTGAACGTTTTATTTTAAAAAAAAAACTCTATCTCCGACTTTATTAAAGGTGTATCTAAATTGTAATTTCAAATGTTTAGATGGTTTAATTTCCTATTTTAAATTGTTTAAAAATCGAGATTTATAAAGATTTTATTCTTCAATATTCATTTTTTAATCTGAATCTCATGTCTTTATCGACATATTGTTGGTTTAATTTATTTCCTTTTTTTCGTACCTTCATTTTTTTTTCCTCTTTCATTCGTTGGTTCGTTTTTCGAGTTCTTCCTTCACATTGTTTGTTTATGTTTTTTTTTCACTATTTTTTGTTTTGCTTTTCTTTTGTACCTTATTTTCCCGTTTGTAGTTTGATACATTTCTTAAGCTCAAATGTCTTTTAATGTGATGAACCTAATCGATACCAAAATTTTGAGGTTACAAATATATTGTTCGTTTAGATTCTAGTTTTCAACATTTTTGTGATTGTACTCAATATAATTAGAATTTTTTATTACCGGATGTTATGTGAGTTCTTTCTATTATTTTGTCAGATGGTGTTGCTAACAATCTTCATGTTGTTATTGAGTACTTAGAAATTGTTGAATGAGATTTCTTAAATGCATCCTTATTTAATTACAGTGTAGGTAAAAATTTGGATCGTTCTAAGACACGAGGATGGGGAGAATGATCATTCAGCTTTTGTCTTCAAATACAGTTATCTCTAATTTGGATTATTTTATGGATGATGATCCAATTATTCCTCTGAATGTCAAGCATTCTGTTGACCGGTCTCGAAAAAAGGGAATAGTGTCTCGGTTTGAAAAGAGAGTGCCTATGAAGTGTGGTCGGTGCAAGGACATAATTGCAGATCATGCAAGACCCTGATATTGGATTGATTTCTAGTCTTTTTTCTTTATTTGTGTATGTTTTAAACACATTTAATTGTTATATTATACATTTTTTTTTACATGGGTTTGATTTTTATCCATAACATTTGTGTTCCCTTTTTATTATGGTTGGAAATAGAAGTTGAATGACTAATTGTGTTTTCAATTATTGACATGGAATTACACACTGTATATGTTTCATATTATTTGGAGTCGTTAATGTTCAAATATAGTATACTTATTTTTTCTTAAATTCTCTAATTTTATTGTTAGAAGTAGAAGTTGAATGACTAATTACCTTTTCAATTATTAACATAGAATTACACACTCTATATGTTTCGTATTATTTGGAGTCTTCAATTACAGTATACTTATTTTTTTTTTCTAAAATTCTCTATTTATCTCTCACAAATACATATATAGTATTTTTTTTCATCATTTGTATCCCAGCTCCATTCAGTTTTTATTTTTTTTGTATATGCATGATTTAGTAACTATGTAATTTATTTTTCTTGTTCTATACTAATATAATATGTTGAAATTTCAAATTCATAGGTGGTACACTATAATTTTTATACAATTCTAATACACTATATCTCTATATTTTTTCTTAATATTATTCAACTTTTGTCTTTCTATGTATGCATGATGTACCTGTTGTATAATTTATATTTTTTGTTGTGTGCTAATATTATATGTTTAAATTTCAAACTCGTTAGAAGCACTTTATAATTTTATATAATTCATATACAATTTATTTCCACGTTATTCTTTTAACTCAATTCAGATATTGTCTTTCTATGTATGCATGATTTATCTTCTATATAATTTAGGTTTTTGGTGGTGTACTACTACTATATGTTGAAATTTTACAATGGTAGGAAATACTTTTTATTTTGTATATAATTCATAGTAATAGTTGTTCTATAATTTAGATTCTTTGTATTTTCTCGCTACTTCAGGTTGAATAAACCACCTATTTAAATTGTATGTTTCACAAGTTGGAAATTTGCACAAGTTTATATTACTTCAAAATATTAACTAACAAAATATATTAAATATACAAAATTTATCAACAACAATTCATATTATAAACTAGCTTGTCAAATGTTTAAAAAAAAAATACTAGATTTTCAATATCTTAAAATACTAAGGATTTAGTCTATAGATTTAACAAAATTATATTAAAAACAATTTAGTTTGGAAATTCAACAGAATGTCTAATTTTGCGATCAAAAGTGAAGTTCTTAAAGAGCCTTGAGTTTTCGAGATCAGTTTTTTGTCTGCTAGGGTGGAGGTCGAATGTTATATGATCATATGTGTCAAAGATGTATCACGTACATTGTCTTTTGATTCATATGTTCTGCATAGAGTATCAATGTGTATCTCAGTTGGCTTAAGTCCCACGAATCCATCCTTTTGTATATTTTGGTTGATCAAACATTTAAAATAAAATTAATTAACATAAAATAGTTACTTATATATAACTCATTCCTTTTATGTTAATTCAAAATATTTTAACCTCAATACATTAGGTATAACAAATTACCTAATTTAAAACATTAAATAAAAAAAAACATAATCTATTTATTCTTGAATATATTTATACCTTAAAGATCGGAGAATATTTTTAAAATATCTTTTGTAAATATATTAATTTTCGTGTCAAAGATTTTTGTTGTTGTCTCCTCATTCTCCTTTCCCCGTATTTTCCATTGGAGCCAAACTTTGATTAGTTTGTTACTTTTCTTATACCTCAGTTTCTCGATTTACAAATAGAATGAAGATTTTGAATTTTAAATAAATAAAGAGTGAGTATTTTTTACCCTTTTTGTTAGATAAGCCTAGGAATGCACATGCTTGACGAGATTTCAAGCTTTACGAATAGAGTAGATGTGTTTAATAGGAGTTTTGAAGTTTGGAAATCGATTGAAATTTTGTATTTCTCTCCCCAAATAGTATTTTGTAATTTTACTTTTTATTGTACATAACTCATTATAAAAATATTGTTTCCAGAATTTCTACTATTTGGATCTCATTATTCGAAAACAGTTTTCGAAAACACATCTGCGAAACATATATTTACTGAATTCAGTGAATCTGAAAACATAAAACAAAATCCGAATTGCATACCAAACAAGCCCTAAATTAAAAAAAGCATGGAAAACTAAAGGTGAAAGTAGTATTTACAGGCTTAATTTTGAAAAACCAAAAACAAAAAATCAGTCACAGTTTTTGGAAGATTTTGAGCAAGATTATTCTTCCTTTTTTTTTAAGGTCAAATTAGATGGAAGGGTTTCATTGTAATTTAGTTCGACTTTTTGTGTTATAAATGATGGTCGTCAGACATTTGTGTAAAAAATAGTGATGTTGGACAGAATTGAAAATATGATCTATCTATGTATTTACCCAAAAAAGAAACCATGCAACAGCTTGGTTGACGAAAGGGCATATCAAATTCAGGAAAAAGAACATACTTGAATCTGAAGCTTTTCCAGATTTATAGTTCATTATCCTCGCATAAGAAGCTTCAGGCTGATGAATATGATGAACAATGAGGAGCTTACAAGTCTGTTCTCTTCCACTCTATTATGAACAGCATCCAAGTTCTTGAATGGTGTCTAAATCTATAGCCTTTCTTTCTGTGTAAACGCTATAATACAAGGCTGCAAGCCTGCAATAGATAAGAATTGTTGTAGTGATACTTCTTCATCTGCTATGAACATGTGAGTTGGAAACAAATAGGAAGGCAACAAGCGCTAGAACACTGAGTCCAGACAATAGCAAATAAAAGTAATCAAGATGCGCCTTGTTGAGATTGTTGGAAAACCAACTATTCTGCCCATTGGCTCCAGTTGCTTCATCAATAGCAGAAACTAAAAGACTGCTTAAAATGCTTCCCATCCCTAACACGCTTGTGTAAAAGGCAAGCCCCATGCTTTTCAAATCTGTTGGACATTGATCGTAGAAAAACTCTTGCAGACCAACTAATGTAAAAACTTCAGCCAAACCATACAAGATATATTGAGGAACTAACCACCAAAAGCTCATTGGAATTGTTATCTCAGGCCTATCGACTAGACCGTGTTCTTCTGCAATTCTTAATCTTTTCCTCTCAACCATAGTTGCAACCAACATTGAAATCACAGATATAACCAGCCCCGTTCCTATTCGCTGCAGGGTTGTGATGCCAGACTGTATTCCTGTAAAAGCTCTGGCGATAGGAACAAATACAAGATCATAGATAGTAATAAAGATAACAATGGAAAGAGGAATGAATGAATCGATTGCAGCAGCAGGAATGATAAAGCCTGATAAAATTGTTCTATCCATTGTAGCTCCTTGCTTGGTGAAGAATGTGGAATCTTGTGCAAACACAATACCGAATACAAGGACTGTCATCCATACTGGAAAAATCCTAAGAACTGCCTTTGCTTCTTCAACCTCACGGACGCTGCATACCATTCCGCTTTGGTTCGAATGATTGGGGACAATGCAAGCTTTGTTAAGAAATCTGCCACATTTGAGGAACCAACAATTGTCAACAAATGTCTGTTAAATTTGATTGAACTACATATATACATTAACATTGTAACTTAGCAAATTTGCAATTTGATTGAACTGGACAGGATTCCACCCACTTCATTTCATGGTGAACCTAATTATTGAAGTCATAAATTTGGTCCTGCACTTCCAGCATTATGAACTCTAACTCATGTTAGCATTTCAATAATTGTATTGACAATAAGAGAAAATAGAAGCATAATCTAAAGTTTATAATTACTCTAAACTCCATATCATATGGGGCAAGAATTTGGTAATATTGTTACCTGAACTGTCCAGCATTCTGTTGTGAGAAATCTGTAGCACCATCTTCCTGATCAAAGATGATCGTTGAAGAAGCTCTCCAATTTCTAACTGCAGACACAAATACCCGACCAATTCTCACAAATGGGCTGTTATCATACTTTTTGACGCTATAACGATACGTGTTGGTCCCAAATACAAAGACAAGTGATGCAATGACCATCATAATACAAGGAATTCCAAAGCCCAAACTCCAACTAAGGTTTTCCTCTGTATATGTGACAACCAAAATGGCTACAAAGGTCCCAGCGCAGATACCAAAAAACCACCAATTGAAGAAGGAGCTTTTGGATTTGGCCTCTTGTGGGTGTTGGGCATCGAACTGATCGGCTCCAAAAGCCTGAACGCAAGGCTTGTGGCCACCTTGCCCTATCCCTATTAGATAGAGAGAGACGAAGAAGAACACAAGCTGAAACTGGGGAGTGGAACATGATGAAATTTCGTTAGGGTTCCGACAGAGGGGAAGCAGAGCAGAGAAAGAGAGGAAGGCTAGTCCCTGTAAGGAGTTTTGAATTTCAAGTGGATGAGAATGTGAAGTGAGAAAAGTGATTGAAACAAGGAAGAAAGATAAGATAGAGAGCAGACCAAGACGTAAATTGCAGAAGAGAAAAGAATGGTGCGATATCGTCCGAAGAAGGAGTCGGCGAGAAAGGCTCCGAGGAGAGTGAATAGCATGGAGATGCCTGACCAGATGTTGACACTCTCGGCGGCGGTGGCTACAGACTGACCAAGTGGACCGGTAAGGTAAGTTATGAGATTGGTACCGATTCCGTAGTAAGCAAATCTCTCGGCGACCTCCACTCCTAAATGGATCGTAAATTTAGTTCACAACATCACCATCACAAAACGAGTAAATATCAATGGTATTATTACCTATCATGAAAGAGGCGGACCTCCAGCCCCCGGAGGAGGATCGGAGAACTGGCTGACCTTGAAAATCAACGGCGCCGTCGACGGTGTCGGTCAGAAGTGGAGAGTCGGAAAGTGAGACTGAGAGGTCCATTTTTGATCGGAAGCGAAGCGGAAAGAGGAAGGAGGAAGGAGGAAGGAGGAAGGAGGAAGAATATGCTACAGTGCCCCCACGTTATCACCATGGGGGGATGTTACACCATTTTTAAAGGATTTCTCCGCCGCAGTTCCAAATTTCCGATTCAGAAATGATTAACGAAGTGGTTTGTGACTTTTCCGGTAACTCTCAATTTAGTCTTTAATTTTAAAAAAATTTCAATTCTACGACCTTTTACAGATTTTGAGTTTTTTTTTTTTTTTTTTTAAGTTAAAAAACATTAGAGGTGGAGGAATTAATACATACTTCGTTTTGCTTGCTTGAGAAAGTTAAATTATTAATTAATTAGGTTTGTATGTCCAGATATTTGAATAAAACAATCATTTAATAAATAATAACACCTGATCATTATATTAATAAATTTTAACAAATCTTTTATGTGATTATTTTTCATTTGAAAATAACTTTTATATGATTATTCTATTTCTTGTTGGTTGATTTCAAATATTTAATTCAGCTTCTCTCACATGTATGATGAATCACGACAAAAAAGTCAGAAATAGGTGGAGGATCGTCTTCCTCCATACAATAAAATAAATATATTATCTACCCCCACTCTAAACCATCGTCGTCTTTTTTCCAATACATGCCTCCTCGAGATGATATCCAATATCAATTTAAATTCTTTGGTTCTGATACTTTGATGATGAGGTCTGAGTTGATGAATGAGAGATCCTTTGTCAATTTTTCTTGTTTATAAATCTTACACTCTTTTATCGATTTATCTTGCTTAATAAGACTTAAAAATTCTATTTGTAAAAGTTGATCTTTTTGAAGTACAACTCATTAAAGAGAAACAAGACAATAAATAGAGAAAAAAAAATCTTGTGTTGAGATAAAAAATGGTGAGCAAAATATAATCAACTCTCATTTATATGCTCATCCACTCCCATTAGAGATATCTGGAGGATAAAAACAACATAACCGTGAGTTAGAGAAAATACACGAGGTAAGGGGCTGGAAAAAAGAGGTTGATGATAATTCTCATTTATGAGAATTATTTAACCTTTAAACTTAGTTATACTTGTATGTTTTCCTCATTTCTTTAGATAAAAAATGGATAAAGTAGAGTCAACTGTATATAATTAAGGAAGAGTAAAAGATCTTAAAGTATGAGGGAAAATAAGTAAACATGAAAGCAAAATCTCATATTTTCAGTTTTGAATGCAGAATGCAAATGGAACGCGCAATTGATAGCAGTTGCATACTTGCACCAGACTCATAACTTAATATAACGACACCAAACACGGATTAAAGAGCTGGAAGTGCCACGTGGAGCTGGAGTTGAACTGCGATATGAAAACCCCTAATTTTGGGCAGAGTGCAAATGTTATGCAATTGCAATTCTGGAAAATCTGGAAAACGACGCAGAAAAAGTCGGGATTTCCGTGATTTTGGGAGATTTTATGCCAATTTCCTCCAAAAATACACCAAGGCAAGTTGACTCATAAAGAGGGAAGCCCTAGAATGTAGTCCGTTATATATTTTGGAGGAAGAAGTCATCAAATAGAGCTCATCTTCAAAGGAGAATTCCATTTTTCAGTTTTGGATTTTTTTTCAACTTCTGTAATCTTTTCCTCCCTGAGTTGTTGTACTTCTTCTTATTTTTCCAGCATTTGTACTCCTCTTCAATCTCTTCAAGGGATTTTTAAGGAGATTTATTGTGTTCTGTCATTTGGGTTTTCTTTATGTAGTTTGTAACGTTGATTTTTCATTGTTCTTCAATAATCCTTCTTCCTTTTCTCTCTTTGATTCATTTAGTTTACTTTGGTTATTGTAACGAGCCACTGCTTGATCATTTTGAAGTAAAGTCTTGTTGTTCTAGTTATATTCTTTTTTATTCAGAATGTTTTTAAGTTGTTATTCAGTCTGTCTCATTGATGCAATTTTGAGTATTTTTACGTTATTATTTTTTTTACTCCATCACTCAACACTCTAACGCATAGATTGGGTCTCTGTGTTACCATATTTGACGTGGTAAAGGCCCAAGAATTCACGTTAGCCGAACGAGTAGAGTTTACAACTTTTGTCCAATGAATTCTGCCTTAACAACTTTACTGTATTTTATTAATTTCACCATGGAGAACTAATTTTTCTTGGGGATTCAAGACATGAATGCCCTAGAGGAAAGATATAAAGCTTCATAGCCAAATAATTCATTTAACTTTTAAATCGAGTTTGCTTTTGTTGATTTAATTGTTGAGTAACCCTAGTCGACCATCTAGTGTTGCTTGTGGAGCTTCAGTTTAATACTAAAAGGGTTTAGTGAAGCGAATGTCACAAGAGCAACGAAGGAAAAGGCTTAGACATCAGTCTTGAAACATCGACCCTAGACATAGGGCGAGACTCCAAAACCCTAGAGTTATATGTCAATTCACCTTAGTTAAATTAGTCATAGATATATAGGTTTAATCACTCAGTTTTCTAAAGATACTTCAGAGAAGGTCGAATAGAAGTTGAACTTAGTTTACTCAGTTTTGAAGTTAGTTAGAATTGCAATTGCACTGAAGTTACATTGTCCTTCCAAAAGGGCATGAGCATTCTTCAATCTCTTAGCCTGTTTGGCAGGCAATTCGAAAACATAAATTTGAAAACAAGGGATTCAATAAAAACATAGTTGTATTTCATGTTTTCATATATGTGTTTGATAGCAGATTTAAAATTTTGATTTCATTTTAAACAGTAATTTAAAGTGTATTCTATAATATATTTATAAATTATAAAATTAGTTGTAGTTGCAAAACTAAATATTAGGTTGAATATAAGACATTATTAATTAATTTATGAACATGTTTTTTTATCTAAAATTTATATAATTATTATTTTATAATTATAATATATTATATTATACATATTTTAATTTTTTTAAAAAAATAAATTAAGTTTATAAACATGAAATACTATATTTATTAAGATTTTTATTTTTGATTGATATAATTCTGCATTTTAAAATTTCAAATTCTGAATCTGGATATAATGAAAACATAAAAATGTTATTTTCAGAATTTCTACTATTTCGATTACAAAATCTAAAAACAGTTTTCGAAAACAAGTCTGTCAAACACATATTCATTGAATTCAGTGGATCTTAAAACATAAAAGAGATTCAGATTGGCTATCAAACATGCCTTTAACTTTCCACTGTTTTTAAATCATTTTTACTTTACTCAAAACCACCCCACAATCATTTTATCTTTGGTTACCTTCTAATTGCAATTTGTCAACAAGTTGTGTTTTTCTCAATTGATTTTATTAAAATTTGTTCTCTTGGGCTCGATGCTCTGGAATACTCCGATTTTATATTACTTCGATCACGTGCACTTGCGTGTAGCTGATCAGTCAACCACATGGCCGAGGTTGACCTCATATGGTTGAGGTCGACCACTCTAAGTCGAGACCGATAAGCTAGGCTAAGGCTAAGGCTATGAAAGTGGAAAGTATGTGATTTCTTATGGTTTTGTGGTTTAAGTCTGTGAATATGGTCCTTTTTTTCAATTTATCTTATGTAGTAAGAGTTGAGTGATTCTATTTATCAGAGTTCATCTCTTTGAAATAAGACATAAGAGAGACAGTGATGATGAATAGAACCTTCAATAAATAACGAAGAAGAGTCTTACACCAACATCATGAAGATAAAAAGAATAAACAGGATATAAATGCAAAAATAAGAAAGGAGAATTTAGTTCTCATTCATGTTTACTCATCCTCTTCCATAAGAGTCATTTGAATCTGAAAACTGAATGAAGTTTTCTTCAAGAAGCTACGTAAACAAGCTGGCCTATAGAGAAAATTCTAGAATCCTAAAATAAGTCGTAGAGACTGGGGAGAACTTGCACATGGCAGATGAAACGACATGCGCGAAGATCAGGACAACTTTATCGTAGCCGAAAACAACCTGACAAAGATCGAGGTCGAGGCTGAGGACGATTTGATCGAGACCAACCCCACACTCTCACTTTAATGCATATTTTCTTCTCTTCTGTTTTGAGGCCAGCTTGACGTGAAGCTACAAGGCAAGTGGATGATCGAAAAAATTTTCTTGTCAGAGGATACGAAGCTACATGGCTATTGGATAACCAAATTTTCTCCTATGGGGGAACGAAAAATCCATAATAATTCCTACGAGAATTAACGACAATCCCGCTTAGAATTGAGGATGACCTCAAATTCATATAATCTCAAGGAGTGTGACACGGATCGTGAATTCAGATGAGAACATACCCTTAGAATGACAATCTTGGGATGATCTAAGGAATACCTTGGAGCCCTAAATTCCCACCTGAGGGATGATCTGAGGCCCAAAATAAGCGCATCAGAATGAAATTCCAAGTGGAAAAGAAGCATTTGAAGTACAGGATACGCATGACGGAGACTTGGAATCTCATTAAAAAATGGGAGAAATTAACACTCTAAAAACTGAATATTCTCATAATGATGGACAACTAAAACTAGAGAGAATTCGAGGCAACCCTCGAAATGTCTAAAATGACTCTGAATAAATTTGGTCAAGAGAATCGAAATGCAAGGTAAGCGTGACGATAACCTGAAATTCCTATTGAATATCAGATAAATTGGCACTCTAGAAGACTGAATATCCTCATGAGGATGGATGAACAACAGTAACTAGAGAGAATTCGAGGCAATTCTCAAAATGTAAAATGACTCCAAGAAAATTTGATGAGGAATCAGGAGAATAAAAAAACGAAGGGTAAACGTGACAAGAACCTAAAATTCCTATTAGATGTCGGGGAAATTGACACTCTAGGAGACTGAAATCTTTATAAGGATGGAAAACAATAACAGAGAGAACTCAAGACAACCCTAAAAAAATTTAAAATGACCCCGAAGAAATGATAATAGAAAGAAATAAGGAAACTGGAACGCAAGATAAGCGTGACAGAAACCTAACATTCCTACTAGAAATTGGAAAACCTGACACTCTAGGAGACTGAATATCCCCATAAGGATGGACAACAATAGCTGGAGAGAATTCAAGGTAAACCTCAAAATGTCAGTAATAGTTTAGTAGGCTATTCCCAAGTCAAGCTTCGTGCAATAAGTTCACAAGTTCTTAATCTCGAATCCCAACTAGGGAGTAGGGGTTAATGTTATGGGTTAAATTGGACCAATGAGAATGACTTGGTTAAAGGACTGCGATAAAGAGCAAAATGAAAGAAGAAACTCAATACGAAGTCAAAATGGATTGAAACCAACAGGGGAGCAACCCAAGGCGAGAAGAGACGATGACACGTGATTGGGTCGAAGCCCAAGCATGTGGTCGGCCTCAGCCTGGCCTAGGGCGACCAGGTGGTAAAGCCCCAAAATGGGGCTTACTACGACCTTTTATGCTTAGACAAAGGCGCAGGCTTGTGGTCCCGAGGCTGATGGCAAGGCCCCCATTTGGGTCTTGCCTTGGTCCCTCATAGCCCAAAGACTCGATTCCAATTCAGTTCGGTCTTTCCTTTTTTATTAGGCGACAAAAACTCATGAAAAACCCTAAGGATGAGCTATTTAAACTCTCTCATGAGGGGAGAACAGAGCAAGTTTATTCTAGTTACCAAAACAATCATCTTCTTCCTAATTCTCTCTGAAAACTCTCTCTGACTTAAGCATCAGAGTTTGTGTGACCTACACCACATTAATGTCCAGGGTTTCCTCACCGTGGTTGTCACGTGCAGGTTAGGTGGGTTCTTCTGCCCAAAATTTGACAACAACAGTTACTATTATTATTTAATTTTAAAATATTCGCATCATTTTATATTTTAAATTAAATTATAAGTTTGTTCTTTAAATATTTAGAATGGTATTTTATAGATTCTAGATTAACTAACTTTGAAATAAGTTTAATTATACCAATTATACCAATTTTATTTTTACTTCTAACTTTGAAATTTATTCCAAAAAATATTCTTCAACTTTGAAATTGGTTAAAGAAAAATCTAGAAAAATAAAAATTAATGTAGTAGTTGATGTGTAAAAATTAAAAAGCGTATGTAGAAGATTAAAATTGTTGTTATCATTTATTTCATCTCAAAGGATATCATTAAGACTTAAAATCATTTATATAATCAATTTTTATCTATAAACTATCTGTTAATTTATATGAATGATGTTGTAAATGATGTCATTTACTTCTTCAATTTTTACACATAATTCTCAAATAGCATCTTATGGAACAAATTTCACACTTCAATGTGAAATGAAAATTTTTAAAGTTTAAAATATAATTGAAACTTATTCTCCTTCAAAAAAAAAAAATGAAACTTATTCCAAAATCAGATTTGGTATTGAATAGATCTTTTAATGAGTTGTTAAAATTTAAAACCTGTTTTCTAATTTCAATTTCAACTTTTAAAATGCACTCACAAAATAGTAGGAAGATTTTGTTTCTTTAATGATTATTTTAAATTGTTATTTATTTATATTTTTATAGTGGCTTGAAATAAGTCGAGTATAATGTGTATTTGTTTCTAAAATTTTAAAAGATATTTTAGTTTCTCAAGTCTGAAAAAGATTCTAATTTATTTATCTATCATTCTTCTATTATACTAGTTTATGGAAGGAAATTGGAAAAATCTTAATTCCTTATAATTTATCTTTCACAAACTTCAATCCTATTGTATCTTCTTTTTTCTTTTCTTTTTTTTTTTTCATTTTTCTGCTGAAATTATTGACGTCATATATATATATATATCATTTGAAAAAAAATACATGAACTATTCTTATCATTACAAACTAATTTTGAGATGGGATCTTAGATAATAATCTAATAATACTGTTTTTTTTAGTGTATTACTATAGTTTTTTAACATCTCTATTCATGAAACAATTTTTTCTAAATTCTCTTGAAAGCTACAGAGAATTCTAAAAATGGAATTATCCAGAGAAGTAATCAAGTTTCCAATGGATCCCTTTCACTACAGAACAATGCATTTTCAATCCCATAGCTTTAAATTACAATGCTCATAAACAGTTGAATTCATGTGGAGTTCCCCTTGTAATAGATATAAGTTCTTGAAAAACATATGAAAGCAGCCAACCCAATAACACTAATCCCAGCAAGCAACCAGTAGAAGTAATCAAGATGAGCTTTGTTGAGATTATTGTCAAACCAGCTTTCTTTGCCATCTCCACTGGTTAATTTTTCAATGGCAGAGACGAGAAAGCTGCTTAAAAAGTTGCCAACGCCAATAATACTGAGGTACAGAGAGAGACCAATGCTTCTTAATCCACTGGGAACCTGATCATAGAAAAACTCCTGCAAGCCAACAATAGTGAAAATATCAGCAATTCCAAACAGTACATATTGAGGAACCAACCACCATATACTCAATGGAACAGTGGCCTTGGGCTGATCAACCAAACCATGTTCTTGAGCTGTTTTGAGCCTTTTTATCTCCACTAATGCAGCAATGACCATGGAAATTGCAGAGATTAGCATCCCAAATCCAATTCTTTGTAGCATTGTAATTCCAGAAGGTTTGCCAGTGAAATTTCTTGCAATGGGTATGAGTATGCGATCATATATGGGGAGGGAAATGACAATGGAGAGACCAATAAAGGATTGAAGTGAAGCAGCTGGTATTTGAAATCCAAATCCAGGAACTATTGATCTGTCCATTGTGACTCCTTGTTTTGTAAAGAAAGTTGAAAACTGAGAGAATACAATGCCATATGCTAAGGATGTAGTCCATATGGGAGCAAGCTTAATCACTGTTTTTGCTTCCTCAACAACTTCACTGACACTACATGCATTACCCTCTTCCACTTTTGAACCATTAGCAACAACTAAAGCTTTGTCCAGGAATCTGCTAAATTATAATAATACAAACAAGCAAATGAAGTAAATGGTTTAATATATATCCAGATAATGAGTAGCCTTGTGTTATCTTGAGAGAATTAAATTACCTTAATTGTTGAGAACTATGGTGAGATACAAGGCCATGGATTTCCTGTTCATGAGCTATTTCTGAAGATTTTAGATGCGAATTTCTTAGAGCATGATCTCCTGATGTGTTACTGTTACTGTTACTGTACCTGTAGGTTGTAGTTCCAAGCAAGAAAAGTAGGAGTGCAAAAAGCATAGCAGCACAAGAAATTGCAAACCCAAGACTCCAGCTAAGGTAATCTTGCACATAGTTCAAGATATTAATACTTGCCAAAGTGGAGAGAGAGGTACAGAAGTACCACCAATTGAAGAAAGAGCTTTTTGCTTTGCTCTCTTTTGGATGTTGTCCGTCAAATTGATCGGCTGCGAAAGCTTGGACGCAAGGCTTGTGTCCGCCTTGAGCAAATGCCACCAGATATAAGGAGAAGAAAAATAAAATTAGTTGAACAAGACTAGGGGAACATTGTGTGGAATTGTCAGTGCAGCTGGGAGAAGGGAATGTTGCAGACACAGTCAACAACCCAAGTCCCTGAATTCCAAAACAAAAATGGTCAATAAAAAGGAAGAAGAAAAACTCAGTAAGAAAGAAGAAGAAGAAGAAGAAGAAGAAGAGAGAGGAGGAACGGAACCATGATGTAGAGTGCAGAGGAAAGAGCGATAGTGTTGTATCGACCGAGGAAGGAATCGGCGAGAAGTGCGCCGAGTAGAGGTAGCAAGGAGGCGGCACCGGACCAGGCATTGACATTCTCGGCCGCTGTGGCGGTGGACTGCCGGAGCTGCTCCGTCAAGAAGTTAATCAAATTGGAGGAAACTCCGTAGTAGGCGAATCTCTCGGCAGCCTCCACTCCTAATCAAATAATCAGTAATCAAAATTGGAGAGAAGAAAGAGATTGAATATTGACGATGATTTTCATTTACCTATGATGAGTGAGGCGGATCTCCAGCTGCCGGAGTTGGATCTGCGGACTGGCCGGCCATTGAAGTCAACTACGCCCTCTATCGTCTCATCCAACAGAGGAGCCTCCATTTGGCACTTCCCAATTTCTCAATCATTGCCTCAATCATTCACTAAATTACCGTTTTAATCTAATTAATTAATAAATCTCCAAGTTAAAAAAAAAAAAAAAAAATCTCATAAATTTTAAATGTAATTATATACATTTTTGGTTACTTGAATTTCAACTTTATTTTTATTTGGTCTTTTAATTATTAAAATTAACCTTTTTGTATAAATTTAAAATTAGTTTCTATTTGGTATCCATGAAATTTAAAATTAGTTTCTATTGGATTCCTTCAAGTTTCAAAAGTGATATATTGGTCTCTAAAATATGAATTTGACTTCTAATTAGTTTTGAATTTTGAAATGGATTTCTAAATAATTCCTATTGGAGTAAATGTTAGTTTATCACGTCTAGGATGTCCATTTTCCCCGTCCCGTGGGGCCCCGCGGGGATCTGCCCCGTTAGGGGCGGGGAATCCCCGTTTATGCGGGAATGGGGGAGGGAGCGGGGAGAAAATTTTCCCCGTTGGCTAAACGGAGACGGGGACGGGGAATACATTTCCCGTCCCCGACCCTGACCCCGTCCCCGCCCCGATTTATATATATATTTTTAGATATGTATATTTGTATATATATAATAAACTATAATTCAAATTTTTTATTAAATATCATTTTATTTTTTTAAGGAAATTGAAAAAAGTATCTAAAATATAAATCCTTAATTAAGAATTAACCATTTAAATGAAAATTTTAAAAATAAAAAAAGAAATTATTTAATAAAATTTAAAAAGATGAAAAAGATAAACGGGGAATAATTCCCCGCGGGGAACCCGATCCCCGCGAATTCCCTCCCCGCCCCGTTCTCCGCGAAATTAAATGAGGAATTTCACGGGGATGGGGAATAAAATAAGGGGCGGGGGCGGGGACGGGGAAGCATTCCCCGACCCCGCCCCGTGGACATCTCTAATCACGTCATAGTTAACGTATGCTTACTAGACTTTGATGATACATGTCACTCCAAAAGTTAAATACAAGAAAACATCAAGAACACTAAAGCCAGCGTCGGGAAATGCTCCCAACCATTAGCACACAAACTTTTGCATAAAGCCTTTGGAAAAGCCTATGTGGATGTAATTCAGCCTACATCAACATAAATTCACTTCTCCTTACAGAAGGATGCATCGAAAAGAAGTTCATGTTAATGCTTGTTGGGGAGCTGACACCATTAAAATTTTCGGTATAGATAGACACAAAGCTCAAAGAAGATGTTTGAAACATAGATTATAATACATGTGAAATACTCTACACCTCAAACACAGACTATTATAATCTCATACTAAACAACTCTACATTTTAAACAATAACATATAATTTCATGTACACATTATTTATCATGGTTGAAAAATATTCTTGGTTTAAATGACGCAATCCATATCTAACAGGCCTATTCAGAGTGTGTATTCACATACCTGTAGTTTTTTAAATTCTCGATTCATGAAACAATTTTTCTATATTCTCTTGAAAATTGTAGACAATTCTAAAAATAGAATTACCCAGAGATCCATTTCTCTATAGAACAACGCTCCAATCTCATAGCTTTAAATTATAAAGCTCCTATACAGTGGAGTTCATGTGGTATTCCTCCAATAATGGTGGGTGTAAGTTCTTGCAAAACATAAGAAAGACTTACCGTCCTGAAATTCTGAAGACGATTCTAGAAATGGAATTCCCTAAAAATGAAATCAGGTTTCAAATCATTCAATTTTAATACATAACAAATGCATTTCCAATCCCATAGCTTTAAATTACAATGCTCCTGAACAGTTGTATTCATGTGTTGTTCCCCTTATTGTAGATGTAAGTTCTGGCAAAACATAGGAAAGCAGCCAACCCAATGGCACTAAGCCCAGCAAGCAACCAGTAGAAGTAATCAAGATGAGCCTTGTTGAGATTATTGTCAAACCAGCTTTCTTTGCCATCCCCACTGGTTAATTTTTCAATGGCAGAGATGAGGAAGCTGCTTAAAAAGTTGCCAACGCCAAAAATACTCAGGTACAGGGAGAGACCGATGCTTCTTAATCCACTTGGAACCTGGTCATAGAAAAACTCCTGCAAGCCAACCATGGTGAAAACATCAGCAACTCCAAACAGTACATATTGAGGAACCAGCCACCATACACTCAAAGGAACAGTTGCCTTCGGCAGATCGACCAAACCATATTCTTGTGCTGTTTTGAGCCTTTTTATCTCCACTAATGCAGCAATGATCATGGAAAGGGCAGATAGAAGCATCCCAAATCCAATTCTCTGAAGCATTGTAATTCCAGAAGGTGTCCCAGTGAATTTTCTTGCAATTGGGATGAGTATGCGATCATATATTGGAAGGGAAATGACAATGGATACACTAATGAAAGATTGAAGTGCAGCAGCAGGCATTTCAAATCCAGGAACTATTGATCTGTCCATTGTGACTCCTTGTTTTGTAAAGAAAGTTGATGACTGAGAGAATACAATAGCATATGCTAAGCATGTAACCCATATGGGAGCAAGCCTAAGTACTGATTTTGCTTCCTCAACTTCACTGACACTACATGCATGACCGTCTTCTTTCAAACTATTAGATACAATCAAAGCTTTGTCGAGGAACCTGTCAAATTATAGAATCTGTTTCTGAGAAGGATTATAATAATACATACAAATTAAAACTGTTTATAAAGCAATTACATGCTGTATCCACATAAGGACTAATTTTTTGACAAGAACAGAAATAATCAAGTGGTAACAAAGCATACATTTTACCCTTCTTTTAGTCCTCTCATTTACCTGAACTGTTGAGACCTATGGTGAGGTAAAAGGCCATGGATTTCCTCCTCATGAGCTATTTCTGAAGAATTTACACGCCAATTTCTTACGGCTGTGATAAACACCCGTCCAATTCTTACAAATGGGTTTTCCTCATCTCCTCTGTTACTGTACCTGTACGTCCTAGTTCCAAGCAAGAAGACTACAAGTGCAAAAACCATAGCAATACAAGGAATTCCAAAGCCAAGACTCCAGCTAAGGTTATCTTGCACATAGTTCAAGATATTAACGGTTGTAAAAGTGGCCAAAGAGATACAAAAGTACCACCAATTGAAAAAAGAGCTTTTAGCTTTACTCTCTTCTGGATGATGTCCATCAAATTGATCGGCTCCGAAAGCTTGGACGCAAGGTTTGTGTCCCCCTTGAGCAAATGCCACCAGATATAAGGAGAAAAAAAACAAAATTACTTGGACAAGACTAGGGGAACATGGTACGGATTTTTCGGTCTCTTGGCAGGCAGGAATGTTGGGAGAAGGTAAGGTTGCAGACACAGTCAACAACCCAAGTCCCTGGATTCCAAACGTAAAATCAACAAAGAAAGAAAAGTTAAACACGTTTACTTGTTTAAGGCATGGTTTTGGAGCTCATGAATAAACGTTCCACTGCGCTGAGAGAAATTCAAATTTATATCTAATAGATTTATAATTTTAAAAAACGTTGATATGTCAGGAATTTATTATACATAATTGGATTTCAGGTCCTATAAGAACTTATTAGATACAAAATTAAAAGTTTACGAATATATGATACATTTTCTATAGTCCCGGTTGTATAAGACACGAACTGAAAAAAAAAGAGAGAGAGACTAAAGTTGAAGCCAAGGAGACAACAAAATGAATGTGGTTCAGAGAAAAAAAGTAGTCAGAATATTCCATGGGTTATGCATTACAAAGTAGAACTGATTTTCAATTCCCGTTACCAAAATCGTCATCCTCAAAAGCTCTCACCCAAACTTCTTTTCCCAAGTTTTCCAGCTTCAGAAAGGCGGCAGAATTGAGACACATCTGATCTCAGAATTCAGCCTTCTCTAAAGCTAAATCAGAAATTGTCCGCATACAAAAACATGAAAACCGTGAAAGTCGTAGAAAAATTTCAACTCGACTGAAATGGAGTAGACTCTTGGATGAAATGATTCACTCAAGACCAAGCATATGGACACAGTTGGGGAGAAATTATCCGAATTACCAGAGCCCTAGCCAATAACTTGCATAGTACAATAAATTTTGTAGTTGGGAAATAGAAAAACAGAAGTAAAAGAAGAAGAGAATAAAGTAGTGGAGGAACCAGGATGTAAAGAGCAGAGGAAAGAGCGATCGTGCGGTATCGTCCGAGGAAAGAATCGGCGAGAAAGGCGCCGAGTAGAGGTAGCAAGGAAGCGGCACCGGACCAGGCATTTACATTCTCGGCCGCTGTTGCGGTGGACTGCCGGAGCTGGTCCGTCAAGAAGTTAATCAAGTTGGAGGAAACTCCGTAGTAGGCGAATCTCTCGGCAACCTCCACTCCTAATCACAATTCGCATTGGTTAGATGGCGAAACAGTAGAAAGAAGCTGCGGAATGGAAGATGATTGATGATGATTTACCTATGATGAGTGAGGCGGATCTCCAGCCGCCAGAATTGGATCTGCCGACTGGCCGGCCATTGTAATCAACCGCGCCCTCCACCGTCTCATCCAACAGAGGAGACTCCATTTTCGTGTGGACTGTGGAGGCAGAGCCGCCTCTACTCCCAATTTCCCGTTAATTCGTTCAGTTTGCCATCATTTAATTCGATGGGTTAAATTACCATTTTAGTCCGTGGATACCATTTATTTTGGAAACAAAAAATCAATTTTAACAATAACTAGAGATGTTTCTTATGTATTGAAAGTGATATTCATATAATGATTTTCATTTTTGGTTCTATACTTTTAACCGTGATTCATACAATCAAGTAATTTTTAAAACACATATTTGAAAAACAAATCTAACATAAAATGTTTTAAACTAAGTAATTTAATTATAATTAATTTGTTTAAAAAGTATTTAGTTATAAATTATTATAATATTTGGAGTGATAAAAATTTGGGGAAAATACATTTTTAGTCCCTCAAAACGTCAGTTTCTATTGAGTCCCTGAGTTTCAAAATCCAACAATCAAGTTCCTTAATTTGGTAAAATAGTTCAATTGAGTCTCTGAATTAAGTCCTTAACAAATTGCTGACGTGACAAGTATTAATATTAAAAAATAATTTTTAAATAAATTATAATTATTATATATATAAAAAAAAATCTCTCTCCGGCCTTTACTTTCCCTCATCGCCCTGACTCCCCTTTCCCTTTCCCTTTCCCTTCCTCCTCTCTTCCTCCCTCATCTCTCTTTTCTTTTTGAGATTTTCCTGGAAAATTTTTCGACGATGCCCACAGATCAAGTGCATAATGTTAGGTCGAACACATGCATTTTCTATGTTTTGGTTGCAAATCTAAGCAATCGGTTGGCGTTCGGCGAAAGTCATAGCTACGGTGGTAGGCGGCTGGCGTTCGGAGGGTCCTGCGGTAGTTGGCGAAGCTTGCGACAAGCAAATGGGATCGACGACACGAACAACCTTGTGTGGTGGTAACGTGCGGCGTCGCCGGGAAGTTCGTCGGTGAAATCCGACCGCACAGATGATTGTAGCTGACGTTCAATTTCTGAAGCCCCATCGAGGACCTTATGGACACCAAATTTCTCGACAAATCCAAGTATTTCAACCTCTTCACTATCCTCAAATCTTGCAGTTTGAAATTCAACTTGTTTCCGGAGCCCCAAAATCCGACCAAGTAATCCGTCCGGTTCAACAATCCGACCAGACTGCCTCAAATCTCATTCTCATCAATGTAATCGTAGAAATACGTTTGGGTCAGCTTCCAATCCTCCAGCTTCATTTTGATCGGTGACCAGCGTGGACGTCTCCGTGAGCGTCGGTAGCTGAGAATCGATGGAAGGCAACATACGGATGTACGGAGACCCAGCGTGTGGTGGTGGGCGACTGATCGTGAGCTGACTGGAGGAAGAAGAAGAACACATTTCGGTTGAAAGGGGAAGGGGAAAGAGAAGGAGAGAGAAGATTTTTTTTATTATTATTATTTTATAATAATAATAATTTTTATTTAAAAATCATTATTTTAATATTAAAACCTGCCACGTCAGCAAATTGTTAAGGACTTAACTGTGTTTAACGCTTAGAGACTCAATTGAAATATTTTACCAAATTAAGGGACTTGATCGTTCGATTTTGAAATTTAAGCCCAATAGAAACTGAGCTGCAAATTGAGGAACCAAAAATGTATTTTTTCCTAAAAATTTTAAAGGAATGGACAAAAAAATTCAGAATTTTAATAAAGAGAGTAAAATTCAAAGATAGAGAGATAAAAAAAAATGGGCAAGATTATCAAAATTTTAGGAAAAGGAAAAGTAAAATTAGGAAAAAAAAGTTGAGTTAAGGACAAGTAGAAAGAGATAAAAAAAACATTAGAGAGAAAATTTTAAAAAGATACAGAAATTTTAGGGAGGAACCAAAAAAATTAGAAATTAAAAAAATCAAAAAGAGTTACTATTTTTTTTTAGTATATAAACATTTGAGGTGAGGGATTCGAATTCATGACCTTTTAGTAATAAGTTTACTTGATGTCAATTGAGTTATGCTCTTGTTGGCAAGAAAGTTAAAACTATTAAGGGTCGTTTGGTACAAGGTTTTGATGATGAGAATGGGTAAAAGTTTTAAATCTTCTTGTTTGGAACAAGGTTTGTGAGCATGGCCATGGACATCACTTATTCCCATGCATCACTTTTTTCCATGATGGATGAGTTTTCTATACCTTTCAAGAATGATGGGTTTTCTTTATACTCATCCATCCCTCTATTTCTCTCTCTTCTTTATTAATATTTAAGTATATACTTATAGATATTCATTCTCAATAATCATAATTAATTATTTAATTAAAAATATTTATAATTAATTAATTAATTTTTATTAGTTGACATTAATTTTGATTAGTTCATAAAATAATGTTTTTATGATTAATTACATAAAACAAGGATAAACATTCATTATAAAATTCATTAAGAAAATATTAAATCACTAATTAATATTATATTTAATCAATTAATTATAAATATTATTAATTTATCGTAAGGATAATCATTATAATTAATTATTCATGAGTTATTTATAATCAATTAACAATTAATTTTTATAAAACAAGCATAAATTTCATTAGGAAAATATTAATCGCTAACTAATATTATATTTAATCATGATAATTATTATTAATTAATGGTAAAAATAATCATTATAATTCATTATTAATGAGTTCTTTGTGATCAATTAACAATTAATTTTTTCATTAAAAATTATTGATTAATTAATTTTTTAAAATTCAATTTTATTATTTTGTTAATAATATATCATAATTATATAAGGTTTATAAGATCAATCTCATAAAATAAATTTTAATTTCATCAAACAAATATAAATATCACTTGTTTACATAAAAATCTGATAACATTCCCATGTAGAATCAAACACATTCATCTTATTCTCATGCATTTATTATTCCCAGACATCTTTTTCCCAGACATCTATTACTCATGGGCATTCAATAAAACCTTAAACCAAACGTCCCCTTAGAGAGAAAGGAAAGTGAAAAATATGAATTAAAAGAAAAAAATATAATAAAGTAAGATACATATTATAAAAACTTTAGAGAGAGAAAATTGTTATTTTATAAACAATGACCAATGAATTTAATAAAACAGTTTTGAGAAAATTCACTTTTTATTAAAATTTATGAATTTTGACAAAAGATGACAGTTTTTACCTGTCATTAAAAGCATACTATTTCCAAAAAGTAAATAATAGTCATTACAAAAATCACTTGAAAATTACCTCCCAAGTGATTGAAAGGGAATCACTTCAAATGATTTTGGATTCTTCCAAAATCACTTGTTTAATATTGTCAAACATCACATTTTTGGTAGGAAAGTGATTTTAGACATGTCAAAATGATTTTGGTCACTCCAAAATCACTCCCAAACATGCCCTACATGTGTTGGGGCGTATGCCCTAATCTCGTGTCGTTTGTAACAATTTGAGTTAATGAATAAAAGTTATTTATTATTCAAACTTTGTATCTCGCATTTGATAAACTTAATCCAATAAACTAAGTTCCAGGGGCATATTTCTAAGAACTTGAACGGTGTGTAGTGGACACACAAAGAGGATCACGTTCAAGTTATTGACCCGAACGGTCTACAGTACATGAATAGGGTTAGGAACCTCATCCTGGCAACACTGTGGATGTGACCCACTTTTTATTAGATACAAACAAGGCGATCCAACTCGTTCATGTGGTTGACATGCGAGTGAGGGCATCTTGTGCAATGAGATTGTACAAGACCGGATCATGAATTATTAGACCTACTGATGTAACACTGTTAACACTATAAGACTAATAAATTCGTTGATGACCATTAGTGACTCGTCCTTAATCCTGAGCGTGTTATGGACTCCTGTTTGCAGGGGTCTGTCCTTTAACTAGTACGGGTGAGGGTGGCCTGAGTTGCTCGCCCAATATGCCTACCTTCTCAGGGCAGAACCACGTGGGGAGTTGGGAACTTGACTATGCAAGATGGCATTAACTCGTTCTTGAGCTAAGGAAACTAGAGTGGTTATTCCCTTAAGTGCAGTCTTCATGGCTTGAATAACGGGGCCCCACTCTCTCACTAGGTCGAGAGGGATGTTGTTTATGGTAGGACCATGCAACAAATTTGTTCATTAGAGAAACAGTGGGACTTAAGGAGCAAGAGATAGACACAATGGTAAAACGATAATTTGACTTAGTTGTGACTACGAACAACCTGTGAAGGGTCGACTCACGGGTATTGGTTATATCGATGGACACCAACTTTTCCTACAGTGAAGAGAGTGCAGCTACAGGGTTATAGTGGAGTGTCCCCATAGTTAATGAATATTGATTAACCTGGTCAAAGAGTTTGATCAGTTAATCTTATATCATTAAAGCTCATGATTTGTAGGTCCATTAGGTTCCTCAGTTGGCTCAATTTGGATTTAATGAGAGTATACCGTTTTTGAATGAATTTGAAGTGTTCAAATTCATGGAAAGGGTATTTATGTCATTTATATGAGATGTGATTGGCATAACATATAGTTTAATGTGAATGAGATTCATAATAAACTATAGTATAGCCTAATTATTTAATTAAGGCTTGATTGGAGAAATTGATTTGAGAGAAATTAAATTGAGAAAAATTAAATTGAATGTGATTCAATTTTAATTCCACAGATTTGTGTAATAATGTATGTGATACCTTATATTGCATGATATGCAAATATGATTTGCATGTTATATAGTTGTGGTAAAGTGGTAGATTGGTGGAGATTTTACCTCCACCACATACCATTATATAATAGTGAAATCAAATACATTTTGCAAGTGTTTCTCTCATTTTTTTTTAGATTTCACAAAAGAGGGCATTCTCATTCTCTCTCAATTCTTTCATTCTCTCCATAACCCAAATCTAAAGGAGTCTCACCTACTCTCCCTCATCCGTCAGAGAATAATCGAGAAGATCAAGTGGAGGTGTCTCCTAGATCGAGATTCGGTTTGTGGTTCATTCGAGAGATCGTTTAGATCGTGATCGGAAGAAGGAAAACACGAAGAACGATTCTTCAAGAGGTTGGTACTACCTTTGTTGTATTTTTTTTTCTTTAAAGCATGTTTAGCCTAGAATTGTATGAGATACATTTCAATTTCAAGAAAAACAGTAACACAACGAAAACATCGCGATTCGTGTCGCTTTCGCTGCGGGATTCCATCCCTTCAACATGTTGTATCAATTTTTTTAAAAAAATCAATTTTGACAATAAACTTGGTTGTATCAATTTTAAAACTTTCACGGCTCATTTGACGTGCTAGTTTAAAATTAAAAATATGAGAATAAGGACTACGGACGACTCGAGATCATATGAGACCAGAGACCTTAGGCAAAACTTTAATAGATAGACATGTTGTAACGTCTGTCATTTGCAGGTTAAATTTTTTGAATTTTTGTTTTAAATTCATTGAAAAATATTTAAATTAAAGTTAAACCTTAGGGGGTGTTTGGGCCTCCGGTTTGCATAGGGTTGAGTGGGCTCTTATAGCCCACTCTATGTTTGGGGCTCCTTTTAAAATAACGGGTGTTATGGGTTATTATAACCCTCGTTTTCCAACTGTGGTCATTAATTACACGTGTACGACATGCTTATCTCTTCCTCCACGTGAACGAAATGGTTTTCTCTCTCTCATTTGGTTACGCTTCGTCTTCTATCTTGGTTTGCCTCTCCAGATGCTATCTGTAACCTCTGGTGCAACCCTCCTCTTCTATTTTTAAGTTTATTTTATTTTTACTCATGTTTGTTGATTTTGGCGGTCGAAACCCTAGATCTAAATGAAATAAAATTTCATATTTTTTTCTAGATCTATCCCCTCACCGCTTGAAAATATCTTCTTCCATTGTCGCTTCCTTGTCGCTCCCTCATCCTTTTGTAGCCTCCCCTCGATTTATTGGGGTTAATGAGGTTACATGTTCCATTGATGAAATGTTGTTTCGGGTTGCTTGGTAGGCAACCAACGGATACATGCTTTGAGGTTGGTGGGGGTATTTGACTGCTAAGATTCGTTTTCTAAACTATATTGTCGGTCGATGATGAGTATTTTGCTTTCTATTTTCTACTATTTTCTTCTCTATTTTCTACTATTTTCTCTTTGTTTTCTATTTCAACATGTATATTTTGCTCTATGTTTTCTATTTCAACATGTATATTTTGTTATATGTTTCTCATATCATCTCTTTTGTTTCAAGCATGCCCATGTATTCTTTGGTTTGCAATCTGTTTCTTAGTAGATTGGGGTTCCTATTTTTTTCCGTTCCAATTTTTACATGTTTAGATACTGCCTTTATGCTTGTCTATGGTATTTTTTGGCCCAATTCTTGTTTTGTTGGATTTAAATTTCAAGCACGAGAAGTTAGGAATTGTTTCATTCGGTTTATATTTTATGCATTTCCATTTTTTGCATATTTATTTCATTCTGTTTTGTTATGTGAAATTCATAAAATAATGTGATGAATTTCCCATCTTTGAGGTTGATAATTTTTTTTTTCATTTGTTGCTACATACACCCACGAGAATGCCAATTTTTTTTTTTTATTTTCGGTTCATTGTATGGAACTTCTTTTTCATTTATGTTTTTTGCATCTTTGTTTCATGTTTTGTCATGTGAAATTTATAATAAAAATGTGATGAATTTCCCATATTTGAGGGTGATAATTTTTTTCTTCTTTTTTTTCATTCGTTGCTACATATACCCATGAGAATATCATATTTTTTAGTTTTTTGTTCATTGTATGGAACAGAAATTTCATTTATGTTTTTTGCATATTTGTTTGATTCTGGTTTGTTATGTGAAATTCATAATAAAATTGTGAGGAATTTTCCATCTATGAGGCTGGTAATTTTGTTTTCTTCTTTTTCATTCGTTACTATATATGCCCATGAGGATATCATACCTTTTATTTTATGTTTTGTTTGAGTGTTTTGGTGACATGTCTTCTTCTATTGATATCAATGTGGTGGGTGGAGTTAGATTTGTTAGATGAGTTTAGTTTGAATGACATGTGAAATGATTGTATATTTAATACCTCACTTGTTCTTCCTTATTTACCATTTGTATTTAATATTATGGTTAGGTGCATTTATGGTAATAAGTGCACTAATGCCTTTTTGTCGACCACCACCCTCATCTCCTCTTTTAAATATGCTTTCATTTTGTTCAACGTTTGAGGACTACCTTATTCTCCAAACTACTTCTCCACAAGGTTGTTGGTGAGTGTCAATTTTTTTTTCTCATACGTTTCCTTCAAACTTCCTTCTTAACTTAACACCATTTTACTAATTAATCATATGTTTTTATTATAGGGTTGAAGTCATTCCAAATCCAACACGTTATCCTTCCTCACAATTTCCTTACCTCTTCTAAGGTGACATGTCTTCTTTTCCTAAAAGTTTTATTATATTTAAATGATAAATGTTTATTTTATTTTGTGTGTCTTTACAAGGTTGGAACTAGGACATTGTCCACCTTAGTTCGAGGTTTGTTTAATTTATAGTATGCAAATTTGCTTTCGTATATTATATTTGTTCACGATTATTGTGTATTCATGGGACTGTTTTGTTAGAATTCTTGTTAAAAAGTATTTTTTTAAAAATAAAAAACCTTGCTAATATATTGTTGATATTCGTTGGATAAAATTATTTATTGTAGAGAATGATGTACTTTGATTACATATGTGCAATGAATGTTATAATTGTCTTCATGTATGGGCTATGAATTGGAATGGAACAAAAAAAAAAAGCTTTTTGTTCTTCAAATATAATTTTAAGTTAACCATCTAATATGTTCTTCCTGTAACATAATTTTAGGTTAACTAATGGTTATTAGGAAATTTACGTTGATTTGTTAATCAAACCAACAAGATAAAATGAGGAGAAAGAAATGAATGTTTGAAAAAAAATAAGTGTAATTAATTAATGAGATCACTGACATGTTTAATACTGAAATTTTCTAGTTTTTATAAAAACAAAAAAAAAAGTCATGTCTTACCGCCAAAAAAGGAAAAAAAATCATACTATCGTTTATATATATATATATATACAAGTCATGTCTTACAACAAAAAAAGAAAAAAAATTAAATCATACCATCGTTTTATTAAAAAAAATCATGTCTGACAACAAAAAAGAAAAAAAAAATCATATCATCGATATATAAAAAAATAAAATCATGTCTTACAGCAAAAAATAAGAAAAGAAGTTTAAATTATACCATATTCTTTAAAAAAAACGTCATATCTTACAACAACAAAAAAAAAAAAAAAAACTTAAACAACCAGACAATTCCATAAGTTAGATATTCCTAAAATCATTTCCATAGATAACCAAAACTTTTTAAATCTCATCATTGATTCATATCATTATCATTATTCTTATTATTATTGCTATTATTATTAGACTACATGAAGCCCAAAACTTAATCAAACTATAGAATCCTAAATCAAACTTAACATTTACTCAAAACTACTAAATTAAACTATGAACTCATTACCTAAGCCCAAAGTTTCTTATGCTTCCAAAGTTGCAACTGGAATATTGTTAGATCTTAATCGAAAAAAACACCTGATCAACTCTTTTTTAGGAAAAAAAAACTATCTTCCCTTTTTTTGTTTGATGTATAAATGTAGATACTATTCTTTTGTGTCATGTTTATGGTGGCTCGTGATTCTCATATTATCACTTATCAAAATTATTAATTAATTTTTTTTTTGTAAATGGAGTGTTGCAGTTGTACAACTCCATATATACAACTAGATTATATGAGAAATGATATCTATTATTTTGTGCATCCTTAAATTTAATATTGTCAAACTATATAACAATTTTTTGTTTGTTTAAAATTTGAGTGATTGAAATTTTAATATAATACGAAATCCAGAAAAGATTGTAAAAATAACTGCCAACATAAATAAAACATCTAGAACTTCATGTTATAATAACCTACACTCCAAACACATGCTATTATAACTAAAACTATAATAATCTGCACCCCGTAGATACTCACAAACTATAATAACCAATAGACTATTAGAACCAACTATGCGCCCCAAACAACTCCTCATTGTTTGGGTTATTATATTTAGGTTGGGGGTTTGTTGAAGTTTAATGGAAGAGTGAAGGGTAAAATTAGAAAAGAAAAAAAACCAGAGTTGACCAAATACCCCACATTTGTCTTATTGGTCGAAAAATGTTGGTTGAATGTCTAATGTTTTTTCACCTGAAGCATTAGATCCGCTAGATCTGGGATTGTCGCCACAGGTCTGCCTCGTGCACACACAAATCCCAGTCGCCGTAACCCGTTGTCGGAACAACTGTCGTCGAAGTCAGATCTGCAGTAGCGCTTCACCAGAATCACCTGATTACTCGATATATTTTTCATGTAAGGATGTGTGTTGGATAGTCTAAGTTAATTTAGTTGTGATTGCTTTAGGAGATTCATCGAGTTTCAAGTTGGAAATAGTGAGATTTAGACAACTCCAATAACGTTTTGACCGACGATTCAGATTATAGGTATTTGTAAAGAGTTTGATAGAACCGTAAGGGAGTGTTTGGCCCATTGGTTTGGGTTAGGGTGATGTTGGGTTTCAAAACCAACACCATGTTTGGTACAAAGGGTTTCAAAACTAAGGGTTTTGAAAACACAACCCCATGGGTTTTGAAACACAACCTCATGGGTTTTGTACCATATTTTTCACTTCTATTTTTCGTTTTTCATTTTCGATGACCACTTCAACAACTCATGGCGACCTCCAACCAACTCCGATGACAATTCTGGCGACTACACCGGCGACCTCCAACCAACTCCAATGACAATTTCGACGACCATACCACGACCAACTAACTCTAATGGCAACTCCAATGACTGCCTGATCACTACCGGTAATGAAAACTTCAACGACCACACCGACGACCGACTAACTCTAATGGCAACTTCGATGACTGCCTGATCACTACCGGTAACGAAAAATTCAAACGACCACACGGGCGATCTGACCATCGCGACGATTACCTCCATCGATAACTACAATGAAAACTGTATACATTAATTTAACGATCACCCCTGTGACTCGACCACCCAAACAACTTGATACTTTGATGCCCCAACCACCGTCAATCCGAAAGAGTTGTTCAACATGAGAAATTCATCCGCTCGAAATGTCATTGAGAGAGCATTTGGTATGCTGAAGGGTCGATAGACGATACTAAGAGGAAAGTCTTTTTACCCAGTAGAAGTTTAGTGCAGGACTATAACTGCACGTTGTTTGTTGCACAATTTAATTATACAAAAGATGGACCCATATCCCACATTCGAGGAGGCACACACAAGTGACCCCGATTCAACTGGGATGAACACAAACAACGTTGGATTTGTAGAGACAACAGATGTCTGGTCTGAATGGAGAGAACATCTTGCAAACCATATATGGATGAATTGGAATGAGAATTGACGATTATTGAATTAAACATATATATATATATATATATATATATATATATATATATATATATATATATATATATATTGATTAGATTTTGTATATATGCACTACATACATTGTGGTGGATAATATTTTTGTGTGTAAATATTATTAATATAATATTAGTAGCTCGAGTGAACGAGCTATATGCAAAATTGAAGGTAATCCTGTGGATGACAAGGCAGATCGCATGGTTGTTGCAAAAACGCTTCTCTCGAATAATATGATGTTGAACTCTTTCTTTACATGAACCATCCCAAATTGGAAGTATGATTACTGTGTGGAAGTTCTGGGGAAAGCACCGGGAACCTGATTCTATTTCCATCTACCACTCTCTATGACTTTTTAGAATTTTATGTTTAAATTTGACTTCATTGGACAACTATCTCTACTTTTTTTATTATTTATTTCAGTCAGCGTAACATGTTATCTTTAACCAACATATTCTATGCATCGATTGTTTTACTTTATCATTGGCGTTGCAGTTCTTACATTACACATTACAACATATAGTTAGTTGTCTTACTTTATGTCATCATGAGTGAAGTGCATTATAAATATAATATATACTCCTACAAAGTATTATAAACTCAAATTAGATACATTAGATAAATTGTTGATAGGTAATTATGTAGTTATGAAGTTAAAAATTAAAGTAAGAAGACAAAATTACTATATTTAAAAAATATTAAGTATTTATTTTAGAAAAAACATACTGCACACACCTAACCCAACACAACACTCGCAGCCCAAACACTGCTTTTTTATGCAACCCATTCCAACACAACACCGCACTCCCAAACATCGCTTTTCGCAACACAACCTAACACAACCTCGCACTCAAACACTCAAGTTTCGCAAGTCCAAAGTGTTTCCGATTTCAAACAAGAAACCCCGTGGTTTCAAATCAGTGGTTTCGATTCCAACACAGCGTGCCAAACAACCCCTAAATGCTTTAATCAAGGTTGTTGTGGGTTGGACTATAATTTTGGAATCTTTGTTGAGCACGTGCGGAGGAAGCGTTGTGTTAATCAATAACTTTGAATTTAAGATTTTTGGAGTAAAACTAAGGTCATAAATTTTTTTAAAATGAGATAAAATTTATGTTGGAGATTTCACTATATTCTATGATTTTACTATTTCGAAAATGTTATGCTCTAAGTTTTGAATATAAATGTTGTAAAAGATATGTCATGCATTATAAATTATTGTTGACTCATGTTATGGGCATTACTATTTATGGATGAAAGATGGGACCTCATGCACGTCTGTATGTTCATGAATCTCTTTTAGAAAGGTTGTGGAAATTGGTCTCCTGAGGGTCGGGTCTATGCATGGTCAAACATGCATTAGAGATCCTATGGGTCAACTTATAGGGGTCTGCGATAGACTTAAATTGTAGATGACTTAAATTATAGGAGTCGGTGAGGCACTCAACATGAAAGAACTCCAGTTGACTAATTGACTACTTAAAGTCGAAGTGAAAGTCATGTATTTAATATTTTGTTTAAAAGAAAGTTTTAGGTTCTGTTTATGAAAGTTTAAAGTCATTATTACATAAGTAGTGAAATCACTTACTAGATATTATTTTATAGTACTCACCTTTTCTCTTAAAAATGTTTTCAAATAAAGACAATGACATATAACACGAGCGACAGGAATAAGTTAGGAAGACCATGAGAATCTCGAAGTCATGTTGTCCACACTTATTGAATTTAGCAGACTTTTAATGATTTTTTTTCGCTTAAGTAGTATAGTGATTTTGTAAATGAGGTCAGACTTTATTTATATTTATTTTAAATGTGTTTGTCTGTTTCGGGTCCCAATAAGGAAATTTCAATTTTGATTTAAACCGATTTTTCTCCTCTTTAAATCTTTTATGACCTAAAATGCATGCATGAGTAGTAATGACCCTAGAAAGTGTAACAACCCCTAGAAAGTGAGTCAAGTAAGGTTGTAACACTTTCATATAGAAAAATTATCTAAAATTCATTTTTCTTGCTTTCTGAGATGCAAAATTATGTATTAAATTTTGATAATCTATGTTCATTAATATATCATTTTCAAATGGATAATATGGCCAATCCATTTAATCTTTCTTGTGACATAGTTGACCTTAAATAAGATTTAATTAATTTTAATTTTGAAAAGCTTTCAGTACAAGCAACCGTTACTGCTATTGTTAATAATATTCTATAAGCAATATATACATTTGGAAAACATTTACCTTTTTTATATAATTTAATACTTTAATAAGACAATAAATTTCATTTTGCAAGACTTCTCTTAATATTTTTAATTCAAAAAATAAATCTAAACCGTTAATGTTACAAAATGTTGATGTTTTAATGTATTTGATCATCATCTAATGACTTTAAAATTTTCATATCAAATAAGAAGTTAAAAATATTTTCGTGTTATTGAAATTGTTCAAATCTATTTAAAGTGAAGAAATTGCTTTATCTATAATATAGTAAAAGTAATTCTAAAAGAATCTTCATCTGATCGTGTTTCTTCAATGTTCAACATTCTCGTCAAATTATTTTTTTCTTTGAATCATTCTTTTTTCATGAAATGTTGGTTGTATTTCCACATCATTTGCAATTTCTTTAACTGAAATCATAGCATTTGTGAATCCATTTTCTCTATATTTTTCTAAAATTGAAAATAAACCTTGTAATTGATCTAAAACAACATCAATATGCATATCTTTATGTTGTAAGACTTTACTCGCATAATTTACAACAAATAATATATCATACCATATAGTCATACCTAACAAGAATTCAAAATTTTCAAATTCATAAGTAGCAAAACAATTAGCTTCATTTTTTCACTTTAGGATCTTCACTAGTTTCTCCCCATTTTAATAAAGCATCCTTTATTTGAGGTGCTTGAAATATAATTGTGTTAATACTTTCAATTCGACTTTTCCATCGTGTTTGTGACAATGATTTGATTGTCAAGTTGGTTATGTGATCTAGCAAAAGTTTCCACCGTCTATAGCTTAAGTCGACCCTAGAATTCAACTTAAAATGAATCTAACCTACCATACATAATATATTTTTTAGGGAAACTGTAAGGGGTCGTTTGCCCCCCTGTTTTTGATTTGGATGGTTTTGGATTCCAAATCCAAAACCATGTTTGACCCAATGTGATTGGTTTTGAAAGACAACCCCATGGGTTACAATAATGCAACCCCATGGGTTTGTGCCATGTTTCTTATTTTATATGGCATCTTCCATTTTCGACGATTACTTCAACAACAATTCCGGTGACAACTCCAACGACCACACACCGGCGACTCGACCATTGCTGACGGTTGCTTCGACAACAACTCTGGCGACCCAACTATTGTTGACAACTACCTCCGACGATAACTCTGACGACCACGCCAGCGATCCCCACCACTGCTGACGACTACCTAAAGTGACAACTCCAACGACCCTTACCACCACTGATGACTACGTCGAACGATGACTCCAATGACCACACTATCGACCCGACCACTGCTAACGACTACTTTAATGACCACTCAAGAGACTTGTATACATCTACCCCAACAACACGATCACTCAAGTACTCAACTACCCTAACGACCTAACTTGCCCACAACCACCCCCAATGAACACTCGACAAACAACTTCGACGACCCGACTATTCTAGCGACAAAACCACCCGACAACCACCACTAACGACCACCCAACAATCACCATCGACGAGCACCTGATGACCACACCCATCGACCTAACCACTCCGATAATCACTTTGACAACCACCTCACGGACTCAATCATCCAACAACAACCTTGGTAGCCCGACCATCCGACAACCACTGTCGATGACCACCGAGTGACCCAACTACCCTGGAGATTTGATCACCTAGTTACTTTTTAAAAAGGTTAAAATTAAACTAAAAATGGATACTAAACAAAGATTGTAATTTCTAAAATATAATTTCAAAAATAGAGTTTTGAATACTTTGTGAAATAGAGTCTTAATTTTTTAAATGGACTTTTTTTTTTAATTTCTAAAATAGAGTTCCAAAAATAGGTTAATATTTTGAAATAGAATGTTAGATTCCCTAATTTATTAGATAAGACTTCTAATTTTTAATTTTTAAAATACAATTCTAAAAATAGTTTTTAAAATAATTTGTGAAACATAGTTTAAAATTTTCCAATTTTTTAAATAAACCTCTTATTTCTTAATTTCTAAAATAGAGTCCCAAAATAGGTTTTTGGATACTTTATGGAATAGAATTTTAAATTCTTTAATTACTTAAATAGACTTCGAATTTTTTAATTTCTAAAATAGAATTCCAAAAATAAGTTTTTGAATACTTTATAAAACAGAGTTTCAAATTAAATTTCCTCATTTATTAAATAGACTTCCATTTTTTTCAAATTTTTAAAGTAGAGTTCCAAAAACTAGTTTTCAAAATAGTTTGTGATATGAAATAGAGTTTTAAATTCCCTTATTTCTTAAATAGACTTCTATATATTTTTTAATTTCTAAAATAGAGTTCCAAAAATGTTTTTCTAAATATTTTTTGAAATAGAGTTTTAAATCACTAATTTCTTAAATAGACTTTATTTTTTTTAATTTCTAAAATAGAGTTCCAAAAATACTTTTCTAAATACTTTGTGAAATAGTGTTTTAAATTCCCTAATTTCTTACTAGACTTCCAATTTTTTAATTTCTAACACAGAGTTCTAATTTTGTAACTCATTTATGGTTATATAAGGGTTTCTACAATTGATAAAATATCCACTAAAAAATAAAAGAAAATAAGAGAACAAAACAACTAAAGGAAAAAGGGAAAGAAAAAAACAACATAAACCCAAGATTCAGAATACTGCCCCCAAACATTGTTTTCTTATTCCTATATTTCAGAACACTGCACCCTAAACACAACTGGTTTTAATTCCAAGACAGGAGACCAAACAACCCCTAAGAGTTTTAGTTTTGAAAAAAAATATATATGAAAGGTCTTCAACTCTCCAACGCAAACTTATGATAGTTTTGAGGGAGTTATATTAATGGTTGGAATTTTTAAGAAAATTTAAAAGAAATTAGGAATAAAAAGATTAAAAGTTAGTAAATTTAAAATGTCATCCAATCAAAATTGAGATAGTTAATAAGCTCATTCATTATGGATTTTTTTAGTAGTTTGCATTTTCAATATTATAAGAAAAATTTCATGAAAAGTAATAGGTATATTATTTTATATTTTAAATTTAATTTCATTAAAAATTAAATTAAATAGATACTAATATTATAATTCATATGGTTAAATGATCAAAAATATCCCTGAACTATGGGGTTGGTTTCTGTTATACTCTAAACTTTGAAAAGTTTCATTTTAACCCTTGAACTTTGAAGTTTGTTTTAAAATAACCCTTGAAGGTTTTTTTTCATAAAATTCATGGACGTAAAATGTTTTTATTTGCATTTGTATTATCGATTTTGTGAACATATTTGAACATAAGCATTGAAAAAAATCAAAACATAAGCGTTGAACATATTTTCATAAAATTCGTCCATATTTTTTTTTAAAAAAAAACCTTCAAGGGCTATTTTGAAATAAACTTCGAAGTTCAAGGGTTAAAGTGAAACTTTTCAAAGTTTAGGGATATAATTGAAAACTAACCCCATAGTTCACAGGTATTTTTGATAATTTAACCATAATATAACGAGATAATTTGATTCAAAATTTAATATGAATGAGATTCATATTTAAAACTATAGATTAAAATTTTATGTGCATAAAATGTGCATTAAAACTATAGGTTAGAGAAGTAATTAAATATATGATATTTAATTTAATTGGTTAAATGTGATTTAATTAAAATTGATATTAATATATAATTAAATATGATTTAATTATATTATTAATTAAATTAGTTAAATTAATTAAATAAGTAATTAGTTTTTTATTCAATTAAATTAATTAAGGAAACGTGTCATCTTGACACATTCCCACTAACCCCATTCCTCTCCCTATCAATAGATATACAGGGAAGGGGGTCAGTTTGAGACTTAGATGAATGATTGGAGAATTGTTAAATTACAGTGGAAGAGAACATACACTGTCGTGTTGTCAATTTGTTGGACAAGAAAAGTAAGGTGTTGTTGATCCTTTGAAACTGCAAAGGTAATATGTTTTTCCTTTTGGTTTAGAACTTACAATATGCTTATCTATTGCTTTAATCCATTTTCGATTATGCTTATCTCTGTTTATTTATCTAATGTACTAGTTTTTGAAGTAAACCAAAACAAACAAGCAATTACGATTAATACCACATTTCTGCTGCTCAATGGGATCCAATTCCCTTCACTTTATGCTTGTCTATGGTATTTTTTGGCCCAATACTTATTTTGTTCGATTTAAATTTCAAGCACGAGAAGTTAGGAATTGTTTCATTCAGTTTATATTTTATGCACGAGAAGTTAGGAATTGTTTCATTTAGTTTATATTTTATGTATTTCTATTTTTGCATCTTTATTTCATTTTGTTTTGTTATGTGAAATTCAGAAAATAATGTAATGAATTTTCCATCTGTGAGGTCGATAATTTTTTTTTCTTATTTTTCATTCGTTGCTACATATACCCATGAGAATGCCATTTTTTATTTTTATCTTTTGTCCATTGTATGGATTTTTTTTTCATTTCTGTTTTGTGCCTCTTTGTTTCATTTTATTTTGTTATGTGAAATTCATAATAAAAATGTGATGAATTCCCCATATTTAAGGTCGGTAATTTTTTTTTCTTCTTTTTCATTCGTTGCTACATTTGCCCATGAGAATATCATATTTTTTTTGTTTTTTTGTTCATTGTATGGAACATAAATTTCATTTCTATTTTTTTTTGCATATTTGTTTGATTCTTTTTTGTTATGTGAGATTCATAATAAAATTGTGAGGAATTTCCCATCTATTAGGATGGTAATTTTTTTTAATTCCTTTTTATTTGTTGCTACATATGCCCATGAAGATATATAGATTTTATTTTATGTTTTTTTTTTTTTGTGTTTTGGTGAAATGTCTTCTTCTATTGATATAAATGTGTTGGTGGAGTTAGATTTGTTAGGTGAGTTTAGTTTGAATGACATGTGAAATGACTGTATATTTAATACCTCACTTTGTTCTTCCTTATTTACCATTTTATTTAATATTATGGTTAGGTGCACTTATGGTAATAAGTGCACTAATGCTTTTTTGTCGACCACCACCCTCATCTCCTCTTTTAAATATGCTCTCATTTTGTTCAAACGCTTGAGGACTACCTTATTCTCCAAACTACTTCTCCACAAGGCTATTGGTGAGTGTCAATTTTTTTACTCGTACGTTTCCTTCAAACTTCCTTCTTAACTTCTCACCATTTTACTAATTAATCATATGTTTTTATTATAGGGTTGGAGTCATTCCAAATCCAACACGCTATCCTTCCTCACGATTTTCTTACCTCTTCTAAGGTGGCATGTATTCTTTTCCTATAAGTTTTATTATATTTAAATGATAAATATTTATTTTATTTTGTGTGTCTTTACAGGGATGGAACTAGGACATTGTCCACATTAGTTCGAGGTTTGTTTAATTTATAGTACGAAAATTTGCTTTTGTATATTATATTTGTTCACGATTATTGCGTATTCATGGGACTATTTTGTCAGTATTCTTGTTAGAAAGTATTTTTTTAAATAAAAAAACCTTGCTAATATATTGTTGATATTCGTTGGATAAAATTATTTATCGTAGAGAATGATATACTTTGATTACATATGTGTAATGAAGGTTATAATTGTCTTCATGTATGGGCTATGAATTGGAATGTAACAAAAAAAAAAGCTTTATGTCTTCAAATATAATTTTAAGTTAACATCTAATATGTTCTTCCAGTAACATAATTTTAGGTCAACTAATGGTTATTAGGAAATGTACCTTGATTTGTTAATCAAACCAACAAGATAAAATGAGGAGAAGAAATGAATGTTTGAAAAAAAATAAGTGTAATTAATTAGATCACCGACATGGTTAATACTGAAATTTTCTATTTTTTTATAAAAACAAAAAAAAAGTCATGTCTTACAACAAAAAAAAGAAAAAAAAATCAAATCATGCAATCGTTATATATATAAGTCATGTCTTACAGCAAAAAAAGAAAAAAAAAGTTTAAATCATACCATCATTTTATTAAAAAAATCATGACTTACAGCAAAAAAAAAAGAAAAAAAATTAAATCATATCATCGTTTTATAAAAAAAAAACAAAAAATCATGTCTTCCAGCAAAAAAGAAGAAAAGAAGTAAATCATAGCATGTTTTTTAAAAAATGTCATGTCTTACAATAAAAAAGAAAAAAAAAACAGACAATTCCATAAGTTAGATATTCCTAAAATCATTTCCATTGATAGCCAAAACTTTTTTAATTTCACCCATATCATTATCATTATTCTTATTATTATTAGACTACAGGAAGCCCAAAACTTAATTAAACTATAGAATCCTAAATCAAACAAAACATTTACTCAGAACTACTAAATTAAACTATGGACTCATTACCCAAGCCCAAAGTTTCTTATCTGTATTTCCAGAGTTGCAACTGAAATATTGTCTGATCCTAATCGAGAAGGACATCTATTTCCTTTTTTGTTTGATGTATGGATGTAGATACTATTCTTTTGTGTCATTCTTACGGTGGCTCGTGATTCTCATATTATCACTCATCAAATTTTTTTTTTTTTTTGTAAATGGAGTGTTGCAGTTGTAAAATACATATAGATTATATGAGAAATGAAATCTGTTATTTTGTGCATCCTTAAATCTAATATTGTCAATCTATAGAACAATTTTTTGTTTTGTTTAAAATTTGGGTGATTGAAATTTTAATATAATACTACATGTGAAATCCAAAAAAGATCGTAAAAAAAAAATACCAGCATAAATACAACATTCAGAACTCCATGTTATAATAACCTACACTTCAAACACAGGTTATTATAACTCAAACTATAATAATTTACCCCTCAAACATAGACTATTATAACTCACAAACTATAATAACTCATAGACTATTATAACCAACTCTGCACCCCAAATAAGCGCATGTTTGGGAATGCTTTTAGAAATATTAATTTTAGTGTAATTGATTTGTCTATAATTGATTTATTAGAAGTGATTTTCATATAATCATTTTCATGTTTGGTTCTATACTTTTAATAGTGATTTTGGTTTTGAAAAAATTCACTTTTTTATGGAAATTTATGAATTTTGACAAAAGATTACGACTTTTACTCGTCATTAAAAGTATACTATTTTCAAAAATAAATAATAATCATTTTAAATTACAACCACTTAACGAAAATCACTTGGAAATCACCTCCCAAGTGATTGAAAGGGAATCACTTCAAATGATTTTGGATTCTTCCAAAATCACTTGCTTAATATTGCCAAACATCACACTTTTGGTAGGAAAGTGATTTTAGACATATCAAAAGTGATTTTGGTCACTCCAAAATCACTCTCAAACATGCCCTAACTCCTTAGTGTTTGGGTTATTATATTTAGGTTGGGGGTGTCACAATCGTACTCTTCGCAACGGGACAATCGATTGTGCGACACTTGTTCTAACTCAGCGAACAAGTCAGCCAAACGAAAACGGAAATCGCGAACAACTTCATATAAGAAATAGCCTCCACTCACGTTTCGAGAGAAAATGGTTTTATGAAAACGTTGGAGAGAAAACATTTTTTAACATATCTTGAAAGTTTGTTATACACCAGCAAGCAAAATAAAGGGACAATCACAGCTTGAAAGCATATAACCCGGGTAGGAAGAACTGACAACTAGTCACATTCCCCTATAGTATATTATGTGTAATTTTAGCTATTATAGGCTTGAACATGAAAATGGAGAGGAGTCATACGCCCCAAAAAAATACATGGAAAGTAAACAACAAGCAACAATGAAGTAAATACATGAAAACTTAGTAAAAAGGGGTTGGAATGGGCATGTGTCATAGACAACACGCCCTGGACAAGCATACCCCTGACATTTTCCCCCTACTAAAACAATTGACGACTATGTCAACTGGTGAAGCTTGAACTCTTCAATCTTCTGCGCCCAGATGACCAGATCTTCATATCGTTCCCAACTTGTTTCCTCCGTAGGGAGGTCCTTCCATTCGACAAAGAATTCTTGGACCACCTGTATAGGTCTTCTAGTCTTCCTGTTTCTTGTGGCAGAAATCTCGTCCACAACTTTGACGTCTTTTTGTTTCAGGTCGATGTTTGGTCGATTTGTGATATTGCGGTGACCATCATCTGGATTAGGATGATAGGCCTTTAAGTTGTTCACATGAACTATTGGATGGATTTTCATCCATGTGGGCAACACCACCCTATATGAGGTCACTCTGATTTTCTTTAGCACTTCCATGGCTCCCTCGTATTTTCTTACAAGTCGGTGATCCTTGCGACTTCGAAATCGGATTTGTTCTGGTCTCAATTTGACAAGGACTTGATCCCCCGCTCGAAACTCGAGAGGACAACGTTTCTTATCTGCCATTTCTTCATCTGTTTGGAAGCTTTCTCTGAAGAGATATAATCCCAATGCAGAAGCAATTGATCGCCTTTGTTCTTGATTATGTTCACGTAGAAATTCAAAAAAACAGAAAACTAAGGTTAAGGCTAACTATGAAAGCACAATAAAATAAGAGATTACCTTTGAAGACATTGTTCTTCTTGTAATCCTCTCGTCGTCTACAATCGAACACCTCCAATGAGTCTTCTCGGTTGTTCTCTAGGAGAGGGAGAGAAGTGAGACTCCTTTTTGGAGGAGGGATTTCGTAGAGAGAATTTGAGAGAGATAAGCTTTTGCTTGGAATGCAAAACTTTGCAAATGACTTAAGTTCTCCATTTTGCATCAAAATGATGCTTAGATAGTCAATGTGGGTGGAGACAAATTCTTCATCCATTATGCCACCATTTCCTCCAATTATGCATAAATGCATAATATATGGTATCAAGTATCTTATTATGTAAATCATATTTACATAAAGGGAAAATTAAATATCTCATATTAATTTATTTAATTATGCCTTAATTTCATAATTAGGCAATAATATAGCTAATATGAATTATATTCACATTAAACTATATTATTGATGGAACACGAGACATATGCAGCAGAAAAAGGATCTAATGACACTTTAATTGCATCTAACTTAATAGAAATTACCATGCAAACATACAAAAACAGTAATCTAAAAAAGGGAAGAAAATACAACCTTTGTAGCTCAATTTCTTCACGATCTCCTTGCCAAAGCATAAACCAAACACAAACCGGACCACCACTAGAGTTTCCCCGCTATCCTCTGGACTAAGAATCGAGTTGTGGGACCCAGTGAATGAAAGATTGAAAAGGAAGAATGGGAGGTTCAAAGCTTTATGTGAGGAAAGGAAAAGAAGTACCTTTTGGTGAGACTTCTTTTTTAAAACACTAAAAATTACGCAAGAGAAAAACTCTTTATTTTAAAAACAATCCTATTTATAAAGAAATTACATGCATCAAATGCATGTCAAAGCTCACCAAAATGCAACACCTCACAAAACACTAACTAAATCCTATTTACACATAGTCCACTTAAGTTAGTGGGATTGTCCAACAAAAATTTGGATAATTCCACTAACTCTAGTTAAAGGTAAAATAGTCTTTTCCATTTGGTCAAAGTCAATCTTAGACTTTTCCCGAGCCAAAAAGTCAACCCTGTGACTTTTTTCGATTTTGACCCTCATAACTAATTTTGACCTCCCGAACATGAATCCGCATTCATATTTTTGAAATTCAAATCACATTTGAATATATTGTGTCATAAAAAATCGATAGTTATATTACATATACTTGTCGGTTTAAAACTTCTTTCCTAATTCGAACAATTCAAATTAATCCAACATACTGTTCTAAGTTTAATCCATATGAGCTAGAAGGGGGACCTAATGGACCTACAGATCATGGGCTCCAACAATCCGAGATTACCCGGTCAAACTCTTTAACCCAATTAATCAACATTTGTTAACTAACGGGTCATTCCACTAAAGACCCGTAGTTGCACTACCCTCACTGTAGATATATTTTTGTCCACCTGATATAACCGTAACCAGTAAGTCAATCCTTCACAAGTTGTTCGTGGTCTCGGCTGGGTCAAAATACCATTTTACCACCGAGAACACTTCTTGTTCCTTAATTCCCACTGAACATCTATAGAATAATTGATTTGTGGTCCATCAAATCTAGTCCCTCTCAGCCTAGTGAGAGGGTGGGGCCCCTTGTTCTAGTTTCGAAGTCAACACTTAAGGGAACAACCTATCTACTATCCCTAGAGTCGAGTAGGAGTGAATTTCGTCTTGTAACCTATGTCCCCAGCTATCTGCCCAGTCTTACCCTGAAATGGGAGGCTTATCGAGCCAACGTTGTTGAGTTGCTCTCACCCATGTAGATCTAAGGATAATCCCAAATAAACAGGAGTTCATAGTTAGCTCAGGATTGATATCGAGTTACCTAGGTCATCAAATTTGAATTAGTCAATTTTACACAGTAAACGGTGTTATAAAACAAAAGTGACTAAGTCGTGATCCAGTCTTATACAAACTCATTGCATAGGATCTTCCCACTTACATATCTCTATATGAACGATTCAGGATCACATTGTTTGTACTAACTACAAAATAGGTCGCATCCATAGTGTCTCCAGAATAAGGCGCCCAACCTTATCTTTATACTATAGACCATTTTAGGTTATATACTCGAACTTGATCCATGTTTTATGTCATCACATAAAGTTCAAGTCTACATTAAATAGTTTCGGGACCTTAGTTTATTAGATTCAAGATTATGGTATACTAATTCAATAACAATTTTATCGAAAAAAAAACACGAAAAAAGTTTATCAATTACAAACTACGAGTTTTAGGACATAAAATCTAACAATTATATATCCATTATATCATATATAATTGATATAATTCCCTAAATTGAATTTGAACACCTCGAATTCATTCCAAAACTTTATACCCTCATTATTTCCATATTGAGTCAACCGAGGGACCTAATGGACCTACAAATCAAGCTCCAACGATATGAGATTAACTAATCAAACTCTTAGATCTCGTTAATCAACATTCGTTAACTACGAGTCATTCCACTAAAGACTTGTAGTTGCACTCTCCTCATTGTAGGATAAGTTGTGTGTGAGTCTGATGGAACACAAGACATACGCAGCGGAAAAAGGCTCTAATGATACTCTAATTGCAACTAACTCAATAGAAATTAACATGCAATCATACAAAAACAATGAACTAAAAAGGGAAGAAAGTACAACCTTTTTAGCTTGATTTCTTCACGATCTCCTTGCCAAAGCAAACCGAACACAACCGAACCACCACTATAGCTTCTCCGCTATCCTCTGGACTCAGAACTGGGTTGTGGGACCTGGTGAATGAAGGATTGAAAAGGAAGAATGAGAGGTTCAAAGTATTAAGTGAGGAAAAAGAAAAATAAGTAAGTTTTGGTGAGACTTCTTTTTTAAAAACTAAAACTTCAGCAAAAGGAAACCTTTGTTTTGAAATCAATCCTATTTATAAAGCAATTACATGCATCAAATGCATGTCAAAGCTCACCAAAATGCAACACCTCACAAAACACTAACTAAAGTGGGTTATGTGTCATTCTATAATGTTTACACATAGTCCACTTAAGTTAGTGGAATTGTCCAACCAAAACTTGGATAATTCCAATAACTCCAGTCAAGGGTAAAATAGTCTTTTCCATTTGGTCAATAGTCAAACTTTGACTTTTCCCGAGCCAAAAAGTTAACTCTTTGACTTTTTACGATTTTGACCCTCTTGACTAATTTTGACCTCCCGAACATGAATCCACATTCATATATTTGAAATTCAAATTACATTTGAATATATTGTGTCATAAAAAACCGATAGTTATATCACATATACTTGTCGGTTTAAAACTTCTTTCCTAATTCGAACAATCCGAATTAATCCATCATACTGTTCTAAGTTTAATCCATATGAGCTAGTAAGAGGACCTAATGGACCTACAGATCATGGGCTCCAACAATCCAAGATTAACCGGTCAAACTTTTTAACCTAATTAATCAACTTTTGTTAACTAACGGGTCATTGCACTAAAGTCCAGTAGTTGCACTCCTCTGACTGTAGATATATTTTTGTCCACCTGATATAACCGTAACCAGTAAGTCAATCTTTCACAGGGTGTTCGTGGTCTCAGTTGGGTCAAAATACCGTTTTAGGGAGAACACTTCTTGTTCCTTAAGTCCCACTAAACCTCTATAGAACAATTGATTTGTGACCCAACCAACAAATATAGTCCCTCTCAGCCTAGTGAGAGGGTGGAGCCCCTTGTTCTAGTTCTGAAGTCAACACTTAGGGGTTGTTTGGCGCGCTGTGTTGGAATCAGAAACCCTGGAGTTTCTTGGCTGGAATCAGAAATACTGGACTTGCAGAAAACAGTGTTTGGAGCGCAAGGTTGTGTTAGGCTATGTTGCAGAAAACAGTGTTTGGGGTGCAGTGTTGTGCTGGAATGGATTGCATAAAACATTGTTTGGGGTGCAGTGTTGTGCTGGAATGGATTGCATAAAACAGTGTTTTGGGTGCAGTGTTGTGTTGGGTTAGGTGTGTGCAGTCTGTTTTTTCTAAAATAAATACTTAATATTTTTTAAATATAGTAATTTTGTCTTCTTACTTTATTTTTTAACTTCATAAATACATAATTACCTATCAACAATTTTTCTAATATATCTAATTTGAGTTTATAATACTTTGTAGGAGTATATATTATATTTATAATGCACTTCATTCGTGATGACATAAAGTAAGACAACTAATTATGTTGTAATGTGTAATGTAAGAACTGTGGCGCCAATGATAAAGTAAAACAATCGATGCATAAAAATATGTTGGTAAAAGATAACATGTTACACTGACGGAAATAAATAATAAAAAAAGTAGAGATAGTTGTCCAACGAAGTTCAGCTAAACATAAAATTCTAAAAAAGTCATAGAGAGTGGTAGATGGAAATAGAATCAGGTTCCTGGTGCTTTCCCCATAACTTCCACACAGTAATCATACTTCTAATTTGGGATGGTTCATGTAAAGAAAGAGTTCAACATCATATTATTCGAGAGAAGCGTTTTTGCAACAACCATGCAATCCTGCCTTATCATCCCTGGGATTGCCTTCAATTTTACATATAGCTCGTTCACTCGAGCTACTAATATTATATTAATAATATTTACACACAAAAATATTATCCACCATAATGTATGTAGTGCATATATACAAAATCTAATCATTATATATATATATATATATGTTTAATTCAATAATCGTCAATTTTCATTCCAATTCATCCATATATGGTTTGCAAGATGTTCCCTCCATTCAGACCAGACATCTGTTGTCTCTACAAATCCAACGTTGTTTGTGTTCATCCCAGTTGAATCGGGGTCACTTGTGTGTGCCAACTCGAATGTAGGATCCGGGTCCATCTTTTGTATAATTAAATTGTGCAACAAACAACGTGCAGTTATAGTCTTGCACTAGACGCACTAGACTTCTACTGGGTAAAAAGACTTTCCTCTTAGTATCACCCATCGACCCTTCAGCATACCGAATGCTCTCTCTATGACATTTCAAGCGGATGAATGTCTCATGTTGAACAACTCTTTCGGATTGGCGGTAGTTGGGGCATCAAAGTATCAAGTTGTTTGGGTGGTCGAGTCGCAGGGGCGATCGTTAAATTAATCTATAGAGTTTTCATTGTGGTAATCGATGAAGATAATCGTCGCGATGGTCAGGTCACCGGTGTGGTCGTTTGAAGTTTTCGTTACCGGTAGTGATCAGGCAGTCATCGAAGTTGCCATTACGTTAGTCGGTCGCAGGTGTGGTCGTTGAAGTTTTCGTCATCGGTAGTGATCAGGCAGTCATCGGAGTTGCCATTAGAGTTAGTCGATCGCCGGTGTGGTCGTCGAAATTGTTATCGGAGTTGGTTGTGGTCGTCGGTGTGGTCGTCGGAATTGTCATCGGAGTTAGTCGGGATCGTCGGTGTGGTCGTCAAAATTGTCATCAGAGTTTGTCGGGGTCGCCGGTGTGGTCGTCAGAATTGTTATCGGAGTTGATTGGGGTCGTCGGTGTGGTCGTTGGAATTGTCATCGGAGTTGGTCGGGGTCGCCGTGTGGTCGTCGGAATTGTCATCAGAGTTGGTCGTGGTCGCAGGTGTGGTCGTTGAAATTGTCATCAGAGTTGGTCCAGGTCGCCGGTGAGGTCGTCAGAATTGTCATCGGAATTGGTCGGGGTCGCAGGTGTGGTCGTCGGAATTGTCATCGGAGTTGGTCCGGTCGCCGGTGTGGTCGTCGGAATTTTCATCAAAGTTGGTCGAGTCGTCGGTGTGATTATCGAAGTTTTCATCGGAGTTGGTTGAGTTGCTAGTGTAATCGTCGGAGTTGTCGTTGTTGGTGATCGTTTGAGTTGTCATCGGAGTTGGTCGGGACACCGGTGTAGGCGTCGGAGTTGTTGTCGAAGTTGTCATCGAAATTGTTGTTGAAGTGGTCATCGAAAATGAAAAACGAAAAATAGAAGTGAAAAACATGGTACAAACCCCATGAGGTTGTGTTTCAAAACCCATGGGGTTGCGTTTCAAAACTCATTGGGGTTGTGTTTTCAAAACCCTTGGTTTTGAAACCCTTTGTACCAAACATGGTATTGGGTTTGAAACCCAACACCACCCTAACCCAAACCAATGGGCCAAACACCCCTTTAAGGGAACAACCTATCTCTACTATCCCTAGAGTCGGGTAAGAGTGAATTTCGTCTTGCACCCTATGTCCCCAGCTATTTATCCAGTCTTACCCCTGAAATGGGAGGCTTATTGAGTCAGCGTTGTTGAGTTGCTCTCACCCATGCAGATCTAAGGATAATCCCAAATAAACAAGAGTTCATAGTTAGCTTAGGATTGAGATTGAGTTACCTAGGTCATCAAAATTAAATTAGTCTGTTTTATTCAGTAAACGATGTTATAAAGCAAAAATGACTAAGTCGTGGTCCAGTCTTATACAAACTCATTGCATAGGATGCCCTCACTTACATATCTCTATATGAACGATTCAAAATCACATCGTTTGTACTAACTACTGTTGGGATTTGTGCCCTAAACTTATATAATTTTGATCAAATAAATAAAGAGTTATTTGTTTTGATAAAATTATATTCTTGCTTTATAAATCCAATAAACTAAACTCCAAGGTTATAGTGTATCTTGAACATCACTGTAGTAGACACTATTTGAATTGTGTTCAAGAGTATAATCTAAATGGTCTATGATATAAGAATAACCTTATTCTTGTAACATCATGGATGCATCCCACTTTGTAATTAGTACAAATGAGGTAATCCAACTCATTCATGTGGTTGATATGCGAGTGGGGGCATCCTGTATGAAGAGTTCATACAAGACCGGACTGCAAATTATTACTCTAACCAGTATAACGCCGCTAACAGGATAAGACTGGTAATTTATAGATGGTCATTAGTGACTCGACCTGAATCCTGCGTAAGTTAAGAACTCCTGCTTATAGGGGTTTGTCCTTAGACTAGTATGGGTGAGAGTGGCTTTTAGGCGACTCAATAAGATTACCTTCTCTGGGACAACCTCGTAGGTAGCCGTGGACTTAACTATGCAAGATAGAATTCACTCATTTATACACTAAGGAATTAGATAGGTTGTTCCCTTAAGAACTGAGTTAAGGTCTTGAACAACGGGGCCCCGCCCTCTAAATTGACTCAAGAGGGTATGAGTCTATGGTAGGACCATAGACTTATTGTTCATTAGAGGATCAGTGGTGCTTAAGGAACAAAGAGGTAATCACAGGGATAAAACGGTAATTTGATCCAACTGTGATTACGAACAACCTGTGAAGGGTCGACTCATGGGTAATGATTATATCAATGGACACAATATAATCTACAGTGAGGAGAGTGCAGCTACAAGTCTATAGTGGAATGACTTGTAGTTAATGAATATTGATTAATTGGATCAAAGAATTTGATCAGTTAATCTCACATCATTGGAGCTCATGAACTGTAGGTCCATTAGGTCCCTCCGTTGGCTCAACATGGTAATATTGAGGGTATAAAGTTAGGAATGAAATTGAAGAGTTCAATTTCATATATGAGGTGTTATATCAATTATATGTGATATAATTGATATAATATATAGTTTTAATGTGAATTAGATTCACATATTAACTATATATTAATGAGAGAATGAAGAAGGGATAGGATGGTAATTTTCATCCTATTTCCCTATAGGTAGTTGCATGAGATGCAACTTTAAGGTTGAAGGCTTTTTGACAAAATCCTAGTATTCTCTCAAATTTGTGTTGGAAGGAGTTCCAAACACAATTCCATAAGATCACCTCACCTCACCTTAAAGGAAGCCACCTTCCTCCCTCACCTAGAGAACAACGGAGAAGATCTGGTGACGGAACTTCACAAAGTTTAAATTGTTGCTGAGATTGTGATTTATTGAGGAGGGATTCGTGAAGAAAACAATCTTCAAAGGTAAATTTCTTGTTGTCCTTGTTGTAAAGCATGCTTAATCTTATATATATTGTTCTTGATTGAAATCTGTGTAATAAAATAAAGAACACGCGATTCACAATCGCTTCCGCTGCGGGATTCGATCTCTTCAATTGGTATCAGAACCCAATTGTGTTCTTCAATAACAAAAGGTGGGATTTACTGTTTTCATGTGATGAATGAATGGTTTGCAAATTAGATGTTTTCATTCTTGGCACATAGATTTACAATTTTTTCCATTGAATCGTTCAATGTAAGAGGCTAGTGTTTTGGGCCATTTTAATTGTAAATCGAGTCTATAAGTCCGTGTCGATCGAGGAAAAGTTGTTGCTGAGAGGAATGGAGCAAAAACGAGCAAAAGAGTGGAGGAATGCTTGTTGTCTGCGTGCAGCGTTGCAACGTTGTTCATTGGCATTACAACGCCACGCTTGCGGATGAAGGCGCACATTAGAGGCAGCGCAGCGTTGTAACGCCGAAGACGTTTTGCAGCGCGCTCCAACGGTTAGAAACAGACAAAATGCAGTGTTGCAACGCCGAAGGCGTTTCAGGAGCTTTCCAAACGGGTGAAAATCAGTTTTTTTTATATATATATTAAATATAAAAACGTTTTATATTTAATTTTATTTAATATTATTAATTTTAATTAATATAATTAGATTATATTAATTAAAATGAATTTTAGGGTGCAAAAATGGTCTAATTTTGCTATTTAAATTATGCAATTGTTGTATAATTATTGTCATGCATAATGTATGCTTTTATTTTAGATATCCCACCTTAGGTTAAGCATTTCCATACATCATTTATAATATAAAGTGTTATATTATATAGTTTGCATGTATAATTAATAGAAGATGTTATATTAATTTATGGACAACATTGACATGCATTATAATTCATGAGATGATTATGCATGCTATGTATGTTTTACTATTCATGAGATGAATGATCAAGCACAATAGTATGCATGTCACCTAAGATTAATTATTAGTTTTAAAATGTTTAGAACTTGAAATTAATAGATCTTAGGTTATCTAATTCTAATTAGATTAGAATTAGAAACCAAGTAATTTATAAACAATGATTAAAAGAGGAACTTTATCTAAGGAAGGTTCTGTCTAGGTTGGGGTATTTAAGCTGACGGAAACGGAACATCCCTACCTGGGAACTGACTTGGGAGTGAATTTTAATCAGAGGGTTTATAAATTATAGTAGCGTTAGCGGGTTTATTAAGAGGTTACTAAACTAGAAATCCTAGGCTTAATATAAAATGTTATATTAGCAAACTTAGGATAAAATCAATATAAGTGTTATATTGATAAGTTTAGGTAAAACTATTAGTCGGGTTTAGTCAAAGTAAATTTCCTATAGAGTTAAAGTATCCAGTGGAAGGAAAAGTGTATATGATACATATTTTTCCACCTACGTTTCTCCGGGAAGTTCATACCGTGAGACTCATACTTGGCCTCGTGGCGCAAACGGGAGCGTCCCCCTTCGGATGGTGTTTGTATGAGTCAATATCAAGGTGAATGGAGAGGGTACTTATAGTGAGTGGGAGCAAGTTTAGTGAAAAACAAAACCTATGGTCTCTTCTGTCGGTTCACACTGTAAGATCACTATGGTCAGCCTGCTAGTTTAGCCCGGACCAAACAATCCCTTCGGAGGGCTTGATCATAGGGGATCGAACACGATGGACACCCGAAAGGGATAAAGATTTCCTTAGTCTGTTTTTCAATCTAGTCCTCCCTTCGGCGGATTTTATTGGATGGGGACTCTAGGGTCTAAAGACATAGGGTTACACTCACAAGGTACATAAGAAGTGTATGTATCTTGACCGAAAAATGGTAACTAAAGTCTATAGGAATAAGAGTTATTCTGACATTAGATTTTGGTCAAGAGTGTCTTGAAAAAAGGATAAGTGTTTTTTATTACCCTTCGATGTCATACATTCTAAACCATTGGAGTATCATTGCAAATTATAAATGACCTAGGAATCATTCAATAATTAGCTAAAACATGATTGGATTAGACAATTATAGCAAGACACTTATACAAATTTTTTTTTTGTAAATTTTCAGCAATATGTCTAGCTCAATTATTTCCTTACTGGGTGTGGAAAAATTAACCGGAGAGAACATAATGACTTGGAGGAATAGACTCAACATAATCTTGGTTGCACATGATCTTAAGTTCGTTCTCAATGAGGAGTGTTCTCAATTCCCTGCTCAAAACACACCTCAATCTGTTGAGGATGCGTATGACAGCTGGATCAATGCCAATGAAAAGGTAGAAGCCTATATCCTGGCTAGCATACCTGATGTTCTAGCCAGGAAGTTGGAGGGCAAGGTCTCAGCTCGTGAGATCATGAATTTTGTGCTAAATTTGTCTAGACACCCATCCAAATAAATTCTGCATGAAGCCATAAAGTACGTTTACAACGTGCACATGGAGGAGGGAACGTCAGTAAGAGAACATGTTCTCAATCTGATAGCTCACTTCAACATAGCAGAATTAAATGGGGCGGTCATAGATGAGAAAAGTCTGGTTTCGTTCATCCTAGAATCTCTTCCGAAGAGTTTTTTGCAATTCCACCCCAATGCAGCGATGAACAACATAGAGTATGATTTGACTTCTCTGCTAAATGAGCTGCAGAATTATCAGTTTCTTATGGATGATAAGAGACAACAGAATGGAGAGGCAAATCTGTTTGCCCATTCCAAAAGTTCTCATAAGGGTTCACCCTCTGGAACTAAGTACTGCAGTCATACTTCTGAACTTAAGAAGATACAGAAGAAAAAGAAAAGGAGTAAATAAATAGCAATCGTCTGACAAGAAAAGTTGTTATTTGATAACGTGTATGTAGTTTCAGGGTTTATTAGAAACCTTATTTCAATTTCTTGCCTTAGCGACGAATATTGTACTTCAATTTCTTTTCAATTGAATAAAGTGTTTATTTTTTTGGAAAAATATTGAACTATGTGTTGCTCTTCTTGAGAATTATTTGCAATAGTTTAATTCAATTAAAATAGTTTTAAACACTAAATTATTCAAAATAGCAAGTACACGAACTGATTTCCTGATTTCTCCTAAAGAAAATGCTCATCTTGGCGTCTTAAATTGGGTCACATTAACCTCAATAGAATTGAGAGATTGGTAAAGAATGAATTTCTAAATGAGTTAGAAGAAAATACTTTACCTGTATGTGAATCCTGCCTTGAAGGCAAAATGACTAAAAGATCTTTTAGTGGAAAAGGTTATAGAGCCAAAGAACCACTTGAGCTCATACATTCAGACCTTTGTGATCCGATAAATGTTAAAGTCAGTGGAGGTTATGGATATTTCATCACTTTTATAGATGATCATTCTAGATTTGGGCATATTTACCTAATGCATCATAAGTCTTAAGCACTTGAAAAGTTCAAGGAATTCAAGACTGAAGTTGAAAATCAATTAGGTAAAACAATTAAAACACTTCGATCAGATCGAGGTGGAGAGTACATGGATTTAAAATTCCAGAACTATATGATAGAACATGGAATCACATGCCAACTCTCAGCTCCTGGTACACCACAACAAAATGGTGTATCATAAATGAGAAATAGAACCTTGTTGGACATGGTTCGATCAATGATGAGTTATGTCCATCTCCCTAATTCCTTTTGGGGTTACGCAGTAGAGACTGCGGGATACATTTTGAATAATTTGTCATCAAAGAGTGTTTCTGAAACACCTTTTGAACTCTGGAAAGGACGTAAAGGTAGTTTATGTTATTTCAGAATTTTGGGTTGTCTAACACATGTGCTTGTGACAAATCCAAAGAAGTTGGATTCACGTTCAAAATTGTGCATATTCGTAGGCTACCCAAAAGAAACAAGAGGTGGATTATTCTATGATCCTAAGCAAGATAAGGTTTTTGTGTCGACAAATGTCACTTTCTTAGAGGAGGACCACATAGGGACCACAAACCAAGAAATAAAGTTGTGTTAAGTGAGTTAAACGGAACAATAGCAAAGGTTGCTAATAAAACTAGTACGTCAACAAAAGTTGTTGATACTAGCTTGTTTAGTCAAGAGAGTCCATCTCAAGAATTGAGTATGCCTCGACGTAGTGGGAGGGTTTTAACATAACCTGACCGTTACATGGGTTTATCTGAAATCCAAGTTGTTATACCAGATGACGACTGTGAGGATCCATCGACTTATAATCAAGCGATGGTTGACAAAGACAAAGACAAATGGGGCATAGTCATGGACCAAGAAATGAAGTCTATGTACTTCGATTCTGTTTGGGATCTTGTAGATAAACCTGATGGGGTAAAACCTATAGGTTGTAAGTGGATCTACAAGAGAAAGCGTGGTGTAGATGGAAAGGTGCAAACCTTTAAAGCTAGACTAATAACAAAAGGTTATACCCAGGTTGAAGGGGTTGACTATGAGGAAACTTTTTCACATGTTGCTATGGTAAAGTCTATCCGTATCCTACTTGCCATTGTCGCATATTATGACTATGAGGTATGGCAAATGGATGTCAAGACAGCATTCTTGAATGACAATCTTGACGAGAACATCTACATGGACTAACCCAAAGGGTTCATTGAACCAGGACAAGAGCAAAAGGTTTGCAGACTTAAAAGGTCAATCTACGGACTGGAACAAACCTCTAGGTCCTGAAATATAAGATTTGATGAGGCAATCAAATCTTTTGGCTTTGATCAGAATGAGGGCAAATGGTAGAACTAGTGATATTTTTAAAACATATTATAAAAAAAGAGCCATTTGAAAAACTATTTATAAAAATAGAGTGGTTTGATTGTCTCATTGGAATGCGTCTCTACAAGAGACGCATTCAACACCTCCCAGCCAAATCCGTGGTCCCAATTCAACGGAAGTTGTTCTTAACAAAAAAAAAAATTAATAAAAAAATAACAAAATCGTAACTAACCATCCAATCAAATAAAAAAATTAAATACAAATTAACTCATCATTTTTTCTTTCCATTTTTTAAATACCAAATATTATTTTTTTTATTAATTTAGCTAAAATATATCTAAACAATTTATTTGGTAGGATGAATGAAATATCCTTTAATTTTCTAAAAAATACTTTCATATAAAAAAAAGGTACTCTCTGTTTTAAAATGAAAAGAAAAAAACAAAGTTTATAATCAAGCAAAAAATATTCTCTCAGTAATGTAACATTTTTTTCATAAGAATATATATACAAAGTACCATTGTAGAAATATATGTATGAAAATTGAAAAACAAATTATTAAGGAATACATTATTGTAAAATAGTTGTTTATCCAAAGATATTATTGAAGGATTATAAAAGGATCGATTACAAAATTATTGAATTAATAAAAAAATATTTTTATTGTTAGAGGTTACTTATTACCTAAGGAATGAAATTTTGTAAATTTATGTGAATTATAAAGAAAATTTTTAAGTAATCATTTATTTGTATGATTTTTTTTCGCACAAACATGAATTAAGTTGTACATCCAATTTTTTTTTTGTTATTTTATTTGGTCACATATATATATATATATAGTATTTCAATGATAATAATGTATTTTTTTTATATGAAAATATTTTTTAGAAAATTATAGGATATTTTATTCCTCCTACAAAATAAATTGTTCAGACATATTTTAGCTAAATTAACAAAAACAAAGTAATATGTGGTTAAGGAGAGATAAACTAAGATTATGATGAATAGAATGACACTACAATTATTCATATATTTAAAAAATGAAAAGAAAAAAAAAAGATGAGTTAATCATTTTTTATTTTATTGAATGGTTAGTTAAGATTTTATTTTATTTTTTATTAATTTTTGTTAAGAAAGTGGTTAGTTAAGATTATATATTTTTTAATTAATTTTTGCTAAGAAAGTGTTGCGTTGAATGCGTTTCTACAACAGACGCATTCCAATAAAAACAAAAAATACACCCTATTTTTATAAATAGTTTTTCAAACTACTCTTTTTTTATAATATGTTTTAAAAATTACACTAATTCTACAATTCGTCCTCAGAATGATGATGAACCTTGTGTCTACAAGAAAATCATCAAAAGTTCTGTCGCATTCCCAGTTCTATATGTGGATGATATCCTACTCATTGGAAATGATGTAGGTTATCTTACTGACATTAAGAATTGGTTAGCTACGCAATTCCAAATGAAAGATTTGGGAGAAGCGCAGTTTGTTCTTGGGATCCAGATTTTCCAGAACCACAAGAATAAAACACTACCCCTGTCTCAGACATCTTACATCGACAAAGTATTGTTGAGGTTTAAGATGCAAGATTCCAAAAAAGGTTTATTTCCTTTTAGATATGAAGTTCATTTGTCTAAGGAACAGTGTCCTAAGACACCTTAAGGAGTTGAGGATATGAGACAGATTCCTTATGCATCAGCTGTTGGGAGCCTGATGTACGCCATGTTGTGTACTAGGGCAGATATCTATTTTGCAGTTGGAATGGTCAGTAGGTATCAATCCAATCCAGGACCTGAACACTGGACAACGGTTAAAACAATCCTTAAGTATCTACGGAGAAAAAGGAACTGTATGCTTGTGTATGGGGTTAAGGATTTGATCCTTACAGGATACACAGATTCTGACTTTCAAACTGATAAAGATTCTCAAAAATCTACATCAGGGTCAGTATTTACTCTTAACGGAGGAGTTGTAGTATGACGAAGCGTCAAGCGAGAATGCATCACTGATTCCACTATGGAGCCCGAATATGTAGCAGCTTGTGAAGCAGCTAAAAAGGTCGTTTGGTTAAGGAAATTCATGTTGGATTTGGAAGTTGTTCCAAATATGAGTTTGCCCATCACGTTGTATTGTGATAACAGTGGTATCGTGGCAAATTCAAGGGAACCCATGTAAACACACTAAAACCCTTTCTATTACTATTTGCAAACTCTAAGACTATTTGCAAATATGGTAAAAATGAAATTCAACCCATGTAAACACACTAAAACCCTTTATATTACTGATAAAAGATTATCGTTGATAGACTATCATTCTAAGTGAAGTCTATATTAGTGATAGAAATCTATCACGAGTAGACTTCAATCACAGTTACAATTATTGTTGATTAGAAACTAGTCTATCAATGATAACAGTTTATCACTGATAGACTAGACTGCATGCATTGTAGTTGAAGTCTATCATTGATAGGAGTCTATCGTTGATAAACTTCAATCACAATGCATGTAGTCTATCAATGATAGAAGTGATAGCTTGTTATATGTTGTGAATGAAATCTAGTAGTGATAACTAATAGCAATCTATTAGTGATATACTACATGTGTTGTGATCGAAGTTTATCACCTATAGAAGTCTATTATTGATAGACTCAAATCATAATGAATATAGTCTAGTCTATCAATGATAGAAGCAATACACTGTTATCTCTGATAGACTTATACAAGAGACAACTATATGTATTGATGATAGATTTCTATCACCGATGAAATATTCATGGTAAATGTAATATTCTATTTGTTTTTTTAATGTTTAATTACTTCAATATTAAACCCACAATAGTCTAAAAAACCATCATTTCATCAATCAAAACTCTAGTAGTCTTATAATTCTCATAGCAAGCCCAACCATACTTTAAAATTACTGCAAAAAATGAAACAAAAAAATATGTAAGTTAATGATACTGATATTAGTGATACTTTTTTCAACTTTAATCTCATATTAAAATCTATCATACTGATATTTCTCTTTGATCACTCTTGCAATATAGATAAATATTTAGTTTATTTGTGATAGATTGATATTAGAGAGAGACATATCAGTCTATCAATAGTAGACTTCAATCACATATTGAAGTCTATCACTAATAACCTTATTTTTCTCTTTAATATTAGAGAGGAATATAAATTTATCATCTTAGAATATAGATCCAAAAGATTAGAACCAACACTATATCTAAGGGATACAAATAAGTATAGTGATCGTTGCTCTACGCTAGACACGTGATCGAAGTAATAGAAACTGGAGTATTCCAGAGTATCGAACTCACATGGAACAGGTTTACAAGTCAAATCGAAAAACAAAGGAATGCTAGTGAAAATGCAAGTAAGGTGACCAAAGTGACAAAAAGTTGATTTGGGGTTTTAAAATTGTTGAAAATAAAGGGGAAAATCAATGAATTAAAAGAAGAGAATTCAAGTATTTTTGCCCTTTCGGAGAAAATGCTGCTGAAAATGTTGCAGCAATTGTGCCAGCAAACCTCAATCTAAGTAAATCGATTTCAATTCCTATTCGGTTTTGCTCCTAAATCCTTTAGGAAACTAAGCAATTAAACCTACATGTTTGTGGCTAATTGAGCTTAGATGATTCTCGCACACGACCCTTTCGATTTTGGAGTCTCGCCCTATTCTAGAGTCCAAGTTTCGGATCTTATGTCTAAGTTCTTTCCTCCGTTGTTTTTAGGATATCTATTGTTCCTTTACCCTTTCGGTATGAAGTTCGAGTCTTGTTGAACATGACCTCGTCGTTGGCTAAGAATCGCCAATCGATTCTATTCCCTAAAAACAAACTTTGATTGGTTGGCAACACAACTACATTGTTACTTTTAGCTAGGCATCTCTCTCTTTTGGGGCATTCACACTTGAACCCCTAAAGAGGAAATTAGATCATTATTAAAATAAAAGGAAATATAATTTTAGATACTGAAAAATAAAAGAAAAACATAAACGGAATAAAGAAAAAGAAACGGTGCACCGAAAGAAGAAAAACAATGCAAGGGCTCGATTTTCCTCCTCTTTAGTCACGAAAAAGCAAGTAAACTGAGCTGCTATATTTAATCAAATGGAAGGGAAAACCCGAAAAGAAAGTGTCTGAAACAAAAAGAAGAAATCAGTAACTTAGATTGGAAAAGGCTCTCGGGTACCCTTATTTTTGTTCCAAAAAACGGATTTTTTAAACTAATAACAAAACTACAAAGTAGAAGAAAAGAAAACTGAATTTTTATTGCACTTCCAAGCACATGAAAAACAAGGCAAAACATAAATTAAATAACTATTCTAGCCCCCTTAGTTTATCAATTCTATTCACACTTGGGTTAGAATCTTAACCTCCAAGGCTTTTGCAAAGAGAGAGATTAACTAGGATTTATTACAACTAAACAAAGAGAGTACAACTTGCTAGAAAATAAAGAAATAAACTGTTGTAAAAAGGTACAAAAACGTGCAGAAAAACAGTAGAGAAAACGATAAAAATTTGGAGAGAATTCAAGCTTGTGGTCGTCCAATTCACCTATCTTCAAACCCTCGATTTGTAGCCTATTTATAGATGAGGAAAGTGAGGTTTTCTTCCTAGAATTAACTCTCAAATCGTGGACAATTGATTGAGTATAAGTTTAAGTATAATCATTTTTAGGTCAAATACTATCCTCATGTTAATTAATTACATCCACAAACACTCGTGATCACAATCTAATTAATTTTGAGTTCAAATTTGAATTTAGATATATTTTTTTTTCAATTGAAGATATGATTTGATACAAAATCAAATCAAATTAAGATTTGGATCTAAATTCTCTAATTAAATTACATCCTCAATTATTTTACAATAGGTGTCTCTAGTTTATAATTTATTTCAAATATCTTCTCTTTCTTTTTTTTAATACTATATAAGAGTACTTTTTGTTTTTTTACATATCTTATAATATATATTTGAGGTTTATAAATAACTTATTTAGAATAATTTTCAAATTCAATAGTTTCTAAATATTATAATATACAAAGTTACATAGAAGTAAATAATTTTAAAATTTTCAACATCACTTTTAAAAGACTTATAAGAAAAAGTTTTCTAAAATAAATCTATTTGATTGTTTCGCTATTTCAAAATTAAATTGATTTATTAATTAATTCATCAGCCTAATACTTTAAAATGTCTATCTAATTTTCTAAATTAAAAAAAATATATTGTCAAAATCATAATAGATTTTTAATTATCTCTTCATTATTTAAATTATTTTTCGCTAGAATTTGTATTAATAAGACTAAAGATTAATTGAAAACAAATTCAAAAGAAAAAAATCATTTTCATAAAGGAGGATTGATCAAATTAACCCAAATAAAATTAAAACTAGTAAGTCATTTTTTGATAAATTATATTTCTCTGTTCACTCTAATCAAATCATAATCACTTAGAGGGTAATATTTACTACATTCGCTATTTGAAATAAAAAAAGATCCATTAAAATTGTTGAATAAAAATATAATTCCAATGTTGTTCTATATAAATAAAATTTATGAAAACTTCTACTTCTAAACATTTTCATTTTCTTAATTTAAAATGAACCTAGATAATTTTTTAAAAAATAAAACTTCAAAAAAATAAAAGTAAAAAACTATTATGTATACTATATACCATAATAATGATATAAATACAAATAAAATTTTAAAAACTTCAAAGGAAAAATAGAAAATTATGTTGTATTATATTAAAAAAGCTTATATTCTAATAGAAAACATTTATAATATTAAAATGAGTGAGATTAAAAAACTCTTTTATAATAGGAATAGAAAAAAGAAATTATTAAAGCTAATGGATTATGAAATAATCAATAATAATTGTATTTCGTAATGTTTAATTAACTCGAATTATTTTAATCTTCAAAATTAAATATTGTCGCAACGTCATCGCGACGCGGAGCGACCGACGTCCTCTCCCAAGGGTCTCTTTCGAGGTGAAGGTTTGGAGTCGCCACCAATCATCATAGGGTGTGATTGGTCACCCATTTTAGAGGAAAAGGTTGATCTGTGTAACCAGAAATTAGGTTCGAGAGTCGATTAAGTGTAGGGAAGGTGTTAAGACTTCTACAACACCTGCTTTAGAAAACTATACCACATTTTATTTTAAAATTATCCTTTTATTTATTGGTTCAAAGAAAAAAAATATTTTTTGCATTTTATTTGATTGTCCCAAAATTTATTAACCCACATTTTAAAAATAAAATATGAATTAATAAGTATGAGTGGCTCAATGCCATTAGAAAAATTTAGAACTTATTTTGACATTTCAAAATAAACTCCTTATTTGTTAGAAAAATAAATTAAATATGTAACACCCCAGAATTTTCTTAATACCTTTTAGGTTGTACCCTAGATTATTTTTTTATGGAAATTAATCTTCAACGAGCCTTGAAGTTTCTTAGTTTAAGTTAAGTTTTGAAATTTAAGAGAATATACATATATGGTTTACCCATACATATGTTGAGTTGGATTATTTAGTTAGGTTAAAGGGTAATCTTTGTAGTTTTGTCTAAAGTGAAGGGCAATTTGGTAATTTGTGTGAAAGAGAAGGAGCTAGGGTTAAACCATTGGTGAGGCACGATTCTCGAGGGAATGGAACAAGGTCTTCTCCCTCATCCTTGAACCTAGCCGCCGGAAGAACTCAACCTTGCCGCCAGCAGCCTCTTCGATCGCGCCGTCCACGGAATCTTGGAGCACGCCGGCGACCAGTCAAGAGCCGATCATCCATGACGTCGTCGCGCCGATAGCTCGGCCGTGAAGGGACCCACCCAACTGCGAGCTCGTCGACCTGTTGTGCACGCGCCTCGGATGCCGCGATCGCAGCGAGCCGTTCGCTCGTCGCCGCCGCCTCGCGGCGTCGACACCGTAGCCACCTCGCTCGCCGTAGCCGTGAAGTCCAGCGTCGGAGTCCACACGCCAAGCCTCAGGTCCGCCGGAAGCCGCTCGCGTCAGGACTTGAAACTCACCGTTCGAATTTTGGTTCGTGCTTTGGGAAACGTTTGACCGGTTTTCGACGCCCAAGACCGGCTTTGGATAGATCGGGCCACGAGGATTTCAATGGTATGTTCCACGCTCCGAGACGCGCCGCCGCTCCGCCTCCACGCGCCGCCGCTCGCCGGAGCTATTCTTCGGTCCACATGTTTTGATCCCTCGAGTTCGTTTTCAGCCTCCGTGAGTGGTAATTCGACTTATCTTTTATTGGATTTGAAAAAAAAGTTTACTCATTATGTGTTTAATTAGGAAAATGGATTGGATTGAAGGAATTCGAGTACCGAGCAAGTCCGATAGGAACCTTGAATTAGGAACGGAGCTTGAAGAGTTTCAAGCTATGTTAAGGTAAGGGACTTTCTACAAACGATCTTAAAAGGGGAAGTGAATATGATTTCTTGAAATATGTATTCCTTTTTAAAAGATGAAATTTGAGGATTTATTTCAAAAAGGTGAATTTCCGAGACTTACACTCATGAACTTAGAAAAGTAACATTTTAAAAGGTCTTAAAGGACCTCGAGTAAGGGATTTTTCTATAAATGATTTTGAAAATGGGAGCTAGCGCATTTATGAAATATTTATTGTAAAAGGTGAAGTTCAAAGGTTTCTCCAAAAAGAGTATTATCATGAGTTTATTTCAAAGAATGATGTTCCAGGATTTATGCTTAAGGCTTGAACTTAGAAAAGAAATATTTCAAAGGATTTGAAACGACCATAAGTAAGAAATTTCCAAAAGATTCAGAAAAGAAACTAATCTTGGAATTCGAGAGGGTTCCAAGTAATTTAAGGGTCTGAGGGGACCCGAATAGAAATGTTTTTTTTTTTAAGTATTTGAAAATGAGATTCTTTTACATAGATATAGATATTTACATATAGTGAGATGTTCAGTTATGCTATTGTTCAGTTATGCTATGGTGATGAATGTGTTCTGGAAAATGTAAATGTATTTATGCTTTATGATGGACTGACTCAGGTTTTAAATTTATGAAAGTTATGTCATGATTATGTGATTGTGCATAATTATGACTGCCTATATATGTGTGACTGACATATGGGACCTCATGCATATTGTATGTATATGAACATGTCATGTAGGCTGTGGCAATTGGTCTCCTGAGAACTTATGCATGGTAAAACATGCATCGAGACCCTATGGGTCAATATTACAGTGTCCGTGAGAGACTCAAACTTATAGGGTCCATGAGGGACTCAAACTTATAGGGTCCAGAGGACTCAAACCTATAGGGTCCAGTGAGGACTCAAAATGAAAAGACTCGTGTAGACTCAATTGACCACGCATAGCCAAAGAGAAAAAAGTCATGATTTTATGAAAGAAAGTTTTAGGTCCCATTACAGAAAGCTTTATGATTTTAAAAGTCACGAATAATAGTCATGTTTAAAAGTCAGATTTGAAGAAAATCATATGCATGTGTTTGCATTTCCCGACCCCCACTTACTGGGTATTTTATAATACTCATCTCTCTACCTTTGTTGTGTTTTCTCTGTTTTAAAATGTTTTCAGTAGAGAGTCGAGAGCATACCAAAGTAGTGACATGGATGCGCTATGAAGCCATGGGGAACCGAGTCATGAATTCCGCATCCATGATTTAGAAAGAATTTTAAGTGATTATTGTCTTCCGCTTATGTAGTACAGAGTTTTGAAACTAGAGGCCGAACTTAATTATGCTTCTTGTAAACGTTTTGTATTTCTATGGGATCCCAAATTAAATTGATTTTTATCTATCAACTTTTACTTATTTAAAGTCAGTTAGGGCCTCGAATGCATGCATGAGTAGTAATGTCCCTAGGAATTGATGTTATAAAAGTAGGGGCGTTACAAAATAATTTTAAAAACGGAACATTCTTATTTCAGAAATCCATTTTTAAAGGAGGCAATTTATTTTATTTCAAATATCATTGCCAAAATGTAATTTTGAAAAATTGAAAGATTCTTATTTCAGAAATTCAATTTTAAAAGGGCAAATTTGTTTTATTGCAAACTTTGATGCCAAAATGCAATTTTAAAATATTGGAGGGTTCTTATTTCAGAAATCCAATTTGAAAAGGGGCAAATTTGTTTTATTTCAAACTATGATTCCAAAATGCAATTTTGAAAAATTGGAATGTTCTTATTTTAGAAATCCAATTTTAAAAGGGGCAAATTTGTTTTATTTCAAATTTTGATGCCAAAATGCAATTTTAAAATATTGGAGGGTTCTTATTTCAGAAATCCAATTTGAAAAGGGGCAATTTTGTTTTATTTCAAACTTTGATGCCAAAATGCAATTTTGAAAAATTGGAATGTTCTTATTTCAGAAATCCAATTTTGAAAGCGGGCAAATTTGTTTTATTTCAAACTTTGATGCCAAAATGCAATTTTAAAATATTGGAGGATTTTTATTTCAGAAATCCAATTTGAAAAGGGGCAAATTTGTTTTATTTCAAACTTTATTGCCAAGATGTGATTTTTTTATCAAAAGTCCTTATTTCAGAAATCTCATTTTTAAAAGGGCAATTGTTTTATTTCAAACTTTATTGCCAAAATTTAAAGTTGAGAAAATATAAGATTCTTATTTCAGAAATCATAATTTTAATTTTATGCCAACAAATTAAGTAAATTTCAATTTCATTCAAATGAAATAAAAAAATGATAAGTAAATTTGTTAAACAGACATACAGATACAGTGTATGATCAATCAAAAACATTATTGGCCATACACATATAGTGTCCAAAAAAGATATACAACAATGACCAAATAAATATATAATTGCAAAATAACCAAATTATCACATGCATCTTGTAGTGCCACTTTCGGAAATAAAAACAATGGTCAAATCTCAACACTTCAATAACATCTAAATATGTTGAGGCAATTCATGAAAATATGCATCATTGACCAACAAATATTTGACAATTCATGAACATATGTAGATCAACAAATTGACCAAATTTCAACTACGCTAATCCAAATAAGGTAGAGACCAAATCAAGCCAAATCAAAATATAATGGTAAAGTGTACATAAATTATTAGGCCAAATCAAAATTTAGAACCAAATCAAAATCTAAGGTCAAACTAAAACCTCAGTGATTCACCATTAAAATATTCACAAAAAATGAAGAATTTCTTTATCTAATTTTTAATATTGCAGGGCAATTCATGAAAACATGGAACCAAACCAAATGTTAAATCAAAATATGGCCAAATTAAATCAATAAGTCAATATACTGTGGATAAATATACAGAGATCAAAACAAATCAAATCAAAATACTGTCAAATTGGTCAAGTTCTGATACGCAGTAACACAAATTGGCTAAATCTAAATACAGAAACTAATGGGAGGAAAATACAGTGCCCAAATTGGCCAAATTTAAATATAGAAAAGAATGTGAGGAAAATACAATACTAAAATTGACCAAATCTCTATATGCAAGTCTCACCTGACAACAATACAAGTTGGAAAAAAGTAACTTATCTGGGAGTCTTCCATTTTTCCGTTCTTCCTCCTCCTTTTTCATTCTCTCCTACCCATTGATTCTCCCCTCCATCGATGCCCCCTTCCATCCTCTCTCATTCAATCGATGGTTTATTAAAAAAAAAAAGAAAACTGCCCCCAGTTGGTGGAGAAAGAATCGTGAAGTAAAGGGAAGTGGGAGAGTGTGGGGGGAAGGTGAGAAAAATGGGGAGTATGTGAGAGTGGGTGGTTTAGTGATTTGAGATATTTAAAAAAAAAAAAAATAAATAAAAAATAAATAAAAATAAATAAACAAATTTCATATTTTTAAAAAAATCTTTTTTTTAAATAATAATAATAATAAGATTTAAAATACCAAACCATTCTTTAAAAAAAAACTTTTATTTACAAGAAAACCTATGAAATTAAATAATAATATAAATAAAAATTACCGGACCAAATAAGGTATCTACAGTTTGCCCCCGTATCCTTGAGGAATTGAAAGGGTAGACAAAGGAAAAGATAGAGTATTTGGATGGTGAATTTTTATTTTGAGAAAGTGACAAGGACTTCGATCTCGACTAAACAATAAGATTAACAACGGTTTTTATTTCAAAACTTTGTTGTCACAATAATAAAACAAGCAGAGATTTCGTATTTTCGAAATTTGTTTTGAAAGGGGCAGTTTTTATTTCAAAACTTTGGCATTAGAATCAAATATAAGACAAAAATTCCTTATTTCAGAAATTTGTTTTAGAGGGGACAACGGTTTTTATTTCAAAACTTTGTGTTTGGAATAGCAAATAAAAGATTCGTATTTCAGGAATTTACTTTGAAATGAACCGGTTTTTATTTCAAAACTTTGGTGCAAAATCAAACAAAAACAAAAATTTCTTATTTCAGAAATTTGTTAAAAGGACAACGGTTTTTATTTCAAAGTTTTGTTGTCAAAATCACATTGTAAAACATCATATTTCAGAAATGTATTGATTTTTGTTTTAAAAACTTTGGTACCAAATCAAACATAAAACAAAAATTTCTTGTTTCAGAACTTTGTTTTATAAGGGGCAAATGTATTTTGACGACAACGGTTTTTATTTCAAAAATTTGTTGTCAAAATCAAATGCAGATAAAAAATTTCTTATTTCAGAAATTTTGTTTCAAAAGGGACAATGATTTTTATTTCAAAATTTTGGTGCCAAAATCAAACATAAAACAAAAATTTCTTATTTCAGAAATTTGTTTTAAAGGAGACAACGGTTTTTATTTCAAAACTTTGTAGTCACAATCAAATACAAAGTAGGGATTTCGTATTTCAGAAATTTTCTTTGAAATTGACCTGTTTTTATTTCAAAACTTTGGTGTCATAATGAAAATTTCTTATTTCAGAAATCTGTTTTAAAGAGGACAACGGTTTTTATTCCAAAACTTTATTGTCATAGTCAAATACGAATTAGGAATTTTGTATTTCAGAAATTTACTTCACAAGACAATGGTTTTTATTTCAAAACTTTATTGTCAAAGTCAAATATAAACACAAAGATTTCTTATTTTATAAATTTTAAAATGGGCAACGGTTTTTATTTCAAAACTTTGTTGTCAAAATCAATTGTGAAGTAGAGATTTCGTATTTCAGAAATGTGCTTCAAAAGACAATGGTTTTTATTTCAAAACTTTATTGTCATACCAATTACGAAACATGGATTTCGTATTTCAAAAATTTACTTCAACAGACAACGGTTTTTATTTCAAAAAGTGTTGTCAGAGTCAAATGTAAAGCAAAGATTTCGTATTTCAGAAATTTGTTTCAAAAGACAATAGTTTTTATTGCAAAACTTTATTGTCAAACCAAATGTGAAGCTGAGATTTCGTATTTCAGAAATTTGCTTCAAAAGACAACGGTTTTTATTTCAAAACTTTATTGTCAAACCAAATGCGAAGCAGAGATTTCGTATTTAAGAAATTTGCTTCAAAAGACAATGGTTTTTATTTCAAAACTTTATTGTCAAACCAAATGCGAAACAAAGATTTTGTTTTTCAGAAATTTGCTTCAAAACACAATGGTTTTTATTTCAAAACTTTATTGTCATAACCAAATGTGAAGCAGAAATTTCGTATTTTAGAAATTTGTTTCAAAAGACAATGATTTTTATTTCAAAACTTTATTGCCAAAATCAAATGCGAAGCAGAGATTTCGTATTTTAGAAATTTGTTTCAAAAGACAATGATTTTTATTTCAAAGCTTTATTGTCATAAAATGAATTGTGAGGCAGAGATTTCGTATTTCATAAATGTGCTTTAAAATACAATGGTTTTTATTTCAAAACTTTACTGTTATAACCAAATGCGAAGCAGAGATTTCGTATTTCAGAAATTTACTTCAAAAGACGATGCTTTGATTTTAAAACTTTATTGTCACAACCAAAAGCGAAACTGAAATTTCGTATTTAAGAAATTTACTTCAAAAGACACTGGTTTTTATTTCAAAACTTTATTGTCACAACCAAAAGTGAAGCTGAAATTTCGTATTTAAGAAATTTGCTTCAAAAGACAATGATTTTTATTTCAAAACTTTATTGTCAAACCAAATGCGAAACAGAGATTTCGTATTTCAGAAATTTGCTTCAAAAGACAATGGTTTTTATTTCAAAACTTTATTGTCATAAATCAATTACAAAGAGTAGAGTTCTTTTGAACACGTTGAAAATTTTCATGAATGAAAAATGCCTACATGCATGAAATGTGAGTGTTAATGAAAATCATATTGAAATGAAAAATAACACCCAAAATGAGTTGAGTGAATATGTCAATCCAAACTGTAATATTGATGCAAAATGCAATGAATTATTTTTCATGAGAATAAAATGAGTTGAGTGGATATGTCAATCCAAACTGTAATATTGATGCAAGATGCAATGAATTATTTTTCATGAGAATGACCTATGTAAAATAGGAATATGAGTACTTTTTCCAAAGTTTATTTGACACATTGTCGCAGAGTGAACATGCTCATTGATTATGAGCAATGATAATATGATTAGCTATGTATGGTAATACATGCTTTGACTTTGTTTTGCCTTAATTGATTAATTGACTCTAAAATATGATGTAATGATGCATATGCATGCTAAGGATAGATTGATGATGCAACATGTATGCATGATAATGTATTTTCAAATATAATCATGATATGAGAAAAAAATTCACAAAAAATAGGGATTTGAATGTCGTGAAATCAATTATGATTACCAAATGTTTTTTCATTTACTCGCATCCTTTTTATCAGCCAATATTTAGCAAAGAATCAAGGTAAAAGAAAAATATAGTCATTTTTGGAGGAAACATGTCTATTTTCCTTTTTTTTTTTCTTTTCTTTTCTCATTTTTCATTGAACATGTTCACTTAAAAGGGATCTTATGTGTTAATCATAGATTGTTCAACCATATAGGCATGGTGGGTTCTTTTAGAAGTGTCTCATGTGCTAGTTTGGAGAACTATCAAAAGTAATTCATAGCATTGAGCATCTCATTTGATTTAATTGCTTCATAACAATAGCCTTGTAATGGAGAAAAGGTTGAATACAAGAAGATAAACCTGATTTGAAAACAAGTGTGAGATTAGAGAAAACACAAATGCTTCTTTTTTTTCTTTCTTTCTTCAATAGGAGAGAAATATGAAAGAACATGGGTACAAAAAATCTCTTGAACAATAAGAGATTGAAATTATATTTTCAACGTTTGAAGTATTAGAAAATGATCCAAATGAATAAATGAGCTAAAATTACCCCATTTCTTTGGACAACAATTTCGAGAATTAGAAATAGCTCCTCAAGAGTTCATCTCATATACCTCATCCTATCTTTGAGTCTGCTCAAGGTATTTGATGAAAAGTCCTTTTTATGGTCTCCATTTCTTAAGCATAATTATTCCATGAAGTTGAACTTTCTATCCTTGAATGTGAAAGACCACTCGACATCAAAAGCTTCTCTGTAAGAACAATGTGATTCCTTGACCTTTATTTGGACTTTGCCCCAGTTTAAAGGAAGCTTGCATGAGTGCTGAGATGACGACACTCTTTTGCCCCAGTATAGTAATGAAGGTTTTGCATCAATGTATCAAGGATGAATCTTTATTGATGATTGTTCTGTCTCATTGAAGAAAAAATTGAAGCTTTGCCTCAATGTAGTGGTGATCATTTTGCTTCAGTATAGCAAAGATGAGGGATTTGCTCCAATTTGAAAATGATGGTTTTACTCCAATGTAGTAATGATTGTTTTCCTTCAATATAGGAAAGATAAGGGATTTGCCCCCAATTTGAAAATGAGGTCTTCTCCAATGTAGTGATGACCGTTGTACTTTATATACAACAAAGATGAGGGGTTCACCCCAAGTTGAAAATGATGGACTTAATCCAATGAAGTGATCATCGTTTTGCTTCAATATAACGAAGATGAGGGTTTTGTCCCCAATTTGGAAAAAATGACAGTCTTATTCCAGTATAGTGAAAATTGTTTTTCCTTCTGTATAACAAAGATTGGGTTTTGCCCCAATTTGAAAATGATGGTCTTCTCCAATGTAGCGATGACCGTTCTTCTTCGATATAACAAAGATGAGGGCTTTTCCCCAGTAAAATGATGGTCTTACTCTAATGTAGTGATGACCGTTCTGCTTCAATATAGCAAAAATGAGGGTTTTGCTCCACTAATAATGGTGGACTTCTCCAATGTAGTGATGACCATTGTACTTTATATATAACAAAGATGAGGGGTTTGCCCCAAGTTGAAAATGATGGGCTTAATCCAATGAAGTGATCATCGTTTTGCTTCAATATAACAAAGATTAGGTTTTGCCCCAATTTGAAAATGGTGGTCTTCTCCAATGTAGTGATGACCGTTGTACTTTATATACAACAAAGATGAGGGGTTTGCCCTATTTGAAAATGATGGTTGCTTTGCCCCAACTTAACAAAGATGTAGATTTTACCCAATGTGGTGATTTGCACATAAAATCCTTCATAGCATCTAGAGTTGTAACTTCTTGATCAATCATCATTGCTACAATCTTGTACAATCTTGCATGACCTTAAATATTTTTTTTTTGTCTCTTTCCTTTTTTTTTTCTTTTATCTTTTCTTTTTTTTTCTTTTATCTTTTTCTTTTTTTTCTTTCTTTTTTGTTTTTGCTTTTTTTCTTTCTTTTTCTTTTTTCTTTAGGCCAAACATGTGACTTAACAGGATATGGTGCAATCAGACATAGAAGATTGATCATAATTTGCAACTTCAGTAGTCATTTCATGTTGTTTCTTCAACAATGCTCTTTGTATCACGATAATGTTGTCCCCCAAGCAAAACTCATGGAAAGAACTTGAGACTTCGAGACCATTTCTCAAGTTACTAACTTCTTAATTCTCAAAATCACTATCCTCAGTCATAGAGTCACTTTCTATTCAAGGAAGAAGGATACAAAGGAAAGAGATGAAAGCAGAGTTTGGATCAAAAGAAATTGAAAATAAGAAATTTTGAGAAATTTACAAGTCTAAATTATGAAGCAATACAATCATAAGAGTCCAACACTATTTCAACACCTTCGAAGTTCTCTTGATAAAATTTGGTGGGTAATTTTTGGATATTTGTCATATAATTGAATGTGACAGGCTTAACAAAAGGCTTGGTAGGTAGACAGGTACCGAGATACACCATAAAATATATAGTGGACTTAGCAAATGGTCTTATGGTGAATTGACAATTCAAGTGAATTTATCACAAAATCACATGTGACAAGCAATAGGGGTTTGCCCTGTGTGATAATTAAAACCTTGTTTGGAGGTATAGTAACAAAAGGCTTAACACATGAGAAATAGGAAGGTTAAAACAAAGTTGTCTTAATTGGAAGTTTGACTCAAAGAAGATGATAAAATGGTTGAATTTTTGAAGATTTTCTTTTATCCCAAGGGAGAAAAGTGAAAGTATTATTTTTTTTTTTATTTCTTTTTTCTTTATCTGTTTTTTTATTCCTTTCCTTCCTCTTTCTTTTTTCTTTTTTCCTCATTCTTTTTTTTTATTTCCTCCAAATGACGACTCATTATAGTTGACCAAGATCTCTGCTAAGGTTTTAACTAATAAGAAATAATCAGAGTAAACTTTTGAAATGATCGAAGGAATAAAAAAAATATGAACATGTATTTGTAACAAAAAAAAATTTACAGAAATCATTTTTTTATTGAAAAAAAAAATCAAATGAAATGAATTATGCCTAAATGTATGCATGTGTAATGGAACTCTATTTTTTTTTTCTAAAATAAAATAACTCAATTTCTACATATTCACATTCTTTCAAGTATGTGGCCTAAGTCATGAATTGATCATATTTCATCACCCATTTCATAATTAGGAGTCATTATTCGTCCAATAAAAAAAAAACTTTATTGATGATGAAAAGTGAAGACAAATCACATTGGTGTGCACTAGACATTTCTTTCTCATAGAAATATAAGCTCCTAACTCTATCTATTGGCGCTTGAAAATTTTAGTTGTCCTGTTCAAAACCTACACATACTTTATATTTTAAAGCTAAGAAAGTTTTGTTGTTGAGTGCCCTACAACTCTTACATGTTATTCTTTAAGGCACTAAGACTTGCTCTTACATCTTATCAATGTCTTGCTCATTCCTCTTTAATTCCAACACTTTGGATCTTTGTGACTTCTTCTTGAACACAATCAATGGCTCGTCTTCTGTTCTTTCATGACTTTTATCTCATACCTTATAAGAATGGTGAACATGTGGGTATTGAGTTATTTCCTTTTAGAAAGAAAATAATGTAACCATGCAAGTTTTTTTTTAATAAAAATGCATGTGATGTGATGAAAATGCAATAAATTTTGATTTTGATTGCAAACATGCATGAGATGACATTATGCAACTAATGATTATGCATGTCAAATGAGATAATGATGCATAATTTTTTTTTTTTTAAGAAAAATAAAAAAAAATTACAAATTGTCTCAAATAACATAATACATTTCCAAATTTACATTCAACAGTCATTGAGAAATGTAATGTTAGATCCTAAATGTATCAACGTCTCATAATTGCATAATGATAAGGTGGAGATTTTATGTGATGCATGAGAACCAAGGACTCAAAAATAAATATGACATGGATTGAAATGCATGACACATGTTTTATTCTAAGCTATACCAAAATGAAAGTGAAGCATATAATGAATGCATTAACATGAGAAAGTATCTTGTGTAGGGTATTAAAGAATGACATTATTCTACCCTAAGAAAATTCTAATCCTAGATGAGAATGTACGGGAAAAATATTTTTATGGGTGAAGTGATGCAATTTTCTTTTTTATGGAAATAAAGAAATAAAGGAAATTATAAAATACAACTAAAATGAATATGAATAAAAATTTAAAAAACAAAGTTGAATGTGAATTTTAATCCCGAAAAGGGAAAGTCTCCAAATTAATTTAAATGTTATAAAATAACAAATAAATCAACTTGAGTGAAAAATTTTCGTGTGCCTACACGGGGGCATTCGCAATCCCCTGGAAGGTCGACACTACTTCGTCTTAAATGAAAATATGATAAAAAAAATGGTATGTGGCCTCTATAACTTTTTAATGATGGATGACGCTAAGACTTAAATACTTACTAGATATGCAATATTAAATCTAAAAGGGAAAAAAAATCTAAGAAATGACCATTTCCTTTTTAAAAAAAAGTATGAAAAATCTTATTTCAATGCGAGAGTGGAAATTTATCTCCACAATTTGTTTCAAAATTCAAATTTTCATTTTTCAAAGAAAGGGAAAAAAATAATAACAAGTGAAAGAAAACTCTAAAAGGAATTTCATATTATTTTAGGGTGGAGGATAATTCTAACCCTAAAGGATAAAGATCCTTGAATTAATTTCAATATGAATTAATTTCAATGTTATAAGATAATAAACAAATTAACTGTGATGAAAAAATGTAAGGTTAAACCTAGGAAACAAAGAATCTCAAACCAATTTCAATTGAATTATCATGAACAATGAAAATGTTGAATATGATGTGAGGATGAAATTCTAATCCTATGAGACAAAGGCCCCCAAATTAATTTAAATGTTATAAATAACAAATAAATCAACTTGAGTGAGAATTTTTCGTGCGCCTACACGGGGGCATTCACGATCCCCTCGAAGGTCGACACTACTACATCCTCAATTCTATTCCTAAAGGGTTAAGCTCGGGTATAGAGCTGTGAAAGGTGTGTGGAAATGCATGTTAATATGAAAAATAAATTACATAATACATTACAAAATTGGAAAAAAAAAATAATGAACCAAATATAATTAATAAAAGGATAATGGAAAAATAAAATTTAAGCAGCTTGACTCTCTAAGGTCCCCAGTGGAGTCGCCAAGCTGTCGCAACGTCATCGCGACGCGGAGTGGCCGACATCCTCTCCCAAGGGTCTCTTTCGAGGTGAAGGTTTGGAGTCGCCACCAATCATCGTAGGGTGTGATTGGTCACCCATTTTAGAGGAAAAGGTTGATCTGTGTAACCAGAAATTAGGTTCGGGAGTGATTGAGTGTAGGGAAGGTGTTAGCACCCCTACAACACCCGTTTTAGAAAAACAGTTACCACATTTTATTTTAAAATTATCCTTTTATTTATTGGTTCAAAGAAAAAAATATTTTTTGCATTTTATTTGATTGTCCCAAAATTTATTAACCCACATTTTAAAAATAAAATATGAATTAATAAGTATGAGTGGCTCAATGCCATTAGAAAAATTTGGAACTTATTTTGACATTTCAAAATAAACTCCTTATTTGTTAGAAAAACAAATTAAATAATTTTAAAAACGGAACATTCTTATTTCAGAAATCCATTTTTAAAGGAGGCAATTTATTTTATTTCAAATATCATTGCCAAAATGTAATTTTGAAAAATTGAAAGATTCTTATTTCAGAAATTGAATTTTAAAAGGGCAAATTTGTTTTATTGCAAACTTTGATGCCAAAATGCAATTTTAAAATATTGGAGGGTTCTTATTTCAGAAATCCAATTTGAAAAGGGGCAAATTTGTTTTATTTCAAACTATGATGCCAAAATGCAATTTTGAAAAATCGGAATGTTCTTATTTTAGAAATCCAATTTTAAAAGGGGCAAATTTGTTTTATTTCAAATTTTGATGCCAAAATGCAATTTTAAAATATTGGAGAGTTCTTATTTCAGAAATCCAATTTGAAAAGGGGCAAATTTGTTTTATTTCAAACTTTGATGCCAAAATGCAATTTTGAAAAATTGGAATGTTCTTATTTCAGAAATCCAATTTTGAAAGCGGGCAAATTTGTTTTATTTCAAACTTTGATGCCAAAATGCAATTTTAAAATATTGGAAGATTTTTATTTCAGAAATCCAATTTGAAAATGGGCAAATTTGTTTTATTTCAAACTTTATTGCCAAGATGTGATTTTTTTATCAAAAGTCCTTATTTCAGAAATCTCATTTTTAAAAGGGCAATTGTTTTATTTCAAACTTTATTGCCAAAATTTAAAGTTGAGAAAATATAAGATTAACAAATTCAAATGAAATAAAAAATGATAAGTAAATTTGTTAAACAGGCATATGGATACAGTGGGCATATGGATACAGTGGGCATATCTGAACAATCAAAAACATCATTAGGTTGAATTAAAATAAGCAAACATTAAATACAGTGGCCAAATCTACACATATAGTGTCCAAAAAAGATATACAACAATGACCAGATAAATATATAATTGCAAAATAACCAAATTAACACATGCATCATGTAGTGTCACTTCCGAAAATAAAAACAATGGTCAAATCTCAACACTTCAATAACATCTAAATATGTTGAGGCAATTCATGAAAATATGCATCCTTGACCAACAAATATTTGGCAATTCATGAACATATGTAGATCAACAAATTGACCAAATTTCAACTACGCTAATACATGTATTAACCAAATAAGGTAGAGACCAAATCAAGCCAAATCAAAATATAATGGTCAAGTGTACATAAATTATTAGGTCAAATCAAAATTTAGAACCAAAACAAAATCTAAGGTCAAACTAAAACCTCAGTGATTCACCATTAAAATATTCACAAAAAATGAAGAATTTCTTTATCTAATTTTTAATATTGCAGGGCAATTCATGAAAACATGGAACCAAATCAAATGTTAAATCAAAATATGGCCAAATTAAATCAATAAGTCAATATACATTTGGTAAATATACAAAGATCAAAACAAATCAAATCAAAATACTGTCAAATTGGTCAAGTTCTGATATGCAGTAACACAAATTGGCTAAATCTAAATAAAGAAACTAATGGGAGGAAAATACAGTGCCCAAATTGGCCAAATTTAAATACAGAAAAGAATGTGAGGAAAATACAACAAATCTCTATATGCAAGTCTCACCTAACAACAATACAAGTTGGAAAAAAGTAACTTATCTGGGAGTCTTCCATTTTTCCGTTCTTCCTCCTCCTTTTTCATTCTCTCCTACCCATTGATTCTCCCCTCCTTTCATGCCCCCTTCCATCTTCTCTCATTCAATCGATGATTTATTATAAAAAAAAAAGAAAACTGCCCCCGTTGGTGGAGAAAGAATCGGGAAGAAAAGGGAAGTGGGAGAGTGTGGGGGGGGGGAGGGAAGGTGAGAAAAATGGGGAGTATGTGAGAGTGGGTGGTTGAGTGATTTGAGATATTTTTTTTTAAAAAAATAAATAATAAATAAATAAAAATAAATAAACAAATTTCATATTTTAAAAAAAATCTTTTTTTAAATAATAATAATAATAAGATTTAAAATACCAAACCATTCTTTAAAAAAAAAACTTTTATTTACAAGAAAACCTATGAAATTAAATAATAATATAAATAAAAATTACCGGACCAAATACGGTATCTACAAATATATATTGATTAAATTATAAATTTGATTTATGTGAAGAAAGCTATAATTTAGTCCCTATAATTTTAAAAGTTAGAATTTTATCCTTATGATTTGATAAGACCTCACAAATAGTCTATATAGTTTGATAAAATTCTCATCTTTTTAGGATTTTATCAAATTATAAAAATTAATTCTAACCTTTAAAATATTTGGAATTAAATAAATTCTAACTTTCTCACCACCATAAGGACTAAATTTGTATTAGAACCTATATATACACATATGTGCATGGGGAATTTGCACATTTTTCACACGTTTAATGTCGTTTGACTGGTATTATGAAATTAATAACATATGACCATTCCCGTATTATGCATTTCATCTAAATTACTGCAAGGGCATCATGCTCGTTCTTGCGAGCCTATTAGAGCGAGAGTGAGGTTTATGAAAGCGAGTCAACGTGAACGAGTGATCAATTGTAAAAGTTGTATCGTGAACGAGAGCGAGAGTGCAAGGTTCGTGAGAGCGAGTCAACGTGAGTGATCATTTGCATAAGTCATATCAAGAGCGAGACAAGACCAAATACTACCCTTATAGATAATTTGTCGCATGAACATACTAGAATAGGTCAATTTTCCTTATTTTAAAATAACGGGTCAAATGTTATTAATGCAAAAGGTCATTCGTATAATAACGGGTCAAATGTTATTAATGCAAAAGGTTATTCCTACAAAAACTCTTTCGTACGTATTGCAATGGGTAATAAACTAGTACATTAGTATGATTTTAAAGATTGGCTTGGCTTTAAACGTTGGATTTTTAGATGGCTCAAAAACACTTCTATCTCTTTTATTCGTTTATTGAGATTTATTGGTTTTAGAAAAAGAAAAAACAAACTAAAGTGAAAGTGAAACTGTAACGACCGACTTTCAAGGGCATTTTTTTTTCAAAATTTTGGATTAGAGAAATTGGTGGTTAGGTTATTCGGCGAAAGGGCAATTTTGGAATAAAAGGATTTAAATTATGGGTTTAAAAAAATTTAGGATGAAAAAAAAACCCTCCTTCTCGATTTCCCCCTGTCCCTTTCCTTCTCCTTTTTAAAACCAATCGACCCCTACCCACTCTGTTTTTCTTCTTCCTTACCGAGCCGTATCATGCACGTCGTCGGAGCCCCCCTACCGATTGCCATTCGTGCCGCCATTCTGCTCGCCCACCAGAGATGTCACGCACTGCCATCGTCGAGCACCTGTAGCCGCATTCCACACGCAGACCGACACTGCCTAGGTCCGCCAGTCGCCTTGCCTCGCCGCCCACCCACGTCGAACAACCCATGCCACACACCCGTCTCTGCGATGCTCTCTTTCCCTCCCTCACAGACTGAACGCGAGTGGTTGTGAGGTGGGTTCGGTTTCGTGTTCCGACAAGATTGATGTTCGTTCATCCGTTTACAACCTCGATTGGGAGTGGAAGACCGATTGCGGTTGAAGGGTGAATTGACAAATTTGGACTGGTTTCAACATCAAACTTTGTAAGCGACGTTATTGTTTGAGGTGAAGGATGCCGAGTGGTTGGTGAGGGTGAACAATTGGAGTTGGATGGTTTTGACACAATTTTCAGCAAGCTAGTTGATCGTTGGGCAATTGTGAAAGGTGTTGCTAGGTGTCCGCAGGAACTTTTGGCCTTGCTTGGAGTGATGTTTATGTTCGCCGACAAGGTAAGTAGTCGTTCGGATTTAAACCCCTTAAGCTATTGTTTGATTTGATTATGTGAGAACTCTTGTGAATGGTGAAAGTATGCCTGCATTATGATAGGTTTGGTGACTGGAGGAACTGAATGAAAGTTGTTTGAGCTAGCCTAAGTATGTGGCTATAATGGAATTAGGGAGCTTGCATGGTACCTCAAGAGATTGCCAAATTTAGAGGTTGGTTGTCCCCTGCCCCTTCTTGGATCCACCCTTGCCATAAACATCTCTACATCTTTATGAGAAAAACGTTGAAACTTTAATTATCTTAATTTAACCAGATTTCAACAGCAATTCCAAATAATCCAATCGAACCAAAATTAATTAGATAATTTTTCTTCCTACCTTGATAGGATTTTGGAAGATAGTCTAATTTAACTTATTTATAAATGTTTATTGTCCTAATTGATACAAATATTAGTTTACTTTTTTTTTCTTGAGTTCAATACGTGTGGAGAGATTCAACTTCTAACCTTTGGTGGATCATATATGCCTTAATTTATTGAGTTACTTTGTTTAGAATTTTAATTAATACAACGTGCAAAGTTTAAAATATATATATTTTTTTTGAAGAAGGCAAAGGAGGAAAAGTTCAAGTAGGGTAACAAAATGGAGCCAAACCAACCGTCACAATCCCTCTCCAAAAGGAGCAGGAGAGAGAAATTGTTCTCAAGTAAACTCCTTGCATTATTTCTGTCTCAAGTAAACTCCTTGCATTTTTTTATGGTTTGGATGCTTTGACCCCTCCAAATCCCAATTGAGGGTTCTAAGAAACTCGTTGGAATAAGGCTTTGTCAAAGAGGCGACGATTTGAGTAATGAAGAAGCTCCAATATGCCATTCAAAGTCTGAAAACTATAACCGTAAGTTCTTCCCAAGACCTCCTTAAATACAATCGCCTTCTTGCAGAGCTTAAGTGCTCAAGTCGATACTTTGACTCTTTGCAACTCTTCACTCAAATCCATTCATCCCATTGCTTTAATATAAAACCTGACCACTACAACCTCTCCATTGCACTCGCTGTTTGTGCCAACATTCGTGACATTGCCTTCGGTTGTCAGCTCCACGGTTATGTTGTTCGATCTGGGCTCAAATTCTACCCTCATGTCGCAAATACCCTTCTTTCGCTTTATGCAAAAGCAAAGGATTTGGAGTCTTTAAAAAGGGTTTTCCAAGAGATTGAGACACCAGATGTTTATTCTTGGACTACCTTGTTGTCAGCTTGTACGAAATTGGGTCATATTGAATATGCAGATGAGGTGTTTGATGTAATGCCAAAGGGTAATGTTGTGTGTTGGAATGCTGCGATGACGGGGTGTGCGGAAAGTGGACATGATTGGGTTGCCATGGATATGTTTTCAGAAATGCATAAAATGGGTGTTAAGCCTGATAATTACTCTTTTGCTTGTATCTTGAGTTTGTGTACCAAAAAAATTGAGGATTTGGGAAGACAGGTGCATTCTTTGGTGATTAAATCTGGGTATCTTAGTAAAGCTTCTGTGATTAATGCTTTGATTACTATGTATTTCAGTAGTGAGAACCTCGAGGATGCCTATGAGGTTTTTGAGGGAACTGAATGTGAGGTTCACGATCAAATTACTTATAATGTAATGATAGACGGCTTGGTCTGCATAGGAAGGGATGAAGAGGCCTTGATTATGTTCATAGATATGCAAAGAAAATGTCTAGGTCCTACTGAGCTCACCTTGGTGAGCATTATGAGCTCTTGTTCATTTATACAAATTGCCCAACAACTGCACTCTCATGCAATTAAGCTAGGCTTTGAATCTTTTACTTCAGTAGGAAATTCAACCATAACCATGTATTCTTCTTGTGGGGAGTTTCATGCAGCAAGCTCAGTTTTTCAAACACTGAGGGAGAAAGATGTCATCTCATGGAATTCCATGATCTCGAGCTTTGTCAAAGGGAATTTTGGCAAATCAGCTGTTCTTGCATTTCTACAAATGCAGAGGACTGGAATTCGGCCAGACGAGTACACATTTGGAAGCTTATTAGGAGTTTCAGATTTCAGTGAGATGGTGGAGATGACTCACGCCTTTGTTTATAAAAATGGGTTGATCCTCATAATTGAAGTTTTAAACGCATTAGTTTCTGCATACTCGAAGTGTGGGAAGATAACACAGGCTCATCAAATCTTCAATGGAATCAATCTAAAAACTTTAGTCTCTTGGAATACTATTATTTATGGGTTTCTGTTAAATGGGCTTCCATTGCAAGCATTGGAACATTTTTCTGTGCTTATAATGTCAAAGCTCAAGCCAAGCACATTTACACTCAGCATCGTCCTCAGCATTTGTGCAAGCATTTCAACCTTGGACATTGGGAAACAGATTCATGGTTACATTCTTAGATCAGGGAACTTCTCAAAAACTTCTGTATGCAATGGCCTTATTACAATGTATTCTAAATGTGGGGTGTTAGATTGGTCTTTGAGAGTTTTTAATGTCATGATCAAAAGGGATATTGTATCATGGAATTCTGTAATATCTGCTTATGCACAACATGGGCAGGGTAAGGAAGCCTTGTGCTGTTTCAAAGCTATGCAAGACATATCCTCAATTATGCCCGATCAAGCCACATTCACTGCCGTTCTTTCAGCTTGCAGCCATGCAGGATTGGTCGACGAAGCCAGTCAGATTTTTGATGCAATGTTGATAGATTATGGCATTGTTCCTAGTGTAGATCAGTTATCTTGCATTGTCGACCTTTTGGGTCGTTCGGAGTATATTGATCAAGCCAAAAGTATAATAGAAAGTGCACAATATGGAGAGCATACACACGTTTGGTGGGCATTGTTTAGTGCTTGTGCAACTCATGCAAACTTGAGGTTGGGAAGAACGGTTGCAGGAGTTCTTCTAGAGAAGGAGCGTGAGAATCCATCTGTATATGTTGTTCTGTCAAATATATATGCCGCTGTCGGGCGTTGGCAAGAAGCAGCGAACGTGAGGGAATTGATGAAAAAAACTGGTGCAATGAAAGAACCAGGCTGCAGTTGGATCATGTAATTGAATCATGCCTTAATAAAATTATTTTACAAAATTTTTATCCTTCATTGGGGTGGATTAGATGTATTGTTTGTACAATGAATTATTGTATCAACGGGAGAAAAAGAATGTTATTAGTTTTTAAAACCTTTTTGAATTAGAATTTTGACTTCTTTTTAAATTAGGAGATAATCTTTATTATCTATTCTTTCTTATAAAAATGGAAAGATAATTTTTGAAAGGTTTTAAATTAGGGTTCTTTTAAAAATGTCTTTTCTTTTTAGCCCCAACTTTTTACTAAACATTTTCTTTTTAGCCCCAACTTTTTACTAAACATTTTGATGGCAAAAAGAGAGAAAAGAAAAAGACGTTTGATAGTTTCCTCTCTAAAGAAAAGCAGTAAGTTCTCTTTCTTGCTCTTGTTGATTTTTTTCTTGATTATCGAAGTTTTCTTTCAAGGTTTTGGGTTTTGTTTTCATTTTAGAATGAGAAGATTCTTGAATCTTTTGCCTTAAAAAGAATTTTCATCAAAGGTTTTTCCTCTTGTGGCTTTTGGATTACATTGAAAGTCTTTTTTTTTTTTTGATATAAGAAACAATTTCATTGATGAATGAAATGGAGGAAACTCCATACACCAAAAGGTGCATTACAAGAAAGACTGCCAATTATAAATGAAAAAAGAAGAGTTGAACAAGCTAATGGGATAAACATCCTTACACCAAAGAAAAACATTTCAAAGAATATTATCCATAAAGTGATCAAAAGTAAAAGAAACATCCCTGAAAAGTCGGCCATTCCTCTCAATCCATAGGTTCCAAAGAAAGACTCGAACAAGCGCCAACCAAATGATTTTTCTGATGCCCTTGAAAGGTTGCCCCACCAAAACGGAGGATAGGAAAGTCAAAGATATTAATCGGAAGCGGCAATGACCAACCAAAAGCATTCAAGATCTTCCACCAAAACTTTAAAGCAAAAGGGCAATGCACAAAAAGATGACCTTCATCTTCCAAGTTCAAGTTGCACATAAGACACCAAGAGGGGGATAAGTTCATGTAAGGCATTCGTTTTTGAAGGCGATCAGCAGTGTTAACAGCTCCTAAACAGCAGTGTTACATTAAAGTCTTGATAATGGAAAATTTTCTAGAATTGTTCCCGTTTTAAATTTCTTCGAGTTTGAGACTGTTTGTTGTGTTTTTGTGGGTTATTTTTGCTCAAGAAAGTTTACCAAATGTAAGCTTCTATGAAGTGCAATTGATACATTTGATTTCTACATGAAAAGGGTATGTTTAGGTTTTTACAGTGGTTTTAGTCACTTTTTCAAATCTAGTTTTGAGGTTAAAAAATGACAAATCTTCATTCTTTTGTTTTATGAGCAGATAATTTTCTGCATTTTTGTCTATGGTTTGTGATAGTTTTGAAGGCTTTATAAGGTGTAGGATTGAAAAATTGTTTGATATTTTATGACAGTTTGAAAAGAATTGATTTTACCGATTTTTGTATGTTTTTAATTGGATTTTAAAGTGTTTTAATCCAGTTTTTCAGTGCTGTCTTTCAGTCATAGAACCCTATTTTTACTCACTTTTTAGGCAGAAAATCGTTTTGAATGGGAAAAATTAGGTAGTTAAAATTATCTATATCTTAGATAAGCTTTTGGACCTTTAAGATAGAATTTTGGTTTCTAATCAATGGATATGTTTGGACTTCTAGGAAAAGTTGAATATTCAAGGAAGTGAAATTAGATTTGGAATTGAGATTCGAAATTATAAGGATTATCGATTGAGGTAAGTAGTTTCTACTTCCCTTCCAAAATAGAAATTTTGTAATAATTATGTTTTGATTTGACAAAATATCTGGAAACATGTTTTGTATGTTTTAATATTGTTTTTTTGACAATGGTTTACAACATGATTTGAAATTGTTTTGATAAGTTTCAAATTGTTTTACTAAGTGAAAGTATTTGTTTACAAGAATGTTTTGCAAAGTATTTGATTGGCTCAATAGAGCTACCCTGTTATGCCAATTTTTTTGTTTTGGAAATGTTTTGATTATTTGTAGTAGTATCCTAAATTGGAATTGATAAAATTGTTTTGGTTATTTGTGAGAAGTCACATATGAGACACATTTGTGGTTTGACATTTTCTGGAATGAAGATTCATGTGTGTGTTGTTCACTCACGTGGCCTCACACATAAGTAATTATATTGATTGTTTTGGTTGATTTTATTAACATCTTTGATTGAAAAACTACTCGGTAGCTTCGATTCTTTCTACTTCTTCTGAGCATACGACCACTTTGTCTCCTTCCCTCGGATTCAGTCGGGCTTTAACTAATAGGGAAACGACTGATGTTATATCCTTGTTGTCTCTACCCTCATCGAAGGGATGCTCGCCTTTGGACCCCCTCTCCCTCTAAAGGTTTTTCGTGTAGCTCTTTTTTTCATTGTCTTGTGAGTCGAGTCCTATTGTGTCTCGCGACTCAGCCTTTTCCTCTCTGTGGAAGGTTGAAGTTCCAAAGAAGGTAAATTTTTTCGTCTGGCAGGTTTGGCACGAACGGGTGAATACTTTGTATCGTTTGTTGGCTAGGGGATCTCCTCTGGTTGGACCGTTCTGTTATATTCTTTGCAGGAGGGCAGACGAGGACCTGGATCATATTCTCTGGAATTGTGACTTTGCTCGTGCTATTTGAAGCAGTTTCTTTCAGCATTTCCACATTGGTTTTATTGGCAATTGGAGAGTAGAGAGATTTTTATGGAGTTTCTTCTCAATTCTCCTTTTCGGGAGAAAGGACTGTTTTTGTGGCAGGCCGGGGTGTGTGCTATTTTATGGTATTTGTGGCAGGAGAAACAATAAAATCTTTAGGGGAAAAGAGAGTCCTCTTTCAGAAGTGTGGTTCCTTATTAGATTCTATATCTCTCTTTGGGCCTCAGTGTCGAGGTTTTTTTGTAATTATCCTCTAAATCTTATTTTACTTGATTAGAGCCCCTTTTTATAGTCGGCTCCCCCCTCTCCCTTTTTTATTTTTTTATGGGGTTCTTTTGTACGCCTGTGTATTCTTTCATTTTTTTTTTCTCAATGAATGCTTGGTATTTCATGAAAGAAAAAGACATCTTTGATTGAAACTTATTGTGAGAAGACACTGTTTATGATTTGACATTTTTTTGGAATAAAGATTCATGTATGTGTTTCACTCATATGACCTCACACTTAAGTACCTATATTGAATGCTATGGTCGATTTTTATCGACATCTCTGATTGAAAGTTCTGACTGATTGAAGTTTATTTGTAGGAAGACACAGTTTGTGGTCTGACATTCCTTTGGAATAAAGATTCATGTGTGTTTCACTCACGTGTCCAAACACTAAGTATCTATATTAAATGTTTTGATTGATTTTGAATGTTCTTGAATCGATTGATGTTACCGACAGGTAACCATCATATATGTTCTGAAGGCTACCTAAATAATGCATCTTTCCACTCTGATATTTGAAAGTATTGATTGGTTGGGAGTACCATTTGAATTGAAAGTATTGTTTGAATTGAATGGTCTGACATTTGAAAGTTTTGGTTTGAAATATTTGGTTAAATGAAAGTTTTGTTCAATTGAAAGTTTGATTTTGAAAGTATGTTTGATTGAAAGATTTTTCTTTTGTTTTTTTTTTCTTTTGAAAAAAACACGACTGTTTGTAAGTTTTAACCGAAAGCTTTGTAGTTGTATTAAAAGTTTTGTAAGAATATTTATATTTAATTTACGATTGTTTTGAAAGAAAATGACCGAATAAATATTTGACTTTTGATTCAACTCTTGAAAAGTTTTGTTAAATTGAATTTCTATCTTTTGTTTTGAAGAATCTTTATGCTCCCCTAATGTGTAAAACATGGGTTCCTGGAAGGAATTGAGTGGAGTCCTATCCCTGATGATGCTTACTCACCCTTAGTTAGGCATTTTATTCGTGAGGAGATTTGGCAAGTGGTGTTTAGTTTTGATAAAAGCAAAGCCCCTGACCCTGATGGTTTCTCTATGACATTCTTCGAAAACAGGTGGGATGTTATTAAAGAGGATCTTTGGAAAGTTTTCTGCGAGTTCTTCGATCGGGGGACTTTAGACTCCTCTCTTTCGGATATTCTGGTTTGCTTGATCCCCAAGAAAGAGGAGGCTAGGAAGGTGGGGGACTTTCGGCTGATTAGCCTGGTTACGAGTGTGTATAAGATCATAGCCAAAGTTCTTGCTTGCAGGTTAAGGAGTTCTTGCTTGCAGGTTAAGGAGAGTGCTTTTTTTAACTATTGTGGATACGCAAGGTGCCTTTGTGCAGGGAAGACAAATCCTAGATCAATCTCTGATAGCTAACGAGGCCTTAGAGGATTATAAAGTAAGGAATCAGGAAGGGATTCTTTTCAAGATGGATTTCGAGAAGTCTTATGACCACGTGGATTGGGATTTCCTGGACAAGGTTCTGGCCAAGAAAGGTTTCGGTTATAAGTGGAGATCTTGGATGTGGAGCTGTATGAGGTCGGTCAGATGCTCTTTTCTGGTGAACGGTCGTGTAAGAGGTCAAGTTTTTGTTACTAGAGGGTTGAGACAAAGGGACCCTCTCTCCCCTTCTTTTCCTTTTGGTGGTTGATGTCCTGAGTAGAATTATTTCACGGGGGGTGGCGACTAGGGACCTGGAGGGGTTTAGGGTTGGAGTTGAAAGTTTATCTGTTTCTCACCTTAAGTTTGCGGACGCCACCTTGTTCTTCTGCTCTGGTAGTGAGGCTTCCTTCGTTCACCTCAATAATTTTCTGACCTTTTTTGAAGCTATCTATGGTTTGCATATAAATAGAGGTAAATGTCAGCTTGTGGGAGTGAATTGTTACCTGGGAAGCTTTGTCGATGGGTCGATATGGTTGGTTGTGAGGTGGGCTCGTTGCCTTCGTCCTATTTGGGTCTTCCCCTTGGGCATAGTCTAAGGGCTGACTCGTTTTGGGACTCTGTGGTGAGGAAGATTCATAAAAGGTTAGCCTCTTGGAAGAGATGCTTCTTTTCAAAAGGAGGTCAACTCACTCTCATTCAGTCGGTGTTGAGTGACATCCCCATTTACTTTTTATCTCTTTTCAAGATCCTGTCCGCGGTTTGTAATCGTATTGAGAAGTTGATGCGTGATTTCTTGTGGGAGGGTGTTGAAGAGGGCAGGGGGTGCCCATCTGGTTAATTGGGCAATTGTGTCTAATTCCATCGACTTGGGTGGGTTGGGGATTGGTAACTTGAGAGCTCGTAACACGGCTTTATACTGACCTAATGGTTATGGTGGTTCCACGGTGAAACTTCCACCCTCTGGCATCGGGTCATTGTGAGCAAGTACGGGGAGTCCCCCTTTGAGTGGACAGGTAGTGGTGAGGAGGCTCCTTTAGATGTCCTTGGTTGGGTATCGCGCAGGGTTTTCCTTATTTCTCTGAGCTTGTTTCTTTTCGGGTGGGTAACGGGGCGGATACTTTCTTTTGGGAAGATAAGTAGTTGAGGGATGAACCTCTTTCTTCGGTTTTCCTGCGTCTCTATCATTTGTCTGGTGCAAAATTTAAGAGGGTGGCTGATGTGTTGTTTCATTCGGGTCTCTTTGTGTCCCCCTCTCTTGCCTTACAACGTGCCCAGTGTTTTAAAAAGCCCCTTCGGGCGCGCGCCTAGGCTCAAGGCGCACCCAGTGTTTTTAAAAAGCCCTCCGGGGCGCGCGCCTAGGCGCGAGGTGTCACGGTCGCACCTTTGAAAGGGTCTCGACATGACCGTGCGGCACTTGCCCTCGCTCACGAGCAAGTAAGCCAACTCAAATTCGGATCGCCGGCGGCACAACGGGCATATATCGCAACCTCCACCCCCGTTCTTGAGAAAAAGTTTTAGAAAATGGGGTCAGAGAGAATTTGTGAAAACAATTTGGAAAACGTTTGTGAGAGTTTAGAAAGTTAGTTATACAGCTGATAAGCAATAATAAAGAAAGCCACACTTATCTAGCATATAACTCTTGGTAGGGAGAATTGATGAATGTTCGCATCCCCCTATAGTACATTCTAGGAATTTTGGCTATGACCCTTTGCACGCGTCATTTTGGCGAGGAGTCATACGCCCACAAAAATACATGGAAATGAAATAACAATGCTAAAGCAAAAGCATACATGAAAACATAATGAAAAAGGATGGGGACGACCATGCGGCCATGGGCAACACGCCTTGGACAAGCATGACCGTGACATTCTCCCCCACTTAATTGGTTGACGCCCTCGTCAACCGACACTCTTCGAACGGGATGGTCCTGGGTCGGCAGTCTTCAAGTCTTCAACTCGGTCCCAACGGACTTCGCTCCCCACGGCTTCCTTCCACATCTGCAAGAACTCACCGCACCTTCTCATATGGGGCGAAGATCGACTCGCCCTTCAATTAGGACCTCAAAGGAGTTCTTCAATTTGATCGGCGGGCTTGTCACGTCGCTCGCCTTCGTCTTCTGTTGTGATTGCGTCTTCCAAGCCCTGGTGGTAGTCCGACTTGACACTACGCTTCGCCGCTTTGGCTTCACCTTTGAGGGGCTCATCTCGATCAGTCCCTCGACTCGACTTCGCGCCTCGGCGCTCTTTGTGTGCACTCTTGCACTTGAATCTGTTTCTTTCATCCCCTCTTCTTGGGGAGGTGTACTTTCGACCGCCGCTTCTCTCGTCGCGATGATCTGTTACTCGTGGCACTTCGCCACAGCATTCACTTGGGCCCGCTCTCACCGCAAGGCCGATAATACTCGCGCGCCCGCAGGTCGCTTCAACTTCGCGCACTACGGCGGGATTTCCTCCGTGATTACTAGACAACTCGCTGAGGGCACGGGTATGACTTTGTCTTTGAAGAAGGAACTCCATTCCCAACACAACATCCAAGTCGTCCATCCTCGACGACGACAAGGTCTACGCGACCACCCCGCCTCCCATCTTGACCGAGGCGCCCTTTGCAATCCACTCGAAATAGGTAGGGTCGTTGAATTCACAACTTTCATCCTTCCCGGATCTCGGCTCCACGACAAGTTCAATCGCCTCGCCTCGCCTCTCGAGACGAAATTATGGGTGGCTCCCAATCAACCATTGTGCTCTTGGTTGCTTTGTTGTTGACATGTGCGTCCAACGCATACGAGGCCCCCTTACTTGGATGGGCCCTTTGTCTCTCCCCACTCTTCGGAGGTGGACAAGAATCTTATGGCGCCAATGCGCGGATTCTCTAGGTCTTCGTCTTGTACGGACTCGATTTCCGTATCATCGACTTCTTTTCCTTTCTTTGCCTCATAGGACGCTTGAAGGGCCTTGAGGGCTATTTTACTCGGGCGGTCCACTCACTCGGTGAAGCCGTCCTGGCAAAGAACACACTTCCGGTAGTTGTTGTTCTTGTTATGTGGTCTCTGCCACGAATTTCCATTCCTCGGTGGGGACTTCCTGCTGTCCCTTCCTGGAACTTCTAGGCCTATCTCCTCCCCACTCTTGGGAGAGTTAGGCTGATGAGATCGATCATCTCCCCGTGGGGAGGTTTTGCTCGGTCCTGCTTCTTGGGATCATGCATTAATATCGCCACCACTCAAGTCAAACAAATGCTCACTGCTGCATATACTTGGTCGGTGTTGTACTCGCTACTGCATAACAACTTAGCCCTGGCCCATGGTTGTAGCCCTTCGACAAAGGAGAAGATCTTGTCCTTCTCACTCATATCTCGGATGTCCAACATCAACCCGACAAACTGTTTGACATATTCGCGGATGGCACCTTTATGTCTCAACTCTCGAAGCTTGCGCCTTGCAATTATCTCGACATTCTCAGGGAAGAATTGCGAGCGCAATTCTTGTTTCAGCGTCTCCCATGTGTTAATGGTACATCTGCCTTCTTGGATGTCCATATAACGGGTCCTCCACCATAGTTTGGCATCGTCTTCCAGATGCATCGTCGCTAAGGTGACTCTTTCTTCGCGATCCACCGTGTCCATTGCTCAAAGTATTGCTCCATATCAAAGATGAAGTTTTCCAACACTTTGGCATCTCGAACCCCACAGAAGGGTTTCGGCTCGGGAATCTTCTTCTTCCCCGCCTTGGTCGCGCCCCCAGGTGGGGCTTGACTTCTCATCGCAATCATGGTGAGATTAAGCTTTGCGGCCATCTCGCCTATCTCGCCCCTACAGATCTTAAGGGCCTCTCTCACATTAACAGAAAAGTCAGAAAACATCTGACCCAACTCTTTGTGGGAACTGTCCAGACCATCGACACGTTCCTCAATTTGGGCGACGTCGCCCGACAAGCTAGTACCACGCTCGAAGTTTCCACATCGGTTTACCCTGTCCTCAAGGGTCTCAACTCTCCCCAACAATTCATAGACGGGCATTCCATCAATGCGTCCAGCAATTGCATCAATCGCGTCGGTCTTGGTCGCAATCTCTTCCAGTCGAGATTCCAAGAACCGAATACTATCAGGGACTTTCGTCAAGAGAAGCAATTGCTCCTCGATCTCGGCCAACTGCTCTTTTTCCGATTTGTTTAATTTGTTTGCAGGCATGATTACTGTGTCTTGCCTTCCCGAAGCCAACTTGGCTCTGATACCACTTGTCACGGTCGCACCTTTGAAAGGGTCTCGACACGACCGTGCGACACTTGCCCTCGCTCACGAGCAAGTAAGCCAACTCAAATTCGGATCGTCGGCGGCACAACGGGCCTATATCGCAACCTCCACCCCCGTTCTTGAGAAAAGGTTTTAGAAAACGGGGTCAGAGAGAATTTGTGAAAACAATTTGGAAAACGTTTGTGAGAGTTTAGAAAGTTAGTTATACAGCTGATAAGCAATAATAAAGAAAGCCACACTTATCTAGCATATAACTCTTGGTAGGGAGAATTGATGAATGTTCGCATCCCCCTATAGTACATTCTAGGAATTTTGGCTATGACCCCCTCCTCGCCCACAAAAATACATGGAAATGAAATAACAATGCTAAAGCAAAAGCATACATGAAAACATAATGAAAAAGGATGGGGACGGTCATGCGGCCATGGGCAACACGCCTTGGACAAGCATGACCGTGACATGAGGCGCATGTAAGAAGGCGCGCGTGAGGTGCGCGCCTTCCATGAAGCCCTCGAGGCGCGCAAGGCGCGCCTCTGGGGCTTCTTCAGTTTATTTATTTTTTTCTTTCATTTATTAAATGTATTTTAAATATATATTTAAAGAAAAAAACACAAAACACAATAAACCCATTTCATTTAGGGTTTAATATCGTTAAAATCAGTGGAGGAGAGATTGATATTTAAGGCTTTTGATCTTGTAGTGTTTATAATTTATTAGTGTTGTATTGTTTCATGTTTTTTAATAGAGTATCTATTGTCTCTATGTTCAAACATTAATACTTGAAAGTTGAACCTTATTTCTTTTACTTATTTTCCTTGGTTAAAACTTAATTTCATCCCATGAAGAGTTTTTTCTTGTTGTATATGTATACATATATATTTTTTATTTTTTTTATATATAGTGCGCCTTAGATAAAAAAGCCCGCGCCTTTTGGTGCGCTTTGCGCCTAGGCTCCAGAGGGCTATTGCGCCTTAGTGCGCCTTGAGGCTTTAAAAACACTGGGCGCACCTTAAGCGCCTCGTGTGCGCCTTCCATGAAAAGCCCAAGAGGCGCGCGCCTCTGGTGCTTCTTAAGTTTTTTTTTTTTTCCAGTTTTAATAGTAAAACGTATTGTTTTACTTATTTTAAATATATATTTTAAAAAACCAAAACACAAGAAACCCACTTCATTTAGGGTTTACATATACAACTTTTACGTTAAAACTTAAAAGAATTGAAACCCACAGTCGACAGTCCCATACTTTCTGTCTTCTCCTTCAATCTATGTTCAAAGACTAATACTTGAACCTTATTTCTTTTACCTATTTTTTTGGGTTAAAACTTAATTTCTTCCATGAAGGGTTTTTTTCTTATTGTGTATGTATACATGTATATTTTATATTTTTTATTTATATATAGTGCGCCTTAGAAAAAAAAAGCGCGCGCCTTTTGGTGTGCATTGCGCCTAGGCTCCAGAGGGCTATTGCGCCTTAGTGCGCCTTGAGCCTTTAAAAACACTAAACGTGTCCTCTCTGATCTTGAGACGACAAACGTCTTGTCCCTCATTTCTCTTTTGGATGGTCTTCGGTGTTGCCCGGACATGAATGATGTTTGCCTTTGGCGCCCTGATCCGTTAGCTGGGTTCTCGTGTCGGTTTTTTTCCTGTCCTTGGTTAATTCTTCTCCTTCTGCTTCTCAGGGGGTGTCGGTCTTTTCCTTAGTTTGGAAGGTGCATATCCCAAAGAAGGTAAGATTTTTTACTTGGCAGATCATTCAAAGAAGGGTAAATACTTTGGATAGGGTTTCGAGGAGATGACCGTCTTTGGCGGGGCCATGGTGTTGTATCCTTTGTAAAAAGGCAGCTGAGGATATTGACCATTTGTTTTGGAGGTGCGAGGTGACTTAAGAGGTGTGGAGGCTCTTCTTCGGTGAGTTAGGGGTTCCTTTCTCCAGGGGTGGGGAGGTTTGCAGAGATGTTTTGTCGGAGCTCCTTTTGCGCCCTCAGGTTCAGGGGAGAGAGGTCTTCTTGTGGAGAGCTGGAGTTTGTGCTATTCTTTGGGGGATTTGGGGGGAGAGAAATAATAAAATCTTTCGAGGGGTCTATTGTTCCTTTTTTGATATTTGGACCCTCATTAGATTTTATGTTTCTCTCTGGGCCTCTGTGGTCAAGCCTTTTTGTAATTACCCTTTAGACTTTATTTTGCTCGAGTGGAGTGCTTTGTTCTAAGCTCCCCTTTTTTTGTGGGCTTGTTTTTTGTATGCCCGTATTTTCTTTCATTTTTTCTCAATGAAAGTTTAGTTTACAATAAAAAAAAAACTTTTGTTTTGAAGAAAATGAATTTCTGAACTTGATGTGGAAATTGCTTATGGAGTATTTTTCTACTCATTTGTTTTTAAAAGGGTTTCAGATGAATGATCAAGTGATAGCCTAAAAGAGGTGAAGTTTAACGTTCTGACACAAGACTTGGAAAGTTGTTAAGGATTTTGATAGTTATTTTTGAAATCCTCATAAGAAATTGCTTATGCCGAAGTATTTTAAGTTTGTTTAGGTTTGTAATTGTTATGCTTTCGCATTTATTGTTAGAATGACCGTATTAGAAAATACAGGTTGTTACAATTATGGATTCAATTATAATAGAAAATCGAGCTTCCATGCCCATTTGTTTCACTACAATAAATTACAACAAAGATAGCTAACTTTCTTAATGAAAAAGCGTGAGAAAACACACTTCAAGTTCACTAATGCATCTGGTGAAAAAAAAAAAAGTTTAGATCGGCAGAACATTGTCCATGTGCTCACTCATCAAAACGTTAGCGTTCAATTTTCATATTGTTCTAGTCAGTATTTTCAAAGCACAAGGCGCACCTCAGGGCAACAAGCCATGTGATCGCTCGAAGGCGAGAGGCGACAAAAAGGCGTGACTCGAGTGATGTGAGGCGCAATAATTAAATATATAAATAAATAATAAATAGAGCATAAATTGTATAGTAAAATATCATATAAAATATAAAAACCTTAGAAGCTTAATACATCAATCAATTGTCAAAAGTCATTAAGAATGAAATAATGAATCATTGAACCAAAAATAATAAAGGTAAAAGTTAAAACTAGTCTAAATTTAAAAGACTAAAACATCAATCAACTGTCATAATCATAATTTTCCTCCCCATCTAAATCTAAAGCCTCATTTACTGCTCCTCCTTGATCATTCTCCTCTTCAAGATCCAATTCCTCCACATTGTCATCATCTTCATCACTAACCGCTTGTATAGTAGTAGTAGGTGGTGGTGTTTGAATTCTAGAAGTTGAAGTTGCAATTGACTTCCCTTTAGACCTAGTGTACTTTAGAGGTTCTCTAACACCACTAGCATGTGCCACATCTCCCCATGTGAGATCATCTTCATCAAAAACCAACTCATTATCAGCTTCAAGTTCATTATCTTCTTTGTCAAGTGTTCCAACCAACCATTCATTAGTCTCATCAATATGATCAAGAAAAATTAGATCAAGTTGATCCTTCAAATCGAAGCGTTCTTTAAGTGCTTGGTTATATTTGATATAAACCAAATCATTTAAATGCTTATGCTCTAACCTGTTTCTCTTCTTCGAATGCATCTACAAAATTATTAATGAATATAGAGTTAAAAAGTAATGTTTTAAATATTAAATTAATAATGCATAAAATAAATTAACCACTTACGTGTTCAAAAACACTCAAATTGCGTTCACAACCAGAAGCACTACATGTGAGATTTAGAACTCTTATGGATAACCTTTGTAGAATTGGAGTACTACCCCCATATAGAGCCCAACATGATGTTCACAATCACATGTTTTAAAATGGTTTAGTATTAAAACTCTTGGAATAACTTTAATAGTTTAATAATAATACCCAAACACTTAAAGAATGACATTACCTGACGTCTTAATTTTTCTCGTGTTGATTGTTAAATCGATGCCAACCATGCTTTTACCTTCAGAATACAACTCCAATTCCACCGCGCATCGATTTTGGTCACTCTTTGATGTTATTAGTCGTTGCACTGAAGCAGACCACTCATAACTTCTACATCTTGAATAAATCTGTCTTTGTGATCATAAAAAGAGATGGATTTAAATAATATCCAGCAGCATGTAAAGGTCGATGAAGTTGACAATCCCATCTTTTGTCAATGATATCCCAAATAGGTTTATATTTTGCTTCATCATCATTAAACTCGCTCTTGATAGCCTCCTTGGCTCTATCCATAGCCTCATATATTTATCCCATAGCTGGTTTGCCACCATCAACTAGTCTAAAATCACGAACAAGTGGTCCCGATGTCTTTAACGTATAGACAACTGAGTTCCAAAAAAGATGGCATCAAGATAGTGTCAGCTGCTCTCTTACTCTTTGGATCGTTGCCCATTTGGAAGTTGTCCATCTCTCAGAAATAAATATCTTTCTCAAATTCGATTTATTCTTATGCATACTCGATAGTGTCAAGAATGATGTTGTAAAACAAGTAACGGCGGGTCTTACCAATTCATGTTGATTGGTGAATTCTCTCATCATGGATAACACAGACAAGTGGTTATAAATAAAACCACTAAGTGCCACAACCTTTTTAATACACCTTTTGATTTGATCCATCTTTCCAATATCCTCTAACATCAAATCTAAACAATGAGCAGCACATGGTGTCCAATATAAATGTGGGTGTTTCACTTCTAAGTATTTACCAACTAGGACATAATTTGAAGCATTATCAGTAACAACTTGGATGACATTTTCTCCTCCAATCTCCTCTACCATTCCATCCAAAAGTTCAAATACTTTTTCACCAGTTTTGATGCATGAAGATGCATCAATGGATTCCAAAAATAATGTTTCGACCGCAGAATGAACTAAAAAGTTTATTAAAGTTCTATCTCTTCTATTAGTCCACCTATCTGACATCAACGAACACCCATTTTTTTTCCATTCAACCTCATGATTACTCACTATTATTTTAGTAAATTCTACCTCATTTTCCAAACATGTAACTCTAGCCTCATGATAAGACGGAGGCTTCAAACGAGGACCAAATTGACCCACTGCTTCTAACATTACATGAAAGCTTCTTAAGCGAATAGTGTTTAACGGAATACCTGCTTGGTAAATCCAACGCATGATGAATTGAATCGTAGTATCCCTTCCCTCTTTGTTATATTTTTCTGTGATGCTCGATTTCTTCAACTTCTTCAATCTATTCCTATCATCAACAACTTTGGTTGGATCGGTATAAACAAATTTATCCATTGCTCCCTTTTGTCGTGGTGGCTTCAGTTGTGATCGACTTCCACTAGCTCCTTCTCCACTGCCAAGAGATCGCTTTCTAGATGTTCCGCAACTTGAACTCAATCCTCCAGTGACATCCATCTCATCCTCTTGGTCAATTGTATTCAAATCATAATCCTCAAAGTTTGTTAGTGCATTACTTTCTTCTCGCTTTGCTTTTGTTTTTGTTTGGTAATCCTTCAATTCCTCTCTTACATTAGTTGGACACTTTAAACATGCTTTGACATTTCGATTCCCACCAACTAAATGATGTGTTGCTCGACAAATGTACATTTGCAAGTATTTGTGTCCTTCTCATCCTCCCAAACGACATATTTCCAACTGGGGTGCTTTCTGTTTGTCTCAACATCTCCCATATTGATTCCTAATAGAACAAGGATAATTGAAGAACATGAACAATTTAGTTCAAGGTTGAAGTTGAATAGAAGAAGAGGAATGAAGATGAAGTGAGGAAGTAGGTTTTAGGCCTTAACTGCGATCCCGATAAGTTGGAAAGATGGGCGGCTTTAGTGTAGTGTGAGATTGACACCTTTCCTACCTCCTATTTAGGGCTTCCTCTTGGTCATAAACCAAGAAGTATCTCTTTTTGGGACTCGGTTCTTATCAAAATTCACAAAAGACTGGCTTCTTGGAGAAAGAGTTTGTTTTCTAAAGGCGTGAGACTTACCCTGATCCAAAGCTGTCTTGAGCGACATTCCTACGTACTTTATGTCCCTTTTTAGAATTCCGGTCTCTGTTAGTAAGGGGATTGAAAAGCTCATGAGGGATTTTCTTTGGTAAGGGGTAGATGAAGGTAAAGGCTCACACCTGGTGAATTGGGAGGTGGTCTCTAAGCCTCTTCACTTGGGGGGTTTAGGAATCGGCAATGTGAGGGCTAGAAACAAGGCCCTTTTAGCTAAATGGATATGACGTTACCATTAGGAACCTAATACCCTTTGACATAGGATTATTGTTAGCAAATATGGTCTTCATCCCTTTGAGTGGACTTTTGGTGGGGCTCTTGACACTTCCAGGAACCCATGAAAAGAGGTTGCGTCTGAGCTCCCTGTCTTTTCGCAATTTGTTCGTTGTGTGGTGGGCGATGGGAGGGATACTTACTTTTGGGAAGATCAGTGGGTGGATGAAGTCACCTCTTTATTCCTTGCATCCCCATTTATATCATTTGGCCTCCCTAAAAATCCACTCGGTAGCTTCGATTTTCTCTAGTCTTTCCAACTCTATTTTTGTCACTCCTCTTTCTCTTGGGTTTAGTAGGGCTTTGACTAATAGGGAAACGCCCGGCGTTATATCTTTGTTGTCTGATTAGTCAGTTTCGGCTTTACCCTCATCGGAGGGATTCCCGCATTTGGACTCCATCCCCTTCTAAAAGGTTTTCGTGTAGTTCCTTATTTCATTGCTTGGTGAATCCTGTCGTGTCGAGTGATTCTTCTTTCTCCTCCTTATGGAAGGTGAAAGTTCCAAAGAAGGTGAAGTTTTTTGTTTGGTAGGTTTGGCACGGAAGGGTAAACACTTTTGATCGTTTGTTGGCTAGGGGGTCTCCCTTGGATGGGTCGTTCTGTTGTATTCTTTGCGGGAGGGAAAATGAGGATCTGGATCACATTCTTTGGAGTTGTGACTTCGCTCGAGCTATTTGGAGTTGTTTCTTTCAGCAATCCAACTTCTGTTTTGTGGGTCAATTCAACAGTAGATTCATGGAGCTTCTTCTCAATTCGCCTTTCCATAAGAAGGGGTTGTTTTTGTGGCAGGGTGGGGTTTGTGCTATCTTGTGGTATTTATGGCGGGAGAGAAACAATAGAATCTTTAGGGGAAAAGAGACTTCTCCTTTGAAAGTATAGACCCTACTTAGATTCTGTTGGTTTAACTATTTCCTTATTTAACTAAATAATATCTTATGTCTTTATTGTAGATATGCAAGATTATTATTTTCCTTAGTTGTAAATTCCATATTTGTACATGGGTGGTCTCTTAAGAACCCTATTCTATTCTCAAAATAACATAGATTATTGAATTATTATTTTGCTCATGGTATCAGAGCAACCCTAGTTTTTTCAAAAACAAAAAGAAAAAACCCTAACCCTAATTGACTGCCGCCGCCGTCGCCGCTACCCTAACCGCCGCCGTCGCCGCCGCACTCCTTAATCAACGCAGACAGAGCCGCCGGTCAACCTCCGTTCGCGAGTCGACGCCGATCACGTCGTGCAGATCCACTACCGCGATTCACGTGCAGACAGAACCGCAAGTCTTCCGCCGCCGCCGAGTCGCAGCCGTGAATCGCCAGCTTGACGCAGCTCGCGTGACCGCCGGCCCTCGCCGTTTCTGTGTCGGCGCCTTCCATCGGACGTAACCACGGTTGACGCCGCTTTCACGCCGACACCTTTCCTCGATGAACCGCTTCCATCGCGCGCAGCCACGCCTCGACGCCGCTGCTTCACGTCGGCGACTTCATCATCGGCGCGACCAAGTCCCGCAACCCTCGATTCAAGTAGACGCCTGCATGCCGCTCCACTTGTTGACCGCCGGCCACCATCCTCTGGCCAACTATTCAAGAAATCCCTAATTGGGTCACTTGAATCTTTCTTGCCTGTCTTGTTTTTGTTGTTTGGATTCTTTGGTCACTATTTTTTTTGTGAAAATGTCGTAAAATAAGTCTTCCATTGTTAAAGTCGCAGATAATCGCACCCATTCCAATATCCCATCATGTCCAATTACAACCATTCGGCTTAATGGAGACAACTTTCTTCGTTGGTCTCAAAGTGTTCGAATGTATATTCGTGGACAAGGGAAGATTGGATATCTTACTGGAGACAAAACGACACCCGCCAAAGATGATCCTTTGTTTGCTGTGTGGGATGCTGAAAACTCCATGGTGATGACGTGGCTAGTTAATTCAATGGTAGAAGACATTAGTTCTAACTATATGTGCTATGCTACTGCACAGGAACTATGGGATAGTGTGACGGAGATGTATTCAGATATGGGTAATCAGTCACAAGTATTTGAGTTGAATCTCAAGTTAGATGACATACGACAAGGAGGTAACTCAACTACGCAATATTTTCATTCCCTAAAGAGGATCTGGCAAGACCTCGATCTGTTTGATTCATATGAATGGAAGTCTACAGATGATCAGAAACACTACAGGAAACTCGTAGAAGATGGTCGTATTTATAAATTTCTGGCAGGCCTTAATGTTGAATTTGATGAGGTCAGAGGCAGAATACTTGGTAAGACCACCTTACCCACTATTAATGAAGTTTTTTCTGAAGTGCGTAGGGAAGAAAGTCGTCGAAATGTGATGATTGGAAAGAAGCCTATCGATTCTGTTGAAAGTTCAGCGTTAGTGGTTGAAGCTACAACATACAAAGCCTCTGATCAATCAAATAAGAACCATGAAAAACCTCGTGTCCGTGTGACCATCAGTAATAAACCCCAGACATACTCGGATACTTGTTGGAAATCGCACGGAAAACTCCGCTAATTGGAAGAGTTCTAAGCAAAGTGAGAAAAGTAGCAATCAACAATCCTCCAGGTGCTAATGTTGTTGACTCCAACCCATTTAGCAAAGAGCAAGTTGATCAACTTCGAAGCTCGCTAAAGACTACTTCATCTTCCAGTAATCCTAGTGTTTTCTTGGCACAAATGTAATTCTCCTAAAGCCCTCTCTTGTTTTAACTCCTCTCCGTGGATTATAGATTCCTGAGCCTCCGATCACATGACCGGTTCCTCAAAACTATTTAACTCATACTCTCCTATGTACCTAAATGAAAAATCCGAATTGCGGATGGTAGTTTTAATTCTATTGCTTAGGTAAAGGAATGATTCGTTTAACCCCACATATTACCCTACATTCTCATCCTTTCATGTCCCAAAATTAACTTGTAATTTGTTGTCCGCATTAGTAAAATCTCAAAGGATGCTAATTGTCGTGTTACCTTTTTTGACTCTTATTGCACATTTCGTGATCGATTCGGGAGATGATTGGGCGTGCTAAAATGCTCGATGGCCTCTACTATTTTGATGAGTCTCCAACTAGTCATAAAAAGTTCGGGGCTTATGTAGTGTTAGTTCTCCTTCATTCAAGAAACTATCATGCTTTGGCATCGTAGACTAGGACATCCCATTTTTTCTACTTAAAATATTTGTTCCCAAAATTATTTAAAGGAATTGATTGCTCTGCTTTTCAAAGGTGAAAGTTGCATCTTTGCAAAGCATCATAGATCTTCTTACTTGCCCAAACCTTACAAGACTTCTCGCACCTTTTACTTAATTCATAGTGATGTGTGGGGTCCGTCTAAAGTTTTAACACATAGTGGAAAACGATGGTTTGTTACTTTTATTGATGATCACACTCGTTTAACTTGGATTTATTTGTTAACAAAAAAATCGAGGTGAAAGATACTTTTATTCGGTTTTACAACATGATTGAAACTCAATTTCATACTAAAATTAGTATTTTGCACTCGATAATGGCACCGAGTATTTTAATGAATAGCTTAAATGATTTTTGCAAGCTAAAGGAATTTTTCATCAATCTACGTGTAGAGATACACCCCAACAAAATGGCATTCTTTGACGAAAAAATCGTCATTTACTTGATGTCGCCGTGTGCCCTTTATGTTTTCTATGAATGTCCTCGCTTATTTATGGGGAGAATCTATTCTAATCACGATATCTTATAAACCGAATGTCTACAAAAATTTTGATTTTAAACACACCTCTGACCACTTCAAAACCTTTTTCCCAATGTTCGCTTGTTTTCCGATCTACTGATTAAGGTGTTTGGGTGTCTTGCCTATGTTCATGTACCTAGTTTCTCACGGTCTAAATTAGATCCTCGAGCGGTGAAATGCATTTTTTAGGTATGTCTCCCACAAAAGGCCTACAAATGTTTTGATCCCTTGAACCAAAAGTACTTGAAAGTCCGGATGTGTCTTTTTGGGAAAATCAACCTTTCTTCACCAAAACTTCTCTTCTTGAGAGACAACTACCTTAGAAGATAATTTTTGGGAGACTTCCCTCCTTCCTAGCATTACTAGCTTTGAGAATTCTAGTTCCAGTTCTCCAATGCCAAGTATGGAAACTTTGTGTTCAGGGGGAGAAACACTACCAATTGATAAAAATACTGAACTTCAGGTTTATACTAGAAGGTCAACAAGTCAAAAGAATCGGGACCAGACAGTGAATTTATCACAAGACCAATCTAATACTCCGATGAATGATCCTCAGATTCTGTAACATATCTCCGAATCCCATTCCTTTATCGAATCGTTCACCTGAAATATCTGATCTTGACATTCCAATAGTCCATAGGAAAGGTACTCGAAATTGCCCTAAATATCCTATTGCAAACTATCTCTCCTACCATAGACTGTCAGATAGCCATAGAGCCTTCACCTCTAGGATAACAAATCTGTTTGTTCCAAGAAATATACAGGAGGCCCTAGATGACTCGAAGTGGAAATTAGCAGTTATGGAGGAGATGAATGCTCTTAGCCGACACTTGTTGCTAAAGGTTTCACATGCACCTATGGAATTGATTATCAAGAAACATTCGCTCCAGTTGCAAAAATTAACTCCATTAGAGTTCTGCTATCCGTTGCTGTAAATGCAGATTGGCCACTTTATCAACTCGATGTCAAGAATGCTTTTCTCAATGGAGAACTTGAAGAAGAGGTATTCATGAGTTTACCACCTGGTTTTGAGGAAAATGCAGGGCGTAACAAAGTATGCAAGTTAAAAAAAAGGCTTTATACTGGCCTCAAACAATCTCCTAGAGCGTGGTTTGAACGATTTGGAAAAAGCTGTCACAAAGCTATGGATTTCTTCAAAGCCAAAATCGATCATACTATTTTTTCAAACATACCGGGGAAAGACAAAGTTGTTGTACTAATAGTATATGTTGATGACATTATCCTTACAGGGAATGATGAGACTGAATTGATTGATCTGAAGAAAAGACTAGCTAATGAATTCCAAATCAAAGACTTGGGAACACTAAAATACTTCCTAGGAATGGAATTTGCTAGGTCAGAACAAGGCATCCTTGTTAATCAGAGGAAGTACATCATTGACTTGCTTGAAGAAACTGGATTACTTGGTTGTAGAACTGCTGAGACACCTATTGAACCAAACTTGAAGTTACAAACTGCAATAGAGAAAGAGGTAAAAGACAGAGAAAAATATCAGAGACTTGTGGGAAGACTAATTTACTTGTCTCACACACGCCCTGACATCTCTTTCATTTGTTAGTAGTATGGTAAGTCGGTTTTATGCATGCTCCCTGATCTACTCATTTTGAGGCTGTCTATAGAATCCTAAGGTACTTGAAAGGTACACCAGGAAAAGGTATACTGTTTAAGAAGCATGACCATCTACATGTTGAAGTTTACACTAATGCAGACTGGGATGGTAGTATCATAGATAGAAGATCTACTTCTGGGTACTGTACGTTTGTTGGAGGGAATCTAGTCACCTGGAGAAGTAAAAAACAAAATGTAGTGCTGTAAGCGTAATGAAGGCGGAATTTAGAGCCTTAGCACATGGTATTTGTGAGGGCATGTGGATAAGGAGACTCTTGGAAGAATTGAAATTCTTCACAAAGGCACCCATACGGATTTATTGTGACAATAAAGCTGCAATTTCAATCGCCCACAATCCAGTTCTTCATGATAGGACAAAACACATTGAGGTTGATAAACACTTTATAAAGGAGAAAATTGATACAGGTGTAATATGCATTCCTTACCTGCCTACAACTGAACAAATCGCTGATATATTCACAAAAGGACTCCCAAAATCACAGTTTGACAAGATGACAAGCAAGCTGGCAATGGAAGATATCTTCAAACCAGCTTGAGGGGGAGTGTTGGTTTAACTATTTCCTTATTTAACTAAATAATATCTTATGTCTTTATTGTAGATATGCAAGATTATTATTTTCCTTAGTTGTAAATTCCATATTTGTACATGGGTGGTCTCTTAAGAACCCTATTCTATTCTCAAAATAACATAGATTATTGAATTATTATTTTGCTCAGATTCTATGTTTCTCTTTGGGCCTCGGTGTCAGGGTTCTTTTGTAAATATTCTCTAAGTCTGATTTTGCTTGATTGGAGCCCCTTTTTGTAGTTGGCTCCTCTCTTTTTTGTCGGCTTCTCTTTTTTGTATGCCTGTGTATTCTTTCATTTTTCTCTCATTGAAAGTTCGGTATTTCATTAAAAAAAAAAAGAAGATGAAGTGAGGAAGTGACCAGTAGTGTCAAATAAAAGAAGAGAAAGTGAGGAATGTGAATGAATATGAAGTTCCTTTTTTTTCTTTTTTTTTATGTTTTGCTTACCCGATGGAGAAAAAACAGTCGATGAAGCAGCACGACAGTAGTCGATGAAGCACAGAAGCAACAATAGTCAATGAAAGAAAAGCAACAACAATTGATGAAAGAACAGAAGGAACAACGATGAAAGAAAAGAAGCAACAGGTGATGAAGAGAAAGAAGAAGAAGTAGCAGTCAAATGTCGATGGAGTCCCTCAATCGATAGTCGATAGTCGATAAATTGGAATATGAAGGTGAAGAGTTGCTGTCGTTTTCATTAAATAAAAAGAAAACACGAAGCGGCCACTTTGCATGGATTTTTTAGGGTTTCTTGAACTTTAAGTTAAGTATTTAAAATTTATTAAAATTTAAAAAAAAAACGCCTGCGCCAGAGGTGAGGCGGCTGCAAGACGCAGCCGAGCGTGCGCCCCTTTGAAGGGGCTTGCCTCGCGCAGTTGTGAGGCGCAAGACCTCAAGGTCGCCTTGCCTGTCGCCTAAGGCGAGCACCCGGCTGCGCCTCAACAACACTGGTTCTAGGTGAATTCTCCATCTTGAGTTGTTCAGCTAACAAATTTTACGATCTTTCTTTGCTAGGTAGACTTTACAACCTCATTCTTCTCTTTGTAGGGGAATGGGCTTGTAGTGAGAGGTTGGAGGAGTTCCTTTTGCACCCCCTAACGGCGTTTTTATGGCAAGCAAGGGTTTGTGCTATCCTTTGGTTGCTTTGGGGAAGAGAAACAATAGAATCTTTCGAGGGATTGAGCGATCCTCTCATGATATTTGGGCCCTTACTAGATTCTATGTTTCTCTCTAGGCCTCGATGGCTTAGTCTTTTTGTAATTATTTTTTAGATTTTATTTTGCTTGGGTGGAGCTCTTTGTTGTAAGCTCCCCCTCGTTCTCTTTTGAGGGCTGGTTTTTTTGTACGCCCTTGTTTTCTTTCATTCTTTCTCAATGAAAGCTCGTCTTTTAATTAAAAAAAACCTTCTTCTTCTTCTTCTTTTTTTTATAAAAAAAAACACCTTATTCTTCTCTTATTGCAATTAGCTTTCTAATGTGCTTAATTTATAACTTTATTTTCTTAACTTTGATTTAGTTTTGATTTGAATTGTGTTCTCTTTTATAACATTGACTCAGTTGTACATGTAGCTGCATGTTAAATAAACTTTCCCTTCCTAATACTAATGGTTTGTTTTCTTACTGTTGTAAGTATTCTTTGTAGGGGCAACTTTGCACTTAGTGCTTAGGCTTCATGATGGTATTATTGAGTCTCTTTCTAATGTCACTGGATAGGAAGTACAATAAGGACAAGATTTGTTGCAAGTAAGCTTCAATATGCTAATTAATTGCATAAGAAAGAAAGTTTTGTGTGGTTCTTCATGATGAATGGTTATATCTTGTTTCTAACTTCAATTGCTTCAATATTTTGAAATTCAATGTCCTACTCTTGTTTATCAATTTTCTATTTATAAAGAAGTCCAACTATTGAATGGCTTCAGGGTTTTACATCTTGTATTACTGAAAAATTTCAACACATATGAAGTAATTTTTTTTGGAATCGGAGGTTTTTCCAATCGTGGTTCAATTTTTGGTTTTGCCTTCTTTCCCTTGAGAAATGTTGAGCCCACAAATTTTTCCAAATGGATCTTGCAACCCTTTTTTTTTGCTTAGCTATATTGTTCCCTCCTTTCTTAAAACAAGCTCATTTCTTGCCTAAATGCGTTTTCTTTTAGTTAGACATACCAATGTTACCTAAATTAAGACTTTCTAAAAGCAAGATCACAAGATTCCTAATTTGATATTATAGCTTAGAAAACTCTTTATATTTCTACATAGTTAGCTATTACAAATTACATTCTAATCCCTAGTATTATAGGCATGATATACTTTTTTTTGTTGCCTTTTCTTATTTTGAGGTTGCTTAGATGAAAAGTTCTATTGGCTGGCAGTTTCTTGAGGATTTATTTTTTTTGCTTTTTTGTCAACCACGTCCTTCATAGGAGAAAACAAGAAAGCTATCCTTGAGCTAAAAGAAAGTGCAATTGATTCTTCTCTTTTCTTCTCTTCTTTGTCTCCCCTTTTCCTTTTGCATCTCTCTGTTTCCAACCTTTCATATTTTGGTCTCGTTTTCTTTCCTGTTTTTCTTCTCTCAAGATCCTACAGAATTTCAACTTTTAGTGAACCAAAACATTGAGTTTACAAACCCAAGTCATATAATTGACTGTTTCATGTTATGAAACTGTACGAAAGATCATGGCGGTGTTTGCTTGATTATTTGTAAATGACATCTTGTAATACACATGCAGAATCAAACTGAATCTTAATGTTTTGAACTTTTATTGATATTTTTCTTCAATAGTCCTGAGTTATTAAAATAAGTGAGTTTATGTTCATGTTGAAAGAGTTGCTACACTTTTGGATATCAGGGAGAAGGTATTAGGGATTTCAACAATTTACTCTACAAATGAAGAATTTCGTCACTTGCTCAATGAACAAGAACAGTGGTAAAATGATAATATTGCTCGACTGTTTTTGCATGGATGAGTTCAGTAAGTTGTCGTTTGGTTGTGTTATTTTTAAATTTTTGTATGTACTTTTTGATGAATTGCACTGCGTATTGGGCTTAATGTCTCATATGCGATTCTTTAGCTTGTTGTCTTGATGGTCAAACTTTTCAAGTCTTTATCTAACTGTTTTCTCAAACATGATTTAAGTGATCTGTTTATAATCCTTGTTATCGTGACATTTTCTTTTGATTGCTTAAAAATTCCCCACTTTGTTGGATTACTTGACCCCTTGGTATTTTTAGCTGCATGATGTGACTGCCTTTTTGAATTGAAGTAGATATATGTGTTTCCTTTTCCTTAGTTTTTGTTGGTTAGTATGCATCATCTCAGAGCAGTATTAAGTAAAAAAAATCAGTTTTAGTTATGAATTTTCTATATGATTCAAGTTCAAAACAGCTTAGCAAATTAAGTTGTTTCACATCACTGATTCAACATCTGATGGAAAAAATTGCTCTTCTTTCTCTCACAATATTAGCTATTCTTGCAGCATTGATCTTGTTGCATTGTGTTCTGACATTGAGTTTTCCAATATATATTGTTTTTGCATTTGATGATTATTTAAACTGTTTTCATAATTTATCTTGAATTATCAATGGAAGCTTCTTTGTCATTGTTGTATTTTGTTATAGTAATTAGCATATTGTCTTTGATATTGCATCAGAAGTTGTATCATCTGTTTGAGTAGGCTGCTGTGTTTGGTTGGTTATGTATTCTGTTTCTATAAAAGTGTGGGGGGAACCTCACATTCTTAATTTGTACTTTTCAGTGACACTGCAAAAGGTTGTATGATGCTTCTTTGGGAAATTTCTTTTAGATCCTAGAGTGTCTTTATAGGGTGGTAAGGTTAAGAATTTGATTTTTTTTTTTTTTTAGTTTGTATTTGGAGGCTGATAAGAGGCTCCTCTGCATTCCAACGGTCTCCATTCTTCATTATTGCACTTCTCAAGGTATTTTGTATTGATAAATTTATTGACTCTATGTTTTCCTATGGTAATTTCAATGTGACTTCTCATAAGTTTCTCATATTTCTATTTGATCTTTTCCTTGAATTAGAATTTCTGAAGCATTTGGAGGTCACTATTTATTACTTTCACTATTGGAAATTCCTTTTCGATTTATGGTGAGCATTTTTTCTGCCATTGTCAAAGAGGAGATATAAAGATATTATTGAGGTCGCCAACTGAGTCCATAAAATTTAAAGAATTCTAATTCTTGGATGTACTCTCCTATCGTGAGCAGTTCAACTATGATATTTTTCTTCCTATAATAATCTCATATGAATTTTGTTTTGGAGTTAGACTTGATGATTTCTTTTAAACGATTATGTGCACTACAACAAATTATAGGTTTTATAGTTTTTAGGTGTGGCACTTTAGACAACATGTTATTGTTTATTTAAGTATGAACATTTAAACCCTGCTCACTATTTTTGTAGAAAAGAAGTGTGGGATTTTTGTTTATGATGCAAGTACCAAATGGAAAACACAACTCTCAAGCTTCTCAAATGCACGTTCCTTCAGTTCTCTTAGCCTTCGGAAAGCGCTCAATGTAAGAAACCCCATTGCTTTTCGACTCACAAAGCTATGTTGTGATCATGAGATATTTAAGAATTAAAGCCTTCTTTACTCTTTGTTTGTAAGCTCTTTTCTCTAAATTTTAATTGCCATTCTCACTATGTTGATCTAGACAGTCAAGAGTTACTTATAAAAAAGATATATGTCGAAGAAAGAAAGGACAATTTGGCCTTAAAAGAGAAAGATATGGAAATTATATCAATTTGGCCCCATGAACCTTACAATTACAGATAGTTAATAATCTCGTGTGTTCTCTTAGAGCTCTTCCATGTAAATGTTATCCTTTTGCTTCAAATTTCATACATATCATGAGTATATTTCATTTGGTATAGTGCAAATTTGATTGGGCTGAAAGACAAGTTTTATTTGGTTGTTTCTTTATGTTGTTTTATTTGTTTTACAACAAGTTTAGGTTTTTGATTCGGATATTTCTACACTTTATAAGCTCATGCCTCTTATTCTAGGTTGATATTGTGTTGGTTTCTTGACTTCCTCTTGTTCTTGTAGCTTTGAGTAGTTTTCTTTGTGGTCTTATTTGTTTTTCAACAAGTTTGAGTTTTTATATTTTTCTAGGGTAAAATCATCTTTTGGTTGGTAGATTTTGCTATTTTTCATGACTCTCTTATTCTTTAAAACCTACTTAAAACTAAAATTTTGTTATTTTTTATCTACTTGTTTATTTATGATTTATTTTGAAAAAAGATTGTCAGAAATCTATATACTTTGATTGACTTGTTGTTCACTCGTAGAAGTTAAATGTGATCAAAATAGAAGTTCAATCAAAACTTTGTTTATTGCTTGACTTTTTAAAATTTGGTACATTGCCTTAATAATCGTATCAACTTGAAGACATTGCAATGGAACACCATAAAGCTATCAAAATTTTCAAGCATTTTAAGTTCTCTAGGCCATGGTCTAACAAGTTCTGGGCTACTCCACAACCAATATGTTAAGCACCCTTTCCAATTCCAAAAGAGCGTATCAGAGTCGCAAACAAGACAACATTGCCTTCTTGTTTGAGACATAACTACAAAAGTACGACTATGGTCGCTCAATAACCATACCTCCATCTTTGAAGTACATTGATAAGAAATCAAAGAGGAATTGGATCTAATAACCATGTTAAGGAACAAGACCTTTAGATCTAAAACCTAGAAAATTGCAAATCTAGATGATTTCAAAGAACCCAAAGATTATAATGTCAAATTGTTAAGTAACCTTTGATAATTGGATCTAACAACCTTACTAAGAAACAAGACCTTTAGATCTCAACCTAAAAACTCCAAAACAAAATTTGAAAAACAATTCAAGGAAAGTAAAAATCGGATTACCTGGATTAAGTATCTCAAGACAAGAAAATTTGTATGAGATCCAAATCACTCCACAAGCAATATTGATCAAGTCAAGCTTGAATGATTCTAAGCATGCAACCTAATCTACATAGAATTGCAAAGAAACTTTAGCTCTAAACTAAAATGAAGCACAAATGCTCTGTTTTATTACATTTTCAAATCTCCTCCCTTCTTCAAAGTACAAGTTACATGACTTTATATAGCGTCAAAATCAACCCTAGAGTAACCTAGGGTCAATTGAAGGTTTGTAACTTTCATTCCCATCAATACCATAATGTCCACTAGCTAAATTGTAACTTAGAACATTGAAAACAAAACTTTAAAACTGATAATTACATCAAAATATCCATAAATCTGAGATTGAAGATTCTCTGTTTACTTTATAACTCTTTGTAACCATCCAAGAGTAAATTAAACCCCTTTTGAAGTATCTTGAAACCTTTGTTCTATAAATGAAGCTTGATTGTTCTTTAATAAAGGATGAGTTGCACTTGAGTTTATTAAATGCAACTTGACTTCATTTAATGTGACTTGATTGAGATGTCTTGGTTCGTATCATACATGTACAATTGTTATGATTTTGAGGTAATTTTGTTATTATTAGCTAATCTTTTATTTCCTTGGTGATCCATAACTTTTATATGAAAACGCATAGTGTACAAAGCTTTAACAACAATGAGGAACAAACTATTCATGAGATTTTTGGACAGTAAATTTAATTGACTTTATTTTCTTTTTCGTGTATACACATATTTGATTAAAGAGTTCGAGGTAAATTTAATGGTAAATTTATGTTCCTTTTATAGCAGTAAAAAATAAAAGACTAATTATATAAAGATGAATGTGGAAACTAAAGGATGTAATCTAAAGAAACTAGAGAGATTACAACCCCCTCCTCTGATATTTTTGGATTGTAAATTTAATTTAGACTTCATTTTTTGTGTTGTGCATGTGTATATTTGATTATAAAGTTTGAAGTAAATTTTTTTGGGGCGTCGAATCATTGAAATCCAAGTTCGTTGTTGGAGCTCCCACCTAAAATTAAAAGGGGAGTTTGGGTATATTCCTTTTTACTGGGAATTCTTGAACTTGTTGTGGCTTGGAACCATAGGGTCTTGCAAGACTGCAATTTTCTAGGAGTCGTGATGGCTTCCTTTTAGACTTACGATCTTTACTAAGATATCATTCGAGCTTTTTGTAAAGCATGGTATCCTACAACCTACACCTTCCACACCTTCACCTTCCACACCTTGGCCGGAGAGATATCTTGAGATATCTTTATCTTTGTGAGATATGTGGAAATTTAGAGGTCTGCCCATCAAGAAAAAATTTTACGACGTGGTTGTTCTAGCTTGTGAGGAACTGGCGGGGGCACGTAACTAGGCAAACTCTCTGTCGAAAAGTTGTAGTCACTTATTTCACGCCTACCACCATATTGCGTCTCAATAAATGGAGAGACAACAAATCCCTGTGCATTAGTGGATTTCCTTATGGTTTAAAGGTAGTGAGCAAAATAAAAGATTTAATTTTTCTGTATATTATTTTGAGAAGAGAAGGGGTTTTAAGAACCTCCCATTTACAGATATGGAATTTACAACTAAGGAAAATATAATTCCAGCAATATACAATAAAGATACCATAAAGATATTATTGAGCTAAAATAGGAAATAACTAAACCAACACTCCCCTCAAGCTGGTTTCAAGATCTTCCATTGCCAGCTTGCTGATCATCTTGTCAAACTGTAATTTTGGGAGTCCTTTTGTGAATACATCAACGATTTGCTCAGTTGTAGGTAGGTAAGGAATGCATATTACACCTGTATCGATTTTCTCCTTTATAAAGTGTTTATCAACCTCAATGTGTTTTGTCCTATCATAAAGGACTGGATTGTGGGCAATTGAAATTGCTGCTTTATTGTCACAATAAATACGTATGGGTGCCTTTGGAAGGAGTTTTACTTCTTCCAAGAGTCTCTTTATCCACATGCCCTCACAAATACCTTGTGCTAAGGCTCTAAACTCAGCTTCAACACTGCTTCTGGCCACTACATTTTGTTTTTTGATTCGCCAGGTAACTAGATTCCCTCCAACAAAAGTACAGTAACCGGAAGTAGATCTTCTATCTATGGTACTACCAGCCCAATCCGCATCAGTGTAAACTTCAACATGTAAATGATCATGTTTCTTAAACAGTATACCTTTTCCAGGTGAACCTTTCAAGTACCTTAGGATTCTATAAACGGCTTCAAAATGAGTAGGTCCGGGAGCATGCATAAACTGGCTTACCATACTAACCGTAAAAGAGATGTCAGGGCGTGTGTGAGACAAGTAAATTAGTCTTTCCACAAGTCTCTGATATTTTTCTCTGTCTTTTACCTCTTTCTCTGTTGCAATTTGTAATTTTAAGTTTGGTTCAATGGGTGTCTCAGCAATTTTACAACCAAGAAATCCCGTTTCTTCAAGCAAGTCAATGATATACTTTCTTTGATTAACAAGGATGCCCTGTTCTGACCTAGCAAATTCCATTCCTATGAAGTACTTTAGGGTTCCCAGGTCTTTGATTTGGAATTCATTAGCTAGTCTTTTCTTTAGATCAGTCAATTTTGTCTCATCATTTCCCGTAAGGATAATATCATCAACATATACTATTAGAACAACAACTTTGTCCTTCCCAGTATGTTTGTAAAAAATAGTATGATCAGCTTGGCTTTGGAGAAATCCATAGCTTGTGACAGTCTTTCCAAATCGTTCAAACCATGCTCTAGGAGACTGTTTAAAGCCGTATAAAGCCTTTTTTAACCTGCATACTTTGTTAATTCCCAGATTGTTCTCAAAATCAGGTGGTAAACTCATAAATACCTCTTCTTCAAGTTCTCCATTGAGAAAAGTATTCTTGACATCAAGTTGATAAAGTGGCCAATCTGCATTTACAGCAATAGATAACAGAACTCTAATGGAGTTAATTTTAGCAACTGGAGCAAATGTTTCTTGATAATCAATTCCATAGGTCTGAGTGAAGCCTTTAGCAACAAGTCTGGCTTTGTACCTTTCAACATTTCCATCGGCATTGCACTTTATAGTAAACACCCATTTGCACCCTACTGTTTTTTTATTCTTTGGTAATTCGACAACATCCATCCCATGTGCAATTCTGCTTAAGAGCATTCATCTCCTCCATAACTGCTAATTTCCACTTCGAGTCATCTAGGGCCTCCTGTATATTCCTTGGAACAAACAGATTTGTTATCCTAGAGATAAAGGCTCTATGGTTATCTGAGAGTCTATGGTAAGAGAGATGTTTGAAATAGGGTATTTAGGACAATTTCGAGTACCTTTTCGATGGGCTCTTGGAATGTCAAGATCAGATATTTCATGTGAACGATTCGATGAAGAAATGGGATTAGGAGGTATGTTACCTGAATCTTCGAGATCATTCATCGGAGTATTAGATTGGTCTTGTGATAAGACTGTCTGGTCCCGATTCTTTTGACTCGTCGCCCTTCTAGTATAAACCTGAAGTTCAGTATTTTTATCAGTTTGTAGTGTTTCTCCCCCTGAACAAAAAATTTCCATACTTGGCATTGGAGAACCAGAACTGGAAATCTCAGAGCTAGTAATGCTAGGAAGGGGGGAAGTATCCCAAAAATGGTGATCTCCCCCTGAAGAGAAGTTTTGTTAAAGAAAGGTTGATTTTCCCAAAAAGACACATCTAGACTAAAAATATGCATTTCACGGCTCGAGGATCTAATTTCGTCCGTGAGAAACTAGGTACTCACATAGGCAGTACATCCAAACACCTTAATGGGTAGATCGGAAAACAGATGGACATTGGGAAAAAAGTTTTTTAAGTGGTTCAGAGGTGTTTTAAAATCCAGAATTTTTGTAGGCATTCGGTTTATAAGATAGGCAGCAGTGAGTATAGATTCACCCCATAAATAGGAAGGAACATTCATAGAAAACATAATTGCACGAGCAACATCAAGTAAATGACGATTTTTTCGTTCAGCAATGTCATTTTGTTGGGGTGTATCTCTACACGTAGATTGATGCAAAATTCCTTTAGCTTGCAAAAAATCATTTAGCTGTTCATTGAAATGCTCAGTACCATTATCATAGTGTAAAATACTAATTTTAGTATGAAATTGAGTTTCAATCATGTTGTAAAACCGAATGAAAGTATATTTCACCTCTGATTTTTTTGTTAACAAATAAATCCAACTTAAACGAGTGTGATCATCAATAAAAGTAACAAACCATCGTTTCCCACTATGTGTTAAAACTTTAGAAGGGCCCCACACGTCACTGTGAATTAAGTAAAAAGGTGTGGAAGTCTTGTAAGGTTTGAGCAAGTAAGAAGATCTATGATGTTTTGCAAAGATACAACTTTCACACTGAAAAACAGAACAATCAATTCCTTGAAACAATTTTGGAAACAAATACTTTAAGTAGAAAAAACTAGGATGTCCTAGTCTACAATGCTAAAGCATGATAGTTTCATGAACAGAAGGAGAACTAACACCACATAAGCCCTGAACTTTTTTATGACTAGTTGGAGACTCATTAAAATAGTAGAGGCCATCGAGCATCTTAGCACGCCCAATCATCTCCCCCGAATCCTGATCCTGAAAGGTGCAATAAGAGTCAAAAAAGGTAACACGACAATTAGCATCCTTCGAGATTTTACTAACAGATAACAAATTACAGGTTAATTTTGGGACGTGAAGGACATAATGTAGAGTAATATGTGAGGTCAAACGAATAATTCCTTTTCATGCAATTGAATTAAAACTACCATTTGCAATTCGAATCTTGTCATTGCAATACATGGGAGAGTATGAGTCAAATAGTTTTGAGGAACCAGTCATGTGATCAGAGGCTCCGGAATCTATAATCCACGGAGAGGAGTTAATACAAGAAAAGGCTTGAGGAGAATTACCTGTTTGTGCCAAAGAAACACTAGGATTACCAGAAGATGAAGTAGTCTTTAGCAGCTTCAGAAGTTGATCAACTTGCTCTTTGCTAAATGGGTTAGAGTCAACAACATTAGCACTAGAAGATTGTTGATTGCTATTTTTCTCACTTTGCTTAGAACTCTTCCAATTTGAAGGTTTTCCGTGAAGTTTCCAACAGGTATCCCGAGTATGTCGGGGTTTATTTCAGTGGTCACACCAGACACGAGGATTTTCATGGTTCTTGTTTGATTGATCGGAAGCCTTGTAGGCTGTAGGCGGTAGGTTGTAGGTTGTTGGTTCAACCACCAATGCTGAACTTTCAACTGAATCGATAGGCTTCTTCCCAATCATAACATTCCGACGACTTTCTTCCCTGCGTACTTCAGAAAACACTTCGTTGATGGTTGGCAAGGTGGTCTTACCAAGTATTCTGCCTCTAACCTCATCGAATTCAACATTGAGGCCTGCCAGAAATTTATAAATACGACCATCTTCTACAAGTTTCCTGTAGTGTTTCTGATCATCTGTAGACTTCCATTCATATGAATCAAACAGATCGAGATCTTTCCAGATCCTCTTTAGGGAATGAAAATATTGCATAATTGAGTTACCTCCTTGTCGTATGTGGTCTAATTTGAGATTCAGCTCAAAAACTTGCGACTGATTACCCAGATCTGAATACATCTCCATCACACTATCCCATAGTTCCTGTGCGGTAGCATAGCACATATAGTTAGAACTAATGTCTTCCACCATTGAATTGACTAGCCACGTCATCACCATGGAGTTTTCAGCATCCCACACAACAAACAAAGGATCTTCTTTGGCGGGTGCAATTTTGTCTCCAGTAAGATATCCAATCTTCCCTTGTCCACGAATATACATTCGAACACTTTGAGACCAACGAAGGAAGTTGTCTCCATTAAGCCGAATGGTTGTAATTTGGACAGTGGGACTGTTGGAATGGGTGCGATTATCTGCAGCTTTAACAATAGAAGACTTGTTTTCTGACATTTTTTCAAAAAAAAACTTAGTAATGACCAGCAACCCTAAATAGGATACTAAACAGAAACCAAGCCCAACTACAACACAGTACCAAAAAAAAGGTAAGAAAGTTTAAAAAAAATCGAGCAACATAGTACAGTCAACAACAAAAAGAGACACCGAATGATGGCTGGCCGGCGGTACAAACGGCGTCGACGTGAGTTGAAGGATCTGCGGTTGTGGGCGGTTCTGTCTGCAGCGGATCTGCGATGAAAGGTGTCGTGCGGCAGTGGTTTGTCTGCGATGAAGAAGTAACGCGGCAGATACGAAGTGAAGGGGCTGGTTGCGCGTGGTTCTGTGTGCAGAAAAAGTCAGAGACAGCAGCGATGACAATGGTTAGGGCAGCGACGGCAGCCAATGGTTAGGGCAGCGACGGCGACGACTGTAAGTTAGGGTTAGGGTTTATTTTTTTTCTTTGAAAAAATTAGGGTTGCTCTGATACCATGAGCAAAATAAAAGATTTAATTTTTCTGTATATTATTTTGAGAAGAGAAGGGGTTTTAAGGAACCTCCCATTTACAGATATGGAATTTACAACTAAGGAAAATATAATTCCAGCAATATACAATAAAGATACCATAAAGATATTATTGAGCTAAAATAGGAAATAACTAAACCAACAGGTAGCTTGCAGTATTCAAAGCCTCCAACATGCAGACCAAGGAAAACTTCTCATCCTCGCTCTACCCATAATCTCGATGGCTCCACCACTCATATGCATGATTAGTTTGCCAAAGAATAGAAGATGTTTCAACTTCTTGGCGTAGAAGAGGAATGGAAGGACCAGACCTATTTATAATCACCTTCCTCCCTTGTTGGTTTTGTGTTTTCGTCTTTCCTTACAAGAAGTCTGCTTCACCCCAATGTTTTTAGGGTTACATCCCTTAAGGCGAAGAGGAAGGTGTTCAACCTTGCAGTTCCAATTTTGTCCAATATTTACCATGACCTTGGCCAAATTTACATCTCGCACTCTACCGGACGTTTAGAGATTTGTTTTCTCATTTAACGAATGACTTGCCCATTACTTCGGTACGCATTATACGCCTACTAACAATATTGAAGGGGCCTTGGATGGTTGGTTATTCGAGAAAAGGTGGTGCCAAATAATTTAGCCTATTTGAAGCTTGCCAACTGATCCACGAGGGTGCATCCATATTATGAGACATAAATGACATAAATGTTGCTTCTAGGAAGCAGGTTGAGACGTTGCGAGATGTCAACAATTTGTCCTTTTCGTCTTCTTCTTTTTTCATAAATCTTCGGTCATGCAACCTTTCCTTCTGCCATAGAAAATTGATGACCATCGAGGTTTACAGTCCTTATCGTTTTGGTCGACAATTTGGTTTCTACGAAGATGTGCCCTTCAGCCTACATGAGGACCTCTTCACATTAGCTTGGGGAATATCGTTCATTTTTTGCGGCTCTGCACCAAAACTTTGACTTCGTCGTATGTGCATCTCCTTGCATTCGAGTTGAACCCCCGTGCTCAAACTACTCAAGCTTACAAGAGTTGGTGGTTACGAAAGCATGATAACTATAGTCCTGCAGCTTTTGGTGGACAACGTTCCCCCTCCAGCTAAACATAAATCTACAAAGATTCAGGAGACAGTAGTGCATGCAAGAATGTCTGTGAGGTTTTAGAAGATCTAGGTATTAGTGGCAAAGGCAAAAATGTTTATGAGGTTCCGATCTAGATACTAGTCAATCGAGAAGGTGCCTTGAGTGGTGACGATACTAGCCAAAGCAGCAATGACGATCATCATTGGAAGAGGAAAAAAATTGGGGAAGCTAATGACTCCCAACAACAACCCTTTCAAGGGTACTTCAAAGTTCCCGTCGCCTCTTGAGCCTTCTAGACTTTAGATGGGTGCTCTCTTCTTTTATCTTTCCCTTAAATTGTCTAGACATTCATATATATTAACTGAAACATTTTTTTTACGTGACATAGAAATCTTTAGGAGATCAATCACCAACGAGCCGTCACATTCTAGACACTCTCCTTGCGCAAATTGAATCGCTCAGAGAGCCAACCGACAGAGTGATGGTTTCAATCCCGTCTACAGTTGTTAATACACGACTTTGATAAGAACCAAGAGAGGTACAAATTATTGCTTCAGAGGCTTCCGTCTTCAATGCTAACATGATTTCACACTTTTCTGACCTACAACGTCAGGTTCCACAAATCATGTGGGAGGCTGCCAAAAAGAAACTAGCTTGTGTTCCCTTTGAAAAGGTTCCTTCTCTTGGACCGGAAATGAACCAGATGTTTCGAACCATCTCGAGCATTGATGCAACCAATTTGCAACCTCTTCAGCACTTTGTAGATGACTACTTTCACCATGTGGGAAAGTATAGTGAGCTAAATTGATTGCATTCCTCTCAGCCAACTTTAGCTAAGAGGGATCAAAACTTGACAGAGTTTCAGAGTAGAATAGACAACATCTCATCCACTGTCATTCTCTCTTTGGAAAGGAAAAACACACTCCAGCGAGAGTCTGAGAAGACGCTTCTTGAGCTTGAAAGACTCAAGGTCCAGTTCAATACTTTAGAGACTACTCCTCATCTCAGAAGAATAGAAATCATTGGCTCAGCGACAACTGGAAATCTCTAAGATACAAGAAGAAATGAGTGTGGTTGAAAACACTCATATTGCAAGTGAACAAGATACTGAGAGCCTTACAGTGCTTTGTGATTACTTAGAGGGTGCACGCCAAGAACTGCAAGACTTCAAGTGGACGATTTAGTTTTTTTTTATTTTTTTATTTTTTTAATAATAATGTTCTTGTAGAGGTTCTATTGACTTAATAAGCTCTTTTGAAAGGAAAAGCTACAAAAGCAATATTATTAAAAAAAAGGAAAAGCTAAATCGTCCACTTGAAGTCTCGTAGTTCTTTGCGTGCACCCTCTAAGTAATCACGAAGCACTGTAAGACTCTCAGTGTCTTGTTCACTTGCAATAAGGGGTGTTTTCAACCACACTCATTTCTTTTGTATCTTGGAGATTTCCCGTTATCGCTGAGCCGATGATTTATCTTCTTCCAAGATGAGAAGTAGGGTTTTCTCATGATTAGCCTCTAAAGTCCTGAACTGGACCTTGCGCCTTTCAAGCTTAAGAAGCATATGCTAAGACTCCCGTTGGAGTGTGTTTTTCCTTTCAAGAGAGAGACTAGTAGTGGGTGAGATATCGTCTATTGTACTTTGAAGCTCTGTCAAGTTTTGATCCATCCGAGCTAAAATTAGTTGGGAGGAAAGGAATACAACCGATTTAACTCACTATACTTTCCCACATGGCGAAAGTAGTTATGTACAAATTGCTGAAGAAGTTGCAAGTTGGTTGCATCAATGCTCGAGATGATTCGAAATATCTTGTTCATTTTTGGTTCAAGAGAAAGAACCTTAGAGCATGGACAAGTTTCTTTTTGGCAGCCTCCCACATGGTTTGTGCAGTCTGACGTTGTATGTCAGAAAAGTGTGAAATCATGTTGTCAACATTGAAGACAGAAGTCTCTGAAGCAACAATTTGTACCTCTGTTGGTTCTTGTCGAGGTTGTGTACTAACAACCACAGAAGGGATTGAAGCCATCACTTTGTCGGTTGGCACTTTGAACGATTCAATCTATGCAAGGAGAGTCTAGAATGTGACGGCTCGTTGGTGATTGATCTCCCGAAGATTCCTACACTAGGTAAAAAAATGTTCAAGTTAATATATATGAATGCCTAAACAATTTAAAGAAAAGGTCAAAAGAAGAGAGCACCCACCTGAAGTCTAGAAGGCTCAAGAGGTGACAAAAAATTTGAAGTACCCTCGAAAGGGTTGTTGTTGGGAGTCATCAACTTTTCCATTTTTTGGTCTCTTCCAATGACGATTGTCGTTGTTGCTTTAGCTAACATTGTCACCACCAGGGGCACCTTCTCGGTTGACTAGTGTCTTGACTGGAACCTCATAAGCATTTTTGCCTTTGCCAATAGTACCTGGATTTCGACTAATGTCTCGGTTGGAACCTCACCGACATTTTTGCATGTGCCATTGTCTCCTGGATCTTTGGCAGATTTATGTTTAGTTGGAGGGGGAACATTGTCTACCTAAAGTCGCAGGCCTTTCTCCAAGATAGTTGTCATGCTTTCGTAACCATAACTCTTGTAAGCTTGAGTAGTTTAAGCTCGGGGGTTCAACTCGAATGCAGGGAGATGCACATATGATAAAGTCAATGTTTTGGTGCAGAGTCGCCAAAAATGAACGAAATTCTCCAAGCTAATGTGAGGAGGGTCCTTAGCGTTTTGGTCGACAATTTGGTTTCTACTAAGATGTGCCCAACGGGAGGATAGGTAGCAAATTGAAGACTTATGAAAAAAAAGGACAAACCTTTGACATTTTGCAACGTCTTGACCCATTTACGTCCCAAAATATGGATGCACCCTTGTGGATCAGTTGACGAGCTTTATATGGGCTAAAGTAGTTTGCGCCACCTTCTCTTGAATAATCAATCATCCAAGGCTCCTTCAATATGGTGGTAGGCTTGTATTGTGTGCCAAAGTCATGGACAAGTCATCAGTGGACATAGTGAATGGGAAAGTAAATTTCTGAACGTTTGGTAGAGTGCGAGGTGTTGTAAATTTAGCCATCTGCAAGGCTGAACACTCTTCCCTCCGCCATAAGGGATGTAATCTTAAAAACACCGGGGTGAAGCAGACTTGTGCTCTTGTAAGGAAAGACGAAAACACACAACGAACAAGAGAGGAAGACGGCTAAATAGGTCGGGTCCTTCCATTCCTCTTTCACGCCAAGAAGTTGAAACATCTCCTGTTTTTTGACAACCCAATCTTTCATATGAGTGGTGGAGCCATGGGTAGAGCGAGGGTGAGAAGTTTTTCTTGGTATGCGGCCTGGAGGCTTTGTATACTTCAAGTCATCTTTAAACCAAAAGGAAATCCACTGATGCATAGAGATTTGCTGCCTCACCATTTGTTGAGACGCAATATGGTGGTAAGCGCGAAATGGGTGGCTACAACTCTTTGGCAGAGAGTTTGCCTTGTTACGTGCCCTCATTAGTTCCTCGGAAGTTGGAACAATCTCGTCGTAAAATTTTTCCTTAATTGGCAGGCCTCCAAATTTCCACATATCCAACAAAGATAAGGATATCTGTTCGGCCAAGGTGTGGGGGTGTTGGTTGCAGGACACCAGGCTTCACAAAAATCTCGGATGATATCTTAGTTACGATCATAAGTATACAAGGAAACCATCACGACTCCTAGAAAATTGGTGTCTCACCAAACCCTTTGGTTCCGAGCCACATCAAGTTCAAGCCATTTCCAGTAAAAAGGAATACAACCAAACTCCACGTTTAATTTCAAGTGGGAACTCTGACCGCTTGAGGTATTTGCTACAACAATATGTATAATTTAGCTTTGCATGTTGTTTTATTAAGATTATCCCTCTTGCTTCTCGGAATGACAACATTTTATGATGAAGCCCACCTAAGCTCTAAGAGGACGTAACTTTCAGGCAACATTCATCCCTTATACAAATTTTCTTTCTTTTTGCTCCAACAATATAAGAGTTGTTTGTACCTTCGCTCTAGAATACTAACACTTTGTGGCAAAAGTATCTAACTATGAGCACAAAAAATTCCTTAGACTACTTTAACTAGCCCATTTTAAACAACCAAGACTACTTTTACTAGCCCATTTTAAACAACCTACTAGACACTTTTTATGTGCTAAACAAGGGTTTTTCTAAGGGAAATGAGTGCATCTTGATCTAATAAGAGAAGTGCTCACCTAAAGTGGTTTTTTTTTCCTCTAAAAACGGTCCCCCAAACTTAAATCACTTATTGTCCCCATTGAGAAAAAAAGTAGGGTAACCCCAAACTTATTGGCAAAATAATAGAAGGCAGAATTAGGCTAGGATTTGGGTTGCTAATAACTTAGTTGAGAATGAATCTTCCTAGAATCTAGGACTTTATAAAAGGATAAATTTAAGCTATATTCTATTCTGAATTCTAAGGTCAATGAGCAAAAACAATATTTAAAACAGATTACAAATACTAGAATGTTAAATCATGAGCAATCTTCCAACACCTTGATAAAGCTCTCCAGATCTTAAGGAGAACAATTTATGAGCAGAAGCAGAGTTTAGCTATCTAACCATTTGCTGCAACATTAAATTTGTGCTAGCTTAAAGGTCTTTATTACCAGTTATTTGCCAGATTTAAACAGACATACTCAAGAAAGACAACCAAATTTTTAACACTAAACCATTTTTTTGAACTTTGAATAGCACGGAGTTGGAAATAAACGGATATTGCATAAGTAATGGAGACACGAGCTTAGACATAAGTCGATCCTTTGTCCTAGACATAGGGAATTAAGGCTCCAAAACTTAAGGATTTATTGTGCCTAAATTATCTAACATAGAGGGACTATAGACATATAGTTCCCTCACTTAGTCTCCTAAAATCCAAACATCGAGGTGAATGAGAGTTGTAAATCCGGTCCAATTGAGTATCGAGGAGGTGGAATTGCAATTGTTGGTTTGTAATTACTACTTAGGGCTATGGCATCTTTGAGCCCCATTGCATTTAATATTTCTTCTTGATTTTTTTCATTTCATCATTATTGGCAATTTGTAATTTGTTGTTAAGTTTGCAATACTACTAGTTTTGCAATCCAGTTTTGTAATTTTCACTACCTTCTGCAGTTTTTTGTTTGTTTTTTAATCAGATTGCATAACCACCAGTTTTGTTTTGCAATTCAGTTTTGCAATTTGACTTGAAATCAATTTAGTTATCCTAACACACCACTTTCAACCTTGATTTTGTAGTTTTAGTTTTTACTTGCAACTCTCTTACATTTTTGCTAAGCATTAATTTTGTTAACACTGTTCCGTGAGGGATCGATACTCAAAAGTACTCTTGTTTTAATACTTACATCGACAGTGTGCACTTGCACTAGGTAGAACATAATTTCCTTACTTTTCTTTGCCCAAAGTTCACCCGATCAAGTGTTTGGCGGCGTTGTCGGGGAATAGTTGTTTTAACAAAAATTTTGTTTCGTCAAAAATTATAAGAGAATAATGCAACTACAATTTCTCCTATGGCAGGAGGAGTTGAATTTTGATTGTTGAAGGAGAGACTGAAAGAGGAGAAGGATACAATAGAAGATTTGATTGCATTGAATATTTCCTCTTGAATTTTTTCATTTCATCATTGTTGGCAATCTATAATTTGCTGTTAAGTTTGCAATACTACCAGTTTTACAATATTCGCTCCCTTCAACTTCTGCATTTTTTTGGTTTGTTTGTTAATCAGATTGCAAAACCACCATTTTTGCAATTTGACTTGAAATCAATTCAATTTTCCCAACACACCAATTCCAACCTTGATTTTGTAGTTTTAGTTTTTACTTGTAACTCTCTTGCATTTTTTGCTAAGCATTAATTTTGTTAACACCGTTTCCCGAGGGATTGATACTCAGGAGTATTCATGTTTTAATACTTGCATCGACAGTATGCAATTGCACTAGGTAGAATGTAGTTTCTTTACTTTTCTTTACCCAAAGTTCACCCGATCATATAGTCTATATGGATTTTCATACGCATCTCAGGTTAGCGAAAACTAGATTTTTAATTCATATTTACTTGATTCAGATAACACTTTTTAATGCTTTTAATCAATACTTTTTAATGCAGGTATGGGCATACGAGACCGTTTCCTCATTGAGTGGGCGTGTTGTTAATCGGTTAAATTACACGACTATTCCACGCATTTGTAAATGGGTCGCGCGCGCACTCTCCTTCTTACTTACAACTTACCAGCGAGATCTTCGCATCTAGAGTGGTTAGTGACACTTCTTAAAGTAGTTTTATTTGTTTGATGGTTGATTAACTTCTGTTTTGGTTGGTTTTAGGCAACTATTCAATTGGAGCTTATCCCATTTGAGGGAGAGGTTCGATACATTAATCGAAAGATCGAGCCCCCACGTGCACCACTTGAAGCTCTTGCCACTTCAACTCCTACTCCTACTTCTACCCTATTGCATGAGTCGTCACACGGGTCGATAGATAAAGGAAAGAAGAAAGAGCAAGTGCAAGAGATTGAGAAATAGGAGCATGAACACGATGAAAGGGAAGGAAAAGGATAAACGAAAGATTTCGAGAAAGAGGAGGAAGATAATGTAATGGTTAAGAATAATAATAAGAAGATCAAGTGAAAATGCAGAAAGTGGATGAAGAGTATGGACAGTTGCATGGTTAATATGGAGTCCGACCTGAAGGACATCAAGAGGTTGTTGCGACGGCTTGCTAAGGTACTTTACTTTTCCCAATCCATGTTTATGGTCGTTGGTCAGTATACTAATGTGTTTGATGCTCTACAGACGAAAGATGTGGACCCATCTAAGTATATTGGACCAAATGACGGTGAAAACGATGATGGTGGTCCATCTAAAGGTCCAGACGGTGGTACTTCTAAAGATGACAATAGTGTCTCTAAAGGGCCTAAGGATGGTGGTCTTTTTAAATATGGCGTTGTTGGAGAAGGGTCTAAGGGGCACGATAGTGGGGCAGAGTTGGTTATGGACTTTGTCGAAAAGACAAGTGAGTCGGTGGATGAACCCCGATTATTACACGTAGATGTTGACGAGGACTCATATGTAGATCCTTACTCGGTAAACTTAAGGTCTAGTTTTGAGCTCTCAATCAACAATGGATACTACTAGTGATGTCAAACTCATCCAACTAAAACTGAGGTAGTAAATTGTTTAACTATTAATAATAGGTTTGCCTTTATCTAATTCGTGGTAATATTGTGTAGCATACGAAGGCTGATTGTCCCAACATCTACGACTTGACCCGATGGCTACTGTCCCAGATGAAATGGACTAGAAGTTTATAAAATGGATGGACGACTTGAAGACTGATGCCTCGTTGCGCACAACCGTCTATGCATCTTATAACAAAGATTGGTTATGCATTTTGATGATGTCATCCCAGTGGACTACTGATGAGGTACGTATGACTTGATACTATTAATGATTTGTAATACTTTAACTAATTATATAATGCTTCGGTAGGTAATTGATACACTGTTTATGTTTGTTCGGACAAAGACGAGCATCCACCCCCACTTATTCCGCCAAAAGTTTACCATAGCTGACATCGTAGTCACGGTAGGTTATAACATATGTGATTCCTATATCATTTAATTTAATATTGCTACTAACACTTGTTATATTGCAAGACTTTCTAAGGTGCACAAATGTGTATGATGAGTTCCTTCATAATAGGTCGACGAACGATAAATTCAATTGGATTCGGTTCAACAATAAAGTCAACTACGTTATGAGCGACTACTCGAATTACACGATTCTATGGAGAACTGTTGAAGCGTTTACATGTCATTCAACTTGTACAGAACCTATTGGGTATTGTTGTGCATCGACTTTGAAGTAGGGGAGCTTATCGTGACAGATTTGTTCATCTCACTTGGATCAAATGCAGATATAAAATAGGAGCTAAAGATCGTGCTCATTATCATACCCGTCTTCTAGAGTTTTGTGACGTTATGCAAGATTGACCCTCGCTCCTGTGAGATGTATGGAAGGTCCGTAGGAACTCTAATGTATCTCAACAAATTGATAGTGGGGATTATGGTATATTTGCAGTTAAGTATTTTGAATATGATGTAACGAAAGTCCCATTAATAAACTTAGTCGAGATATGATTGATTTTTGTAGACCGTAGTATGTCGTTCAAATTTGGGTGAATAGAGTCTTCTTTTAATGTAAATGAATCAAAACTTGCTTTTAAATGAATGAGATTGACTTTTGTAGTTCTTAAAAGACTATATTTTCTGCTTTTTATGTTTCTGTTTTCCATGTGTTGAGAAGAGAAAAGAATAAAGGAAAGTGGAAGTTCTATTTTTTTTTTCTCAGCGTCGAGTTTTCAGGAGACGAAAACTCAGACGAGTCAGTGAGATTGAATTTTGTTCAAACATATATTCGCTCAGCATACCGGGAGTGTTTCTACCAAAAATCTCGATCTCGGGTCACTGATCGAGATTTCTCTCATTAGGAATTTGATATTTAGAAAAAGAAACAAAATTGATATTTGATAACCATTGATTTTTTAGTCCAATTTCTTCTAGCTTTCAGAACTTGATAGGCAGAAAATACATCTAATGGTAATACACACAGTAATCACATGTTACTTAATAACTTTTTTATAAACAGATTGTTCGGGAATAAATCATTGTTACATAAGCATAATCATACTCATTATCTCTACCCATTGTTCAGCAGTTGCCTACATTTTCTCCTATTATGACCCAAATTACCGTACCTACTACACTTGTGGATTTGTCGTACCTCAACTCTGGATGGGATCCTCTATTTTCTTTGTTGGTCGCAAAGCGTTCGAATGTACATTCGAGAACAAGGGAAGATTGGATACCTTACTAGAGATAAAACCATGTCTGCAGAAGACGACCCATCGTTCGTTGTATGGGATGCTGAAAACCCAATGGTGATGACCTGGTTAGTAAATTGCATGGTAGAAGATATAAGTTCTAACTATATGTGTTATTCTACTGCTAAGGAATTATGGGAGAATGTGGCTCAAATGTATTTTGACTTGGGAAATCAATCATAAGTGTTGAACTGAATCTTAAATTGGGTGATATGCAACAGGGAAATAATTCTGTTATACAATATTTTCATTTGTTAAAACAAATTTGGCAAGCCCTTAATTTATTCGATACGTATGAATGGAAGTCAACTGATGATCAAAAGCACTACAGGAAAATTGTGGAAGACGGTCGAATTTATAAATTCCTCGCAGGGCTCAATGTTGAATTTGATGAGGTTAGAGGGCGAATACTTGGAAAAAATATCCTTCCAACTATTAATGATGTGTTTTCTGAAGTTCGCAGGGAAGAGAGTTGTCGAAATGTTATGATTGACAAGAAAATTATTGAGTCAGTTAAAAGTTCGACTCTAGTAGTTGAAACTACAACACATAAGGCATCAAATCAGTCAATCAAGACCAATGATAAACCACGGGTCTGATGTGATTAATTACTGCAACAAATCTCGACATACTCGTGAAACGTGCTGAAAAATTCATGGGAAACCTGCTAATTGGAAGAGTAATAGGCATGACTCCACTTCATCTGGTGACATGAGTATAAATCAACACTCATCTGGTAATCAACATTCATCTTCTGCTAATGTTGCTGACTTTAACCCATTCAATAAGGAGCAAGTCGATCAACTGCTAAAACTGTTAAAGGCCAATTCATCATCGGGTAATCCTAGCGTTTCCTTGGCATAGATGAATACTTATCCTCAAGCTTTTTCTTGTCTAACTCATCCCCATGGATCATAGATTCTGGGGCTTCTGATCACATGACTAGTTCCTCAAAATTATTTGAATCATACTATCCGATGTACTGTAATGAAAAAAATTGAATTGCAAACGGTAGCTTCTATTTTATTGCAGGAAAAGGAACTATTAGATTGTCCTAAAAAATTACTCTACACTCTGTGTTGCATGTTCCAAAACTAGAATGTAATTTGTTATCTGTCAGTAAAATTTCTAAGGATGCTAATTGTTGTGGGATCTTGTGTTTCCATTGTGTTTTTAAGGATCAGGGATCAGGGGAGTTGATTGGGCATGCTAGAATGCTTGACGGTCTCTACTATTTTGAGGAACCCTCAATTGGTCATAACACAGTTCAAGGCTTGAGTGTTAGTTCTTCTTCTGTTAAAGAAGCTATAATACTCTGATATCATAGATTAGGACACTCTAGTTTTTTCTATTTGAAGTACTTGTTTCCAAACTTATTTTAAGGCATTAATTGTTCTGTTTTTCATTGTGAAAGCTATATTTTTGCGAAAAATCATAGATCCACTTATTTACCCAAACCTTACAAAACCTCCGCTCCTTTTTTATCTAATTCATAGTGATGTTTGGGGTTCATCTAAAGTTTGAACTCATAGTGGAAAACGGTGGTTTGTTACCTTCATTGACGACCACACCCGTTTAACTTGGATTATTTACTTACAAAAAAAGCGGATGTGAAGGAAATTTTTATTCAGTTTTATCACATGATTGAAACTCAATTCCAAACCAAAATTAGCATCTTGCACTCTTAAAAGTCAAAGGTATCTTTCATCAATCGACGTGTCGGACACTCTCCAACAAAATGACATTGCTGAAAGAAAAAATAGACACTTACTTGATGTTGTTCGTGCTCTTATATTTTCTATGCATGTTCCTACTTACTTAGGGGGTGTTTGGCTCCCTGAGTTGAGTTGAGTAGGGTTTAGTTTTAAACCCAACTCAGTGTTTGGCTCATGGATAAATTAACTCAACTAAACTCTGCCGACTTAGGATATTAACTCCACCAACTAGTACAGTAACCCTATTAACATATTTTATCATCACTTCTCCAACAACTGACGACCACCACCGGCAATCGATAACCACCTTCGACGACCATCCCCGGTAACCGGTGACCATCTCTGGCGACCGACAACCATCTCCAACAACTAAAAACCTCATTCGAGGACCATTTTCGGCAATCAAAAACCACCTCCGACGACCATTTTCGGCGATCGGTAACTATCTCCGATGACCGACGACTGAAAACCTCTCCACAGACCATCTCTGGCGATCAGTGACCATCTCCAGTGATCAAAAATCACCTCCGACGGCCATTTTTGGCAATCGGTGACCATCTCCAGCAACAATAACCTCCTCTAGAACTGACAGTCTTCTTTGGCAACCGACACCACCTCTGATGACCTTATCCAACGATCGAAAACTACCTCCGGCGATCACCTCTAGCAATCGGTGACTATCTCCGACAACCAAAAACTACCTCGACGACCATTTTTATGATCGATGACCATCTCTAGCGATCGATAACAGAACAACCACCTACGATGACCTTCTCCGGCAACCACTATCAGGCGACCCTCACTATCGATGACCATATGCGACAATTGACGACCACTGTCGACTACCTTGTCTGATGGTTTACAACCATCATTGATGACCTTATCTTGCAACCAACAATATCTTCTCCAACGAGTATCACCAATAATAATTCTCAATGACCAACGAGATTCTCATGGTTCAAAATAATATGAAATGCACATGTACTTAGTTGGTCTTACTCTCTTCTCCAACAATCTTTCTTCGGACTTACAAACTCGACCTGTTGTTAGTCATTATTTATATTTTGTGAACCATAATTATGTTTGTGAATCATGTGAATATGTCATTGATAACCTGCTAATATTTTGTGAATATTTCACTTTTACATGACATTAATGTTGAAATATATCGTCGTTTATTGTTATCTTCATGTGATTTAACAAATGTAAATAAACAATGTTCCTTAAAAAAAAACGTAACGTTCATTTTGTAAGTTTCAAAGAAGTTCAATATATGATTAGACAATGAAACCTTAGATTTCTCTATTTTAATAGAAGTTTAATTTATGTTTAAAGAAAAAAAATACTGGTACATTGTCTTTTTTCTATTCATCAATTGTTATTTGTTGTTATAAAAAATACAACATTTGATTTCTATCAATTGAATTAAGTTCAATGTGTACTAAACATATGTGATTTCTATAAATTGAAAGAAGTTTAATGTATATCAAAAAGAGGAAACAATGTTACATTGCCTATATTTTGAAAAAAAATAATTTCTAAAAGAAAGAAAGAATGATATTTTTTCAAAAAAATCAATGCTGAAATATATTTTTATTTTTTTGTAGTAAACATCTGAATTCAGTGTTGCAATTATGGAAAAAAAAGTATTTCTGGATGAATTTTATTGGAAAAGAAAAATTGATATCAATCTCAATATCTATTACTTTTACAAATATCCCTAACATAAATTTGATAAATGGTAATGTATATTGCAATTTTGTGGTTGATTTCATAATTGAGTTTTGAAATTGTAGATAAATGTATTTGCAATTGATTTGTTGGAAAAAAAAGTAAGAAAAAGTCACAAAAAAATCAGACTGATTCAAGTTATAAAAAAACTGCACCATATATCCCTGACATAATAACTCAACTCTGCACCCCAAACACAAACTTACTGACTCACAACTCAACTCTGCACCCCAAACGCAGACTTCTTGAACTCACTGACAAAACAACTCTGCAGAACTCAACTCAACTCAACCCAAGTCAACTCAACTTTGCGATCCAAATGCCCCCTTATATGGGGAGAAGCTATTCTTACAACAACATATCTTATTAATCGAATGCCTACAAAAATTTTAGATTTTAAAACACCCTTTGATCATTTCAAGACTTTTTTCCCCTCTGTATGCTTATTTTATGATCTACCTATCAAAGTTTTTGGTTGTACAACATATGTTCATCTCCCTAACATTTCTCGGTCTAAACTTGATCCTAGGGCTACTAAATGTATTTTCTTGGGATATGTTTCAAACAAGAAAGCGTATAGATGTTTTGACCCCGTGACGAAAATATATTTTGAGAGCATGAATGTTTCGTTTTTGGAAGATCAATCCTTTTTTACACCAAATTATCTTCAGGGGGAGATGGGATCTAACTTAGAAGATAATTTCTGGGATACGTCTCCTCTGCCTAAACTCATTAGTCCTGAGGTTACTAGTTTTAATTATGCAATGCCAAGTATAGAAAAACTCTTCTTCAAGGGGAGAAATACTACAAAGTGGTCAGATTGATCGACCTAAGCTTTAGGTTTATACTAGAAGAGGAGTAAATCAAAAGAACTGGGACCGGATAGTAGGCCTATCACAGAACTAATCTAATACTCCGATGACTGATTCTGGAGATCCAGGTAATAAACCCTCTATTCCCATTTCTCATTCTATTTCAGATCATTTATCTGACATATTCAACCTAAATATTCCAATAGCCCATAGGAAAGGTACCCGTAATTGCACCAAACATCATATATTAAATTATCTCTCTTACCATAGATTGTCTGATAACCACAAAGCCTTCACCTCTAGAATAACCGACCTATTTGTTCCAAGGAATATACAAGAAGCTCTAAATGATTCGAATTGGAAGTTAGTTGTGTATGGAAGAGATGAATGCTCTTAAACAAAATGACACATGGAACATAGTACAATTACCGAAAGGTAAGAAGACTGTAGGATGTAAATGGGTGTTTACTATAAAATGTAAAGCCGATGGGAGCATTGAGAGGTACAAAGCCAAACTTGTTGCTAAAGGTTTCACTCAGACCTATGAGATTGATTATCAGGAAACATTCGCCCTTGTTGCTAAAATTAACTCTATTAGAGTATTATTATCAATTGTTGTAAATGCAGATTGACCTCTTTATCAACTTGATGTCAAAAATGTGTTCCTTAATGGGACCTTGAAGAAGAGGTATTTATGGATCCTCCACCTAGTTTTGAAAAAGAACTTGGGATTGACAAAGTGTGCAGATTAAAGAAAACTCTATATGGGCTTAAACAATCTTCGAGGGTGTGGTTTTGAATGGTTTGGAAAAGTAGTTATGAGTTATGGATTTTGTCAAAGTCAGCTGATCATACTATTTTCTAAAAACATACTGAAAGTAACAAAGTTGTCGTTTTAATAGTGTATGTTGATGATATTATTATCACATGAACTAGTTATGAGCTATGGATTCTGTCAAAGTCAAGTTGATCATACTATTTTCTAAAAACATACTGAAAGTAACAAAGTTGTCGTTTTAATAGTGTATGTTGATGATATTATTATCACAGGAAATGACAAAGCAGGATTGACCACCCTGAAGAAACAACTAGCAAATGAATTCCAAATTAAAGACTTGGGAATTTTGAAGTACTTTCTAGGAATGAAATTTGCTAGATCAAAAAAAGGTATTCTTGTAAATCAAAGGAAGTATATCGTTGATTTACTTGAAAAGGCAGACTTACTCGGGTGCAGAATAATAGAAATTCCTATTGAGCCAAATTTGAAATTGCAGATTGGAACAGAAGAGAGGTAAAAGACAAAGAAAAATATCAGAGACTTGTGGGGAGACTCATTTATTTGTCTCACACACGTCCTAACATTGCTTTTGCTGTAAGTGTGGTTATAAGTGTGGTAAGTCAGTTTATGCATGCCCCAAGACAATCTCATTTTGAAGTTGTTTACAGAATCCTAAGATATCTGAAAGGTACTCCTAGAAAAGGTATACTGTTTAAGAAACATGATAATTTACATGTCGAAGTATACACTGATGTTGACTAGGTAGGCATTTACCCTACTTTCCTTTTAAAACACAAGGTCTTCTAAACTCCTTTTAATAGTCTCACCAGAACACATGAATCCTACGCATCATGCTCCCAAACCATGTTTTATCAACACACTCACATTGTAAAGATTATGCTTTTGCAACCAATCTCAACACACAACATGCTTAGCATCCTTAACATCACAATATGCTTATCTCAAAGTACATGTCACAAAATCTCAACAAACCACAACATCTCAACAGTTCAGTAAAGAAGAGATTGGGTCGACATGATTTCACATGTCATGAGACAAGGCTCGATATTATGACTCGGTGCTAGAACGAACAACAACTGCTTGCTTTTTCAAAGAACAAGAGACAAGATTGGAACCAAAGAAAATACAGTAACCGTCTACTGGCTTCCAATCATCATGAGACGCAACTCAATCATCATCGGTGTACCTAGTGATGTGAAAGTTAAGAGCAACATGGATGGAGAGACCAAGATGAGTCGTACCCTTAAGATAGACGCACGTTTCAAGGCTTGCCAATAGGGATGTGCAAAAATCGGTCCAAACCGACAAACCAAATCGAACCGAACCAAACAAACTATTTCAGTTCGGTTATTTTTTTAAAAAAATTAATGGTTTGGTTCATATATTTAAAAAACCAAAAATTTTGGTTCAGTCTTCGGTTCAAGTCCTAAAAATTGAAAAATAAAATAAAATAAACCAAACCGAACAAAATGCTAATAGTATATATATTTTATATGTTTTTAAAACTACTTTTGTTTAATGCCCAATCCAATAACCAAGCTCATTGTCTTTTTTTTTTTTGTTGAGGAAATACAGGGCCCACCTAGCCATTCCATTTCTTTATATATATTTTACCGTTTCAACACCATTCATGTCGTTTGAGTTCTCCAGCCACAAACTGTAAGTTCTCTTCTTCAGTATTTCGTTATTCCCTCTCATTCTCTGTCTCAATTTCTTTTATCCTCCTCATTTACCAACCCACACCAATCGACGTCGTTGCTATCTGTATCCATCGTGCCAATTTTTTTAGAATAACGAGAGTACAAGTAAAGCACCCAACTCACACTCCACTCAAACACAAAGATCCAAATCTCCTTGTAGAACAGGTAAGTCTTTCTCAACAAGAACATGCAAAACTTTGGGGTATTTTTCCTTCTTCCTCAGAGTTCTTCTCCATCCCCTCTCTCACGGCCAAGATCCTTTATCACTAGTTTTAATACCATCTGACATACCATTTGACTCATTTTTGAAGTAGTAATGTGTGCAAAATTATTCAAAAGAAAATATGACTCACACTCTGGAATATGATGAGGCTTTCGCTAATAATTCTCGTTCTCCCTCTCACTTTTCATGATCAAAATTGCTTGGTTCTTAAAAAAATGCTCACTTTTGCTTATAATTGCGAGAATTGAAGAAAAAAGAAAAAATATAAGAGAACGCGTAAGCGAGATTGAAAATGAAAAGATAAAAAGAATATAAAATTAAGTAAAAAAAGAGCGAGGGTGAAGATAGCGAGATTGAGAAAAAAATTAGAAAAAAAGAAGATATAATTAAGTCCAAAAAGAGTGAGAATGGAAGTGAGAGCATAATTGGGACGAATAGTGGAATTCGAAAAAGGATATATGCCATTAATTTTAAAATGCAGGTAAAATGATATTAAAAATAGATCTTGGTAAGACCATGGTATTAAATTTCGGTCGGCATGTTGATATTTTCATCGATATTTCTACATGTCCATGGGTTCGACATCGACACTAGGGGTGAATCGACATTTCCATTATATCGTACAAAATTGATGAAATATTAAAGAAAATTACAATAAAATGAAACATAATATGAATATAATATAATGAAAAGTATTTTAACCTATTCGAAAATGGTTGAAAATTTATTTTTTAATTTAAATATATTTTTAAAATATTTTGTTTTTAAAATTTTTTCAGAAATATCAATGACATTTTATCGATATTTATATTTTCATAAAATTAAGATCTCCATATTTTCGTGACATTTTAAACCTTTGGTAAGACAAAAAAAAAAAAAAAAAAGTTTTTTTAGCAATTATCCTACCAGTCTGACACACACCCCCTCCATTCGTTTCGCTCTCGTCACAGGCAATCCTTCCCGCGACAAAGCGCGGCGACCACTACAAAACCCCAGGCAAGACCCACAAGCGAGAACTGTGAGGAGAGACGGCGCTTCTCCGGCGTTCGAGGTGTTGGGCACGTCTTCTTTCTTCGTTTTCCGGCGGAGAGCTGCAGCTTCTCCGGCGAATCCAGCAAACGGCAACCTCTGCTCTTCGCATTTCAACCGCTTGCAGCAACGTTTTCCTTCTATTCGACAAGGTTCGACACTGACCCACGCTCAATCGATATTTCGTTAGCCACTCTCTAACGGCTCCGAATGTACAGGTTTAGACCCTTTGAACACGGTCCAGCACGTGTTCGAATCTGTTTGGTGTAGTTTATCAAGAATGAGAGAAAAGTAAAGTTATTTTATTTAATGATTCTCTCAGTATATATATACAAATATTAGGGAGGTTTATCAAACAGAAAAGCTAACTCTCATTAACTGTCTATGTAACTAAACTAACAAACTATTGTTTACACAAGTGAATATCTCTAATATAGTTCAATATGCTTTAGTGCCTTTTAAATCTTTTCGAGGTCAAGTTAAGTGTTTTAGATTGGTCTTAACCTTTTGAGAGCCTTTGTTTGTAGTTTCAGACTCACTCGAACGCCTTTGAGACCAGCAAGGTTCCAAGGCCGTTTGGTGGTGTAGAGTAGGTAATAGTGTATTCTAATCTCTTTTGAACTCTAATAGAGTTTCTTAGATTAGTCCCTAATTCTTAAAAGCTTGTGTTCGTAGATTTGAACTAAGTTTGGAGAGTTCGAGTAAGGTTGGTAGCTGATCAAGGTTTTTTAAGAGTTCTAACCTGTAAATCTTGCTACCTTGCTTAGGAACTTTTTTGAATTAATTTATGAAGCGATGTTTTCTAAGTAGTTTTTATCTGAAGAGTCTGTTTGCTATGGGCTTTACTATTATGTGTTGAATACTTTTATGATTTATGATGTTTTCTGACGAACATACTGAACGCTTTATGATTTATGACGTTTTCTGATGAACATACTGAACTGTTGAGATGTTGTGGTTTGTTGAGATTTTGTGACATGTACTTTGAGATAAGCATATTTCCTTGTTAAGCATATTGTGATGTTAAGGATGCTAAGCATGTTGTGTGTTGAGATTGGTTGCAAAAGCATAATCTTTACAATGTGAGTGTGTTGATAAAACATGGTTTGGGAGCATGATGCGTAGGATTCATGCGTTCTGGTGAGACTATTAAAAGGAGTTTAGAAGACCTTGTGTTTTAAAAGGAAAGTAGGGTAAATGCCGATGTGCCTCGAGTACAAATGGTCTAGGTGTGGTTTGTTACCATTGGATTAAGAGGAGCATCGAGACCTTGGGGTACAAGTGGGCAAGGGTTGGTGTGATGGGTCTAGATAAGCAAGTATTGGGGCTCTTGGGGAAGGGCCAATGCGTTCTATGTCATCAAAGCCGCATGGTCAAAGGTTGATGCAACACTTCGAGTCCTTGGGTACAAATGGTCAAGGCTCGAACACAAGCGTTGTAGAAAAGTCTGTAAGGTTTCTCCCTTACTTCTTGGAATTGATCAAAATAAAGAAGAACAACAGATATTCAGCCTATTCGAGAGGGCTGATATTCTCTCCTAAACTCCTTCCTCCACAAGGAAAAACTCAGAAAAATCACACCTCACTCCACTCCCCAACAGGGTAAGAAATACCCTTACACATGTGAGTGCATGTTATGAGTCTTTTGTAGTAAATTCCTTTCCTTTATGTTTTCAAATAGGGGAGAAATAAATCAAAAGGAAATTTAAAAAAATACACAACAAAGCTGCTGATCAACCCAAAAGTTGACCATTTCTTCACCCATATTGCGTATATTAGTACTCCATCCATATGAAAGGTTCTGAATGCAATTCTCAGATAATTTACCTTTACGCTCTAGCTTTCTAATTTGCTGATAAAATGAATTTTATAAGTGAAGACTTATTTATACTTAAAACGTTTGTTTCTATTATTAATCTCCGATTCACAGCATGGTGCTTGGAAGATGAGTTTAGTATCATAAGTTGGGTCCTTGAGTGGTTGCCCCAAAGTAGAATGACCATAAATGTGGGTTGGATGTTCGTGAACTCCAGAGTGTCGCGGCAGGTTGTTTTTGTAATGGTTGGGGGTGGCAACCAAGCTCCTTTTGGGCTATTTGATGCCTTTGTCAGTTGTTGAAGATGAGTTGGTGGAAACTTTGAGGATTTTTCATTTTTGAAGGATATTTTAAAGTTGCTTTCAAGTTTTTGTTCCTATATGGCTATATTTGCCTTATTACTTGTCATTTGACTGATTTGTGTGTATTTATGGGCTTTTCTTGATCTCCCTTGTGGAGTTGTATTTTGAGCATTAGTCTCTTTTCATTTCTTCAATGAAAACTTTTGTTACCTTTTAAAAAAAAAAAGAAACTCCCATTCACAGCATGCCATAAAATCACACATCAATGATAGTTAACTGGTGGCAAGTTCAATTGCCCCTCTCAATCTTTTTATTCATCATTCCTTCAATTTTCCTCTGAGGTAGAGACAGAAACATCGCCACCCCCAAATTTCTTATTTTTTTCAATGATATAACATGGAGTCATCTCCTTTGTATTACCCTTCTCATCTTCTTGCATTCTTTATAATTTTCTTCCTACTTTATCCTTTGCATCTCTTTTCTTTTAATAATTTGTTTTCAATCTCTAACACAATATTGCTAAGAGATTGTTCCCCAATTTTCCTTCTCTCTTTTCCAGAGCTGGAAATCTAGATAAATGAAGGTGATTTGTTTTTATATAGATTATAATTTTCCCACCTGAGGTTCATGCCCTGCGAGGAGATTTTGAGTTATGTATTATATTAGTTTGAAACTGCATATTTGTGATTCAACTAATGCTCGCATGATGTTTGAATATTTTATACTTTTAATATTGAAACTATGGTATAATTTTAGTCTTTATATAGTTTAAGATTTTAGATTTTCAACTTCAATTTTTTAATCCTTTGTTTGTGTACACAGGTTGGTATTCTCACTGGCAGGTATGAAATAACGATTCATGACCTAGCAGTAGAATCATTTATGGTTTCTTCTAAGAGGTAATGCCTATTCCTTTTGGTTTTTGTGTTGTTTCTTTTGGTTTGTAGTTGTTACATGCATGTTTTGTACTTCTAATGCTTAATTGATGTGAGAAGTGGTGTTTTTGTCATTATAGTTTTCTTATAGCGAGCATATTCAAGAAATCTTTTTCCCCCTTTCTTTTTGTTAATATTGGGGGATTCTAGGTTTACAATTCTTGGTGGATACTAAAAACTATGTTCTCATCTTTGCTTGGTAGGCTGAACACAACTTTTGTACCACTGTAGCATGTTTCTCATCGTTTTTCTCCCTCATTAACTCTTAAGGGAGAGTATTTAGTTCACATTCACCCTTCTCTCTACCTCTCAACACATTTGAGCTTGTCAAATGATTTGCTTTAATTGTTTCAATTTGTATTAAATTATATTGTTAAATGATTTGTTCTAATTTGGATTTTTCTTTGTGTTAAATGAGTCCAGTGTGCATATTTCTCTTTAATTTTTGTCCTGAAGTATTTTTTTTTCCTGATGCCATGCATTAGTATGTGGGTGCTATAGTGCTTTAGATATGAAGCTTTTGTTTTGATTCTGAGATGAAATTTAAGACAAGATCATTCTGAGAGATAGCTAATAGGTTTTAGTTATGATATAGTACGGAATATAAGTGACGATAGCTCCAATATTTGAACTTAGGGAGAACAGCTGTCATTTTCAACTGGATATTCTTATGCAATCTTCTTTCCAGTATGTTTGTATGATGAGCCTACTTGAGTTACTGCAAAATAATCCAGAATACTCAAGTTCTAAGCCAAGTTTTTTAGTTTTACGAACTTTAATCTGTATCACTTCATTCCGGGACTGAAGAAATGGCAATTTTGTTATCTGCAACGGAGCTCATCTGTACTGGATTCAAAATAGGAACAAGACCTCATTTGTTTCCAGGTAAATTCCCCATTTCCCCTAATTGTACCTTACATTCTGATTAACGAAAACCCTGTTTTCATAGGCTTCATTAGAGATGGAACTGTGCACAAAAATCAAATTCCACTCATTTTCTTAGCCGTGAAATCTCAACTTAATGTTCACACAAGAAGTACTCAGATTCAAGGAAGAGGAAGAACAAAAAATCCATTTCTGAGCGAGGGACGAGATGAGGATGAGAAAATGGGAGACATATGTCCTGGCTGTGGAGTTTTTATGCAAGATGAGGATCCAAACCTTCCTGGGTATTATCAGAAAAGGAAGGTTTCACTCAAAGAACCAACAGAAGATGGGGAGGATGTGGAAGATGATTTCTATGGAATTGTAGACAATGATATCGTGTTTGAAGAAGAAAACCGTGATGGAGAAGGAATTGATGATGAGTTTGATTGGGATTCAGATGATTGGGAGGCTAAGCTCATGGAGGAAGAACAAGATTTGGAATTGGATGGTTTTGCTCCTGCTGATGTGGGATATGGAAACATTACAGAGGAAACAGTGAAGAGAGCTGAGAAGAAGAGGATATCTAAGTCAGAAAAGAAGAGGAGAGCTAGAGAGGATCAGAAAGAGAGAGAAGAGGTAACGGTTTGTGCAAGGTGCCATTCATTGAGGAATTATGGACAGGTGAAGAACCAAGCCGCTGAGAACTTGATACCTGATTTTGATTTTGACAGATTGATAGCCAATCGTTTGATGAAATCCACATCAAATGTGAATAATGTTGTGGTTATGGTTGTTGATTGTGTTGATTTCGACGGTTCTTTCCCGAAGCGGGCGGCAAAATCATTGTTTAAGGCTCTGGAAGGGAATAAGAACGACCTCAAGATCAGTAAAAAGCTGCCCAAGCTTGTTCTTGTGGCCACGAAGGTTGACCTCCTCCCTTCACAGATTTCACCTACAAGGCTAGATAGATGGGTTCGGCACCGTGCTAAGGCTGCGGGGGCTTCTAAATTGACGGGAGTCTATTTGGTTAGTGCTCGTAAAGATGTCGGTGTGAGAAATCTGTTGTCCTTTATCAAAGAATTGGCTGGTCCACGAGGAAATGTGTGGGTTATTGGTGCTCAGAATGCAGGGAAGTCTACTCTCATTAACGCATTAGCAAAGAAAGAAGGGGCTAAAGTGACAAAGCTTACAGAAGCTCCAATTCCTGGCACGACACTTGGGATCTTGAGAATTGCAGGAATTTTGTCAGCCAAGGCAAAGTTGTTTGACACTCCTGGTCTTCTTCATCCTTATCTAGTGTCCATGAGATTGAATAGGGAAGAGCAAAAGATGGTCGAAATCCGAAAGGAGCTCCAACCGAGGACTTATCGAGTGAAGGCAAGCTCTATTTCTATGAGTATGAATGTATCTATACCTGTTCTCATGAAAGCATGGATTTATTCTATCATCTACATGACTATATCCATTTAGTACTTCACTAGTGAAATTTATGACTCTACAAAGGCTTAACCCATATTTGACAGGGACTTTGAGTCCACGTTGAGTTCTAAAAGATAATATGTTAGATATTGAAAAATCCACTCCATTATACTGCAGTTGTTTTTGAAGAATCTTTCAAGGGACCTTCAAGTGGAGAATGTTAATTTTTCTTGATAACTGTTTCATTTGTATTAAATGGAATAAAGAATTTCAAAATTTTGAATTATTTCTCTTCAATTTATGATTTTTTACATTCCGTTCATCACTTTCATTGCAAATTTGACGCATAGTTTTCTTCCTCACTAAGCTCATGAGAGACTCTGCACTTTTTAGTAGAACTTTCACAGAAAAAATTATGGTCTAGTGTGGGCAAAATGAGTAAACTGACATAATACTGTAGTTGTGACAGTGTATTCTGATATGGTTAGTCAATATTTGCCAAAATGGATTTCAGTTACTGCTTCAAAATAGTTGGATAGGCCTCCATTTTGTATGCAAATAAAAGTTAGTCACATTCAATGTTTTCAGGTTTGTGGCTTGTTAGTTTCAACATTCATTTGACTTGTATATAATGGTATGTGCAAGTGCTAGACAAGCATCAAATTATACAGAGACTTGGTAGTGATTGTTCACTAGATTTGAGGATGCTGTTGAAGCCTGATTATTATTATAATTAATAAAAATAATGCTATGCAGGTAGGACAGGCTGTGCATGTTGGTGGTTTGGTACGACTTGACCTTAGCCAAGCTTCAGTAGAAACTATTTATGTTACGGTTTGGGCATCGCCAAATGTTTCTCTTCACTTGGGAAAGATTGAAAATGCTGATGAGATATGGAAGAAACATGCAGGTGTAAGGTTGCAGGTAATTGGCTTTATTTTACTCAATTCACAAAGGAAATGTTGTTATTCCCCTTGGAAGAATAGCTACTACAATCCATCTCTCCATTATTGATTTCTCTGGGCATATCTATTGCTTGCTATAGTATTGTCTTATCTTATCCAGCTTATCCATTTTTTTTCAATCATTTCAATTCACCATATCAATGTAGACAAACTAAAACAACTAACATTCATCTTCTAAAAAATTGCATGGATTGGATTTGATGATTGGAGGAGGGACTTTTATTACCAGAAGTAGTACCTATAATCTATCTTTTATTAGAATCCAACTTTCATTTAGAAAAGGGCATCCAAGCCCCTTGAAGTCACATTAAAGGAAGAGACTCTAATCCAAAAGAATGAGACCAAGCATATAATACCATAATCATAATTAACAGATTTTTGCTATCAAGAAATTTTATAAGATATTGTTTGTATCTACAAATATAACCTGGGGCATGTCTTTTAGAATTGGTAAAAGTATTTTCATCATAACCAAATAAAAAGTGCTTAATAATAAATTCATTTGGTGTTCGGTTTTATATCTTTCAAAGTCCTCGAGTCAATCACGTGAGTCGACAAAAAACCTATAAGAACTAAGGGGTTGTTTGGCGTGTTGGTTTGGAATCAGAAACCCTTGGGTTTGTGGCTGGAATCAGAAACTCTGGGGTTTCTAATTCTTGTGTTTGGGGTGTAGGGTTGTGTTGGTCTAGTTTGTTGAAACCTAGGTTTGGGGTGCAAGGTTGTGTTGGGTTGGGTTTGTTTTTCCCTTTTTTTATAACAATTTTTTTATGATGTTTTTTTAGATCTATTTTTTTACTTGATAATTGTTTATTGAATTGCATATCAATATTTTAACCAATTATGTGGAACAATTGTTTCAATAATAGTTAAATATGAACATGTAGTTTGTACAAGTATATTAATATCTAATTCACTCCATTCATTATGATGTAAAATTAAATAATATTAGTAAGGACATATAATTTAAATAATTAATAATAATACTCTATTTCACAAAGTGTTCAAAAAACTATTTTAGTAACTCTATTTTAAAAATTAAAAAAATTAGAAGTCTATTTAATAAATTAGAGAATATAACACTCTATTTCACAAAGTATTTAGAAACCTATTTTTGGAACTCTAGTTTAGAGATTTCACAAAATATTCATAAACCTATTTTTAGAACTATATTTTAGAGATTAAAAAATTGGAAGTCTATCTAAGAAATTAGGAAATTCAAAATTCTATTTCACAAAGTATTCATAAACCTCTTTTTAGAACTCTATTTTACAAATTGTAATACAAGAGATTTATTTAAGAAATTATGGAATTTAAATAAAATTGTGCACCATATTTTGAAATCTATTTCAAGGATAAATGAGTTATAAAATTCGAATCCTATTTTAGAAATTAAAATATTAGAAACTATATTTTGCACAATATTTTGAAACATATTTCAAATATATAATGAATTAAAAAATTTGTTAGTAACTATTTTTAGTTTTATTTTAACCTTTTACAAAATTGACTAGGTGGTTGAGCCGCTGGGGTGATCGTTGGGGTGGTTGGGTTGCCGACGTGATTGCCAGTGGTGATTGCACGGTGGTCAAGTTGCCGAAGTCGACTGTAGTTGTTGGGTGGGCGGGTTGCTAGAGTGGTCATTAGGATGGTCATATCGTCAAAGTGGTCAGTTCGTGGTTATAGTAGTGGTTGTCGGGTGGTTGGGTTGTTGGGTGGTCGGGTCGCTAGGGTGGTCACCTGGTGGCTAAGAAGCACGGACACTCTATTTTAGACAGAGTGTCCGTGTCGGACACGGACACGCTCGGACACGCTCCGGACACGTGTCGGACACGCCAATTTACGTGTCCCTTATTATTATTATTATTTTTAATTTCGGACACGTTATGGACACGCGATGGACACGTTGTGGACACGCGAGGGACACGTTGTGGACACGCGAGGGACACGTTGTGGACACGCATTGGACACGCTGGGTAAATTTTTAACCGAAAAAAAGGCCTAACCCTTTTTTTTTAGCCCAAAGTTAAAAACTCATTTAATTTTAAATTTTAAACACAAAAAAAACATTAAAAACATAAATAATAAAACTAAAAATTAAAAACTCTTCTACCACTCATGAACAGAACATGTTTTCTATTTTCTTTTTGTATATAAAATTGTTTTCATTTTTTTTTTGGTATTTACTCTTATTTCATTTGAAAACTTTGTTTATTGAATGTTGGATAATGTGTTTTGTACAATTACTATGGTTAATTAACTTGACATTTTATGTTTTTTTAGTGGATTAAGTTTAGAATTTTATGTTAAATGTACATATATCCTAAAATAATAATAAAAAAGAACGTATCCCCAACGTGTCCGTGTCCTAGTTTTTTAGAAATTGACGTCGTGTCGTGTCGTGTCGTGTCCGTGTCCGTGTCTGTGTCCCGTGTCTGTGTCCGTGCTTCTTAGCCTGGTGGTAGTTATTAGTGGTTTTGGGTGGTTTGGTTGTCAGGTTGTTGGGGTGATCGCTAAAGTAGTCATTGGGATGATCAGGTTGTTGGGGCGATCGGGCCATTGAAGTGGTCATCGACTGTGGTTGTTAGGTGGTCGGATTTTTGGAGTGGTTTTCAACTATGGTTGTCGGGTCGTCAACTATGGTTGCCGAGTGGCTGGGTCGTCGAAGTGATTGTCAGATAGTCGTTGGCAGTGGTTCGGACAAGTCGAGTCGCAGTGATTGGGTCATCGTATTGTCGAGTTGTTGGGTGGTCAAGTTGCAGGGGTGATCGTCAAACTAATATATAGAGTTTTCATAGCAGTGGTCGCCGGAGGTAATTGTTAGTGGTGGTTGGGTTGTCGATGTGGTCGTCGGAGTTGTCGTTGTCGGTAGTCGTAGGGTGGTCGTCGGAGTTATTGAAATGGTCATCGAAAATGAAAAATGAAAAATGGAAGAAGAAAGCATGCACAAACGCCATGAGGTTGCACTGTTGTAACTCATGGGGTTGTGTTTTAAAACCAACCTTGTAACCTAAAACCATGGGCCAAACACTCGCTAAAGATGCTTTCACTTCTTTTTTTTTTTTTTTGAACATTTTATTTTATTTTCAAACATGAAATCTTTAATATGAAGTACTTTTGGTCCTAGCATACTTTTGTTGAGTGTTTTGCCACTAGCACACCTAAACATAGCCATATTACTGAAAGGAAAAGAAAGTATTTCATGATTGCAGTTTCAATATTTTCCTTTTGTTTTTCCCTCTCAGCCACCCATTGGCGTAGATCGTGCTTCTGAAATTGGGAAATGGGAAGAGAGAGAGATGAAAGTTTCTGGCACCAGTTGGGTTGTCAATAGCATTGATATTTCAATAGCAGGTTTAGGCTGGTTTTCTTTGGGTCTCAAAGGTGAAGCAACCTTGACATTGTGGATGTACGATGGGATGGAAGTAACTTTGAGAGAACCATTGGTTCTTGATCGAGCACCATTCCTCGAGAAACCCGGCTTCTGGCTACCAAAAGCCATATCGAATACCATTGGCAATGAAACAAGACTTGATGCACAGAGGAGAAAATCCCTAGAGGAGGAGAGTACAGAGTCCATTGTGAAGGTTTGTACACAATAATACATTGTCTTTTCCTTTCCAGGATGTGAGAGGCTCCGAGGAGGTTGCTCAAGATTTTGAACATGAAAATTTGTTAAATCAATGAACTTTTCTATACCTAGCAAAAGATTATGGTAAAATCGGCAAGTGGATCATAAGTGAATGATGGTACAATTCTCAAAAGAAGCCTAAACAAGAGCTCCTTTATGGAAACAGGTGATGACAAATGTTTCATGTGAAGTGTTCACTTATTCACCTGGAATGAACAATTAATGAAAAATGCTGTATGGTGAACTTTTGTTTCTTCTGCAAAATACTTCTCTTTCTAACCTTACCTTAGTATATACGTATATTATGCATCTTGTTGATGCATTTTATGACACCATTTGAAAATTTTGGACTTTTAAAGAGTATTCTTGAAACCAAAGCATCCGCTCAAGAGATTTTCTGACTAAGATCTGATAAGCATTCTCTCTTATAAACATTTTTTTGTAGGAATTTTGGGTGTTTTGAAGATTGAACAAGGATGGATGCAAGAGCAGTGGCCTTGTTGATTAACAGAGGTTAAAACAAAATGAAACAACACATATTTTTGATTCATTGGAAGGTAATAGAGGAGCAGGTTTATGTTGGTGTTCAGATTCAGAGGAGAGGATGAAGTCTTCAAACTGAGCTTCTGAATCACAAGTGTGTGGGAGCAAATCAGCTATGTGGAACCAGTTTTGATTTGTTTTGTTTTTGTGTTTGTGACAAAAATCCTCCACTTGACGAAAATGAGTTGTAGTTTTTGCTTTTAGTAGGAAAAGTAATGAGGAACTGAAGTCTACAACCATAAAAATATACCAATTTCGGAATGTATGTATATCTTATAAAATCCAGTTGAGATTGAAAATATGAACTCTTTGATTATCAAAATCACCTCACTACAGAAACAAGCTCTCGAACAAAAACGATATACCAACTTCATTGTTTTGTTCTATCTAATAATTTTTGTTTGAATATTTTATCTACCCTTCATTTTTTAACTTTTCTTTTTATGTAATGTTGATAATTTTTAATTTTGCACATGATTTGATTAGACATACAAATAATATAGTGAGCTTTAAGACGATATACCACCCTTTGAAGTTGGACCTATATGGGGCCGTTTGGCTCCCTGTTTTGGATTTGGATGGTTTTGGATTCCAAATCCAAAATCATGTTTGACCCAATGTGTTCAAAACCCTTGGTTTTGAAACACAACCCCATGGGTTCGAACACTGCAACTCCATGGGTTTGTTCCATGTTTTCTTATTTTATTTGTCATTTTTCATTTTCGGCAATTACTTGAACAACAATTTCGGTGACAACTCCAACAACTACACCGGTGATTCGATTACAGTTAATGGCTACCTCCGATAACAACTCCGGTGATCCGACCACTGCTGACAATTACCTCAGACGACAACTTCGATGACCACACCGGTGATCTCACTACCGCTGACGACTACCTTTGACGACTACATTGGTGACCCCACTGCTGCGACTACCTCCAATGGCAACTCTGACGAACACACCGACGACTACTGCCACCGCTGACGACTATCTCCAGTGACAACTCCGACGACTATACTGATGACCCCTACCACCGCTGATGACTACCTTTGACGATAACTCCGACAATCACACCGACGACTCCAACCACCATTAACGACTACCTCTAATGAAAACTCTGACGACCACACCGGCGACCCCAACCATCGTTGACGACTACCTCCAGCGACAACTCCGACGACCATACTGATGACCCCGACCACCACTGACGACTACCTCCGACGACCACACCAGCGACCCCTACCATCGCTGACGACTACCTCCGGTGACAACTCCGACGACTATACCGATGACCCCGACCACCGCAGACGACTACGCTCGACGACAACTCCAACAACCACCCGATGACTCCAATCACCGTTGACGACTACCTCCAACTAAAACTCCGACGACCACACCGGCGACCCCAACTACCGCTGACGACCTCCGATGGCAGTTCCAACGACCACACCAGCGACCCTTGCCACTGCTGACGACTACCTCCAGCGACAACTCTGCGACCATACCCATGCCCCCGACCACCACTGACGACTACCTCCGACGACCACACCGATGACCCCAACCACCGCTGATGACTACCTCCGACGACCACACCGACGACCCTAACCACCGTTGACGACTACCTTCAACGACAACTCTAATGACTACATCGATGACCTAACCACTACTAACGACTACTTTCGACAACCACTCAAGAGACTTGTATACGCCTATCCCAACGACTTGATCACTTGAGCAATCAACTACCCTAACGACCTAACTTGTGTGCAATCACTACTTTTCTTATTAGAGTTCCAAAAATAGATTTTTAGATACTTTGTGGAATAAAATTTTATATTTTCTAATCACTTAAATAGACTTCCAAATTTTTAATTTCTAAAATAGAATTCAAAAAATAAGTTTTTGAATACTCTATAAAATATAGTTTAAAATTAACTAATTTATTAAACAAACTTCCAATTTTTTTAATTTTAAAGTAAAATTCCAAAAAATAGTTTTCATAATACTATGTGATGTGAAATAGAGTTTTTAATTCCCTAATTTCTTAAATAATTTTTTTTTAATTTCTAAAATAGAGTTCTAAAAATACTTTTCTAAATATTTTTTGAAGTAGAGCTTTAAATCCCTAATTTCTTAAATGGACTTTCAATTTTTAAAATTCTAAAATAGAGTTCCAAAAATACTTTTCTAAATACTTTGTGAAATAGAGTTTTAAATACCCTAATTTCTTACATAGACTTCCAATTTCTTAATTTCTAAAATAAAGTTCCAATTTTATAACCCATATATGCTATACAAGAGTTTCTACAATTGACAAAACATCCAATAAAAAATAAGAGAAAATAAGAAAACAAAACAACTAAAGAAAAAAGAAAAAAAAAAACAGCATAAACCTAGGATTCAGAACACTGCACTCTAAACACTGGTTTCTTTTTCCCAGGCTTTAGAACACTGCACCCCAAACACAACTTTCTGATTCCCAGGCTTCAGAACCCCAGAACAAACCCTCAAGAGTTTTGATTCCCAGGATTTTGATTCCAAGACAAGGGGCCAAACAACCCCTATATATTTTAGAATTGGTTTTAGTTTCTTTTAAGTAAGAGCAAACCTAATAATTTAAACGTATTTATAAATTAAAATTGACAATGGACAATCATATGAAAAACTTTGAAAGCGAAGTCAAATTATTTATAAAATATATGATTTTACCTTTAATTATAATTAATAATGAAAATTTTAAATTTCTTGAAATTTAATATCTCTCCAAAAATTTTAATCCAAAAATTTATGTCACCACATCACAAATACGTATAAATATAATTTTAAATGCATTGATATATATATCATGATATTAGTTTGTTAGAGATTAGAAAATGAACTTATTTTTTATGTATAAATATAAAGAATAGAATGAAACTTGAAATTTTAAGCTCCCGTTAATAATTATTTAGGTTCCTTTTGATAATTATTTGGTTTTTGGTTTTTAGTTTATGAAAATTAAGCTTAAAAATACTACTGTTGCCTATGAGTTTTATTATCTACTTTACACCTTTATTTTAAAAAACCAATCTAAGTCTTGAAAATTAAAAAAAAAAAAAGTAGTTTTTAGATACTTGTTTTTGTTTTTGGAATTTAGCTATGTATCCAAATGTTTTCTTAAGAGGGATGAAAACTATTGTAGAGAAAATGAGAGAAAGCAAGCTTAATTTTAAAAAACCAAAAACCAAAAACCAAATGGTTATCAAACGGGACCTTAGTTTTTTATTCTTGAAAACTAAGCATATAAACATTACTTATCATCTACTTTTCTATGTATGTTTTAAAAATCAAGCCAAGTTTTAAAAACTAAAAAAAAATCTTTTTAAAATCTTGTTTTTGTTTTTGGAATTTAGCTAAGAATTCAACTCTTTTTAAGAAAGATGAAAATTATTATAGAAAAATAGCGAGAAAATAATTATAATTTTTTTTTTTTTACTCCATTTGAATTTTGAAATAAAATATAGTTTGTCATATAAATTTACAAGACAAAGTATTCAAAATTATTTATTTTAAATATAAAAATATTGCATTTGGTTTAGTGAAAATATGTATTATCTACAAAATTCGCCATGCTTGGGACCTGTTAGGAGTGCAAACCAATGTCCCACATTGGCTAGGGAAGGAATTGATCATGAGTATATAAGTGAGAACAATTATCTCCATTAGTTAATCCCGATCATGGGTATATAGTGAGAACAATTATCTCCATTGGTTTGAAGCTTTTTGGGGAACCAAAAGCAAGGCCATAGGGGTTGATACCCAAATATCATACCATTGTGGAGATATGTGGAGCTCCGTTGTCATTATCAATTGGTATCAGAGCCATGATAAAACCTAGTTGTGTGCCAGAGAAATCTTCAAAGTGGAAAAAAAATAATTAATGAAGCTTATGTTGACATTGTGGATGAACCCCAAAGTCGAATAAAAAGTATCATACCGTTGTAGAGATATATGGAGGTTTATTGTCCTTATCAAGACCGAATTTAGGCCATGTTGGGGGACTTCAGCATGACTACCAACATGAAAGTTTTGATTTTGAACGTATATTTGGTTGAAATATTTTTTTAATTTTTTTTAAAGCACCGATTGTTTGAGTGTTTTAACTAAAAGTTTTGTGAGAGTATTTATATTTAGTTTACGACCGTTTTGAAATAAAATGATTGAATGGATATTTGACTTTTGTTTCAACTATTGCACAATTTTGTCAAATTGAATTTCTATGTTTTGTTTTGAAGAAAATTAATTTCTAAACTTGATTGTTTTAAAATATTTTCAGACGAAGGATCAAGTGATAGTTCTGAAGTTTAGCGTTCTAGCATAAGATTTAGAAAGTTGTTAAGAATTTGATAGCTTATTTTAGAAATCTATTATAAGAAATTGCTTCCACTGATTTTGTTTAAGTTTTTTTTTTAGTTTATAATTGTTATGCTTTCGCGTTGTTGTTAGAATGACCATATTGGAAAACACGGGTTGTTACAGTTGGTATTAGAGCAATGGTTTAAGGTTTTATAGATTCTAGTGTGGTAAGGTTGACCAATTGGTACAAAAGTTGATGCTAGAACATTAGGTTTTGATAATTCGGAAGGATATGTAATTTCTTATTAAGTAACTTCTTCTATGGTTCTTCTAGATAAAAAGTTTAGTCTTTTTTTTTTTTTATTTATTATTTATCTTTATTTTTATAATCTTGAAATTTTTTGGTGGTATGACATTGACGGGTAGCATAAAATGGGCTTCTATGTTCATGTTCTTTAAAGAATGAGAACTCAATTAAATTTTCTAAAAGTAGTGTGCTGAAACTTTGATTAAAAGTTAGAGACTTTCACCACTCATGTTGAAGAACAAGGTAGAACTCCTTGCATATGAAGAATGAATCTTAGATATTGAAATTTTTAGAACCATGATTGAATATATTGATGGTTAATTGATAAGTTAAGTTGTTCGTATGTTGAACAAGAAAACAATTTAAGTATCTGGTTTGAGGAAATGAGCCTTGAGTATTTCTTTGGTTAAGTAGTTTCTGAAGACAAAGTATGAAACTCTTGATTTTGGAAATATTTTATTGTCATGCTAGTTGGATAAGACAACATGGTTTAAATTTATGAAATTGAAGTTATAAATTAATTGAGAGTGTGATCAACATAAGGATGGTTCCAAATTGTTGATGGTGTCTTTTCTTCTACCTTTTATATGAATTTGATTTGGTTTTATTGGATAAAAGAAAATTTAAGATAAATATTTCGACTTTATATCCAACGGTTATTAGGGGGTATGAAAATTATTGGATCCACATCCAACGGTTATTATGAATAATTTGTCCTCATTTGGAAAATGAAAAATGACACCCTATAAGTATAATAGTCTTTACAAAGAAAAGTATGAGGAGGAAAATAAAAGTGAAAGAAAAAAATTGATTAAAGATCATTGCCTTTCTAAGACATGTGGTATCTAAACAAAAAGAATGTTTGTAGATCAAAGCAAAGTGGAAATAGTCATGTGTTGACCATGACCTGCTAATGTTCGAGAACTTCAAAGTTTTCTTAGTTTAACTGGTTACTATAGAAAATTTGTGGAGAGCTTTTTTCAAGATTTTGAATCTTTTGACTTAGCTAACGAGAAAGAATGCACGTTTCCAGTACTAATTAAAAGAGTATGGACAAAGTTTTCAAGAATGAAGAAGATATCAAATTTTTACTATCTCAATTTTAATTATCTCTACTAGGACTCAAGATTTGTTATTCGTAGGATTTTTTTTTAAAGATTGGTCAGGTTGTGTACTTATACAAAATGACAAGGTTAGTGTATGGTTTGTGACAACTTAAGAACCATGAATGTAACTACTCTACCTATGACTTACAATTAAGCTAAAGTGTTCACTAAAGACTATGAGGCAATACGTAAATGGTTCTCTTCTCGATGTGAGATTGTTTTTACTGACCATAAAAGTTAAAAATACTTCCACACAAAAGGAGCTGAATATGATCGTGTAGTTAGTACCATATCCACGTGGCAAACGAAGCAACTAATTCCTTAAGTAGGAAGTCTTCATATTCAACAGTTTTACTCACAACCCAAGAGTAATTGATCAAGGATCTTTGTTGGCTGATTTGGTGGTTGAACCATCATTAATCAGCAAAACCAAGCAAGCTCATATTGTTATTGATGTTAACAAAGATAAACAATCTAAGTTCTTGAGTGATAAGTGATTGAGTTTCGCGGATAGGAGATTATTAAAAAGGAGATTATGATAGAAACATATAATACTCCTTTTTCAGTTCACCACAGAAGCACAAAAATGTGTCAGAATCTTTAAAAAACTTATTGGTGGATAAGAATGAAGCGAGATGTTGCCATTTTTGTTAATCATTGTCTAATGTGTCAACAAGTTAAGATTGAAAATCAAAGACCGCCAAGACCCCTCCAACCATTAAATATACCCGAGTGAAAATGGAAAAATATCTCAATGAACTTTGTGATTGGATTGCCTAAGACACGATTGGGACTTGAGAATGTTTGGGTTATGTTGACTGTTTAACAAAGTCAACCCACTTTTTGTCTATGAAGTCTACTTATATAACAAAAAGATGAACTCAATTTTATGAGAAAGATAGTTTGACTTCATGGTATACCTATTCTCTATAATGTCTGATCGAGATTCAAAGTTACATCCAAATTTTGAAAAAGTTTGCACAAGGGTTTAGACACAAGACTTGACTTCAATACTACCTTTCACTCACAGATAGACAGTCAAACAGAATGACCAATTTAAATAGTGGAGGCTTTGCTTCAAGCTTGTGTTTTAGACTTTCAAGGAAGTTGAGGGAAATATCTTCATCTAATTAAGTTCCCTTATAATAACAGTTATCAAACAACAGTTGAGATGACACTTTTTGAGACTCTCTATGGGTGTAAATTTAGGTCATTAATTAATTACATTGAAGTAGGAAAAAGTTTGATTTTTAGAACTAGAGTTAGTATAAAAAACTAATGAGGCCATAGATTTAATCAAACAGAGAAGGAAGACAACTCAAAGTGAGCAAAAAAGCTATGTTGACATAAGGAGAAAGAAATTGAATTTTGAAGTTGGAGATATGATGTTTAAAAGTGTAGCCATTGAAAGGAGTTATGGGGTTTGAGAAGAAATGAAGCCTAATCTAAGGTTTGTTGGACCTTCTAAGTTTTTGAAAATTGTGTGTAGTAGCAGCATATTGCTTGGATTTATTGTCTACCTTAGACCGAATCCATAATACTTTCCATGTTTCCATGCTTCGAAAGTATATTGCAGACATGTTTCCCACGTGTTAAGTTAGGAACCAATGCAAGTGAAGGAAGATTTGACTTAAAGTATAGACAACAAGGATTGAGTTTTATATATTAAATCTAGTGAAGGGTTTATGGAGAAACCTTTCAAAAGCTACTTGGAAAACTAAAAAGAATATGAGCAAAAAGATATCCTAAATTTTTCTCTTAGCAAGCTACGGAAATTTCAAAGGATGAAATTCCTATTATCGTAAAATTCGAAAAAAGAGATTTAATTTTTTTTCATTAGTTTTTAAAACCTTTTTGGTTTAGAATTTTATCTTCTTTTTCAATTTGGAGATAAATCTTTATTATTTTTTTTTTTTTTAAAAGAAGATAACCTTTGAAGGATTTTAATTAGGGTTCTTTTAAACCCTAACTTCTTTGACCAAATATTTTGACGAAAAAAATAGAGAAAAGAAGTCAATTTCCTCTCTAAAAAAATAGTAAGTTTCCTTCCCTTCTATTTTCAAGTTTATTATATTTCTTTCTTGATTGAATCTTTCTTGAAAAATTTTGTTTTTTTTTGTTTTCATTTAAAATTGCTTAGAATGAAAAGATTCTTAAAATCTTTTGCTCCAAAAAGTTTTTAGGTTTTTGGTTTGCTTAATTTTTATCAAAGTTTTTCCTCTTATGAATTTTAAATTAAATGGAAGGTTTTGATAATGATTTTTTCCCCAGAATTTTCTAGCTTTATTTCTTCTAAATTGGGAATGTTTTAATATTTTTTGGGTACTTTTTGCACCAAAAGTTTACTATATGCTTGTTTCTTTAAAGTGTAATTTTTACCTTTGATTTCTATATGAAAAGATTGTATTTTTAAAATTTTTTTACAATAGTTTAATAACACTTTTCAGATCTGATTTTGGTCTTAAAAAGTAGCCAATCTTGATTCTTTAAATGTTAAAATCTTGAAGAGTTTTGTTTTATGAAGCAACAAATTTCCTAGAGTTGTGTCTCTAATTTATGATAATTTTGAAGATTTCAAAAGTTGTGGAATTTAAAAATTGTTTGGTATTTTATTACGTATTGAAAAGAATTAATTTTATTGGTTTTAGTACGTTTTTAATTGGAGTTTTAAATGTTTTCAACGCAGTTTCAGTGCTATTTTTTTAAGACAAGAACCTATTTTCCCTAACTTTTTATACCGAAAATTATTTTGAATGGCAAAAATTAGATAGATAATATGATCTAGTTTTTAGATAAGTTTTTGGACTTTTAAGATAGAATATTGGGTTCTAATCAGTGGATATGTTTGGGCCTTTAGGAAACGTTGATGAATGTTCAAGAAAGTGAAATTAGATTTGGAATTGAGATTCAAAATTATAAGGATTATTGATGGACGTAAGTAGTTTTCACATCCCTTCCAAAATAGAAAATTTGAAATAACTCCATTTTGATTATTGTTATTTGGTAAAAGATCCGAAAGCATATTTTTATGTGATTTGAACTTAATTGAAATTGTTTTGTATGTTTTGAATTGTTTTTGCTAATTAAAAGTATTTGTTTACAAGAATGATTTGAAAAGTATTTGACTGATTTGATAGAGCTATATGAATATGTCAGTTTTTCTGTTTTGAGAATATTTTGTTTATTTATGGTAGTAGCCTAAATTGGAATTGATGGAATTGTTTTGACTTATTTGTGAGAAGACACATAAGTGGGAAGACACATTTGTGGGTTGACATTCCTCTGAAATGAAGATTCATGTATGTGTTATTCACTCACGTGATCTCACACTTAAGTAATTATATTGATTGTTCTGGTCGATTTTATCGACATGTGATTGAAGCTTATTTGTGTTAAGGCACAATTTTTGGTTTGGCATTCATTTGGAATGAAGATTCATGTGTGTGTTTCACTCATATGACCTCACACTTAAGTATCTGTATTGAATGTTCTGGTCGATTTTTGTAGAAATCCTTGATTGAAAGTTCTAATTGATTGAAGCTTATTTGTGGGAAGACACAGTTTGTGGTTTGACATTCCTTTAAAATGAAGATTTATGTGTGTGTTTCAATCATGTGGCCTCACACTTAGGTATCTGTATTGAATGTTTTGGTCGATTTTTATCGATAACTCTAATTGAATATTCTGAATGATTGATTTTTGTTACCGACATGTAACCATCATATATGTTCTGAAAGCTATCCAAATAAAGCATCTTCCCACTCTAATATTTGAAAGTATTAATTGATTGAAAGTACCAAATTTGAAAGTATTGATTGATTAAAAGTACCATTTAAATTTAAAGTATTGATGATTGAAAGCATTAATTTGAATTGAAAGTTTTGACTTTTGGAAGTTTTAGTTAAATGAAAGTTTTGTTCAATTGAAAAGTTTGATTTGAAAGTATATTTGATTGAAGGATTTTTTTTCTTTTATTTTTCTAAAGCACCTATTGTTTGAAAGTATTAACTAAAATGTTGGATAGTTATATTACAAGTTTTGTGATGATATTTATATTTAGTTACCATCGTTTTGAAAGAAAATGACCGAATGGATATTTGACTTTTGTTTCAACTATTGAAATACTTTGTCAAATTGAATTTATATATTTTGTTTCGAAAAAATGAATTTTTGAACTTGGTGTTGAAATTGCTTATTGAGTATTTTTGTACTCATTTTGTTTTTAAAATGTTTTTAAATGAAGGATCAAGTGATAGTTTGGAAAGAAGTGAAGTTTAACATTCTGACACAGGATTTAGAAAGTTGTTAAGATCTTAGAAATCTTTTGTAAGAAATTGCTTCTGCTGATTTCATTTAAGTTTGTTTTTAGTTTATAATTGTTACACTTCCCTATTAGTGTTAGAATGAGCATATGAAAAAAAAGGATGGTTTCACCAAGGCTAGCATTTGTATTAAGTATTCATGAAATTATTTTCATAGCAAATATATTTTTCAAGTTGAGGAGACCCTCTTTACATTCACCCATGAATGCAACCATAACTTTATGTTAAAAGGTTTTCATTAATTATAGAGTTTGTGTTAGAATTTAGCAAATCTAGACTAAAATAATGTGTTTTTCAAAGTATAGGAAACCAAAATAAAAATTTTAAGAATATGGAGACTAAGATAAGTTAAAAATACAAAGATTATATAGATATTTTGAGAGTGTAAGTACTCAATTGAATTAAAGCTAAAAAGTATAGGGACTAAACTAGTATTTGATTTTTTTTTATTGTCTTAGTTTATGTCAATTTAAAAGTTTGGATTTAAAAGAAATGATTGTTGTTAGTGGTTGGCCTAGATTGTCATCCATGGAATCTCATCTGATTGATTGGGTAAACCTCAATCATCAACCACTTTAATTTGGATATAGATTCCTTTAAGTTATAATTTGTTATGGTTTCATAATTATTCTAATAAAAAAACATTTGCATTATATATATCAAGCCTTTCACTATCATTTTAAATTCAGAAAAACTATTTAGAAAATTATTTAATAATTCAAATTGGGTCTTTAACATATTTTTTTTCATTATATAATGCTTTTTCTCAAGAAACTTAAATAATCCTATAATAACTAATTATCTATCAATATTTTATTAAAATTTTCAATGATATTTTCATATAATTTTGTTTCCAATGTATCATTAATATCTAGGAAGGTGCTGTTTTCAAAACATTATAACACAAGGGCATAGCAAAACATATTTATATTATAAATATTATCATGTAAATGTCCATTTCTACATGCCCCTTTGATACCTATGTCATGTAGCAAATTATTCATAGCCAAAGTGTCTCCTATGTGTCCAACAAATGTCTTAGTGTCGAAATGGACCACATCATGCTCTCCAAATTGCCTATAAATAATGACTTTTGGTGGATGAATGAACAATACAATTAGGTGAAAATTCTCCACTCTTTTTCTTCATCTTCCACTTTCTTTTTAATTTATTCCTTATTTAATTTGCCATAAATTTCCACTCTCTCTCATTTATATTATATATATATATATATATATATATATATATATATATATATATATATATATATCATATTATTATTATTACTATTATAATTATTATTAATATATTAGATTAGTATTTAAATATTGGTAAAATTTCGGTGTCCGATTTTGCCCCACAATTTCACAACACGTTATCAGCACGAGGCTTTGCAATTTCTCCTGCCGAAAGTAGGTCCTACAGGTATGTCATTTTTTTATAATAAATTAAATGGTATTTTACATGTTCGGTATATATTAAATTTCTAATATCAATACAATGTTTGATTTGTGAAGTATTACTATGACAAACCTTACAAAATTAGAATTCATATCTCTTGACAATGATGATAAATATTATTGGTTATGTCTCGAATATGCTCCTGCAGTAGCAATATCGAAAGAGATGATTTAAAAATATTCTGAACTCATAAATCTTGGTAAATTAGAGCAACATTATTCTCTGAAGTGAATGCTATGAATTTTAACAATCGTGGGGGTCATTATAATCATTGAAATGTCAAGAGAACCACACGAAATGATAATTATAAAGAAAAAGCTCCATAAAATAAGAGTTCAAGAGACGATGAACATAAATGCTTCCAAAGTGAAATGACTAAACATTAGTCACGTACCTGTTGTACGTCCAAACACTCTGTTGATCTCTATTAAACTTTACTGAAGGAAAAATGAAAAAATGTAGAAGAAAATCTTACTTATCACGACCCATCCAATATGACAAATTTGGATGTGACAGACTTCTTTACATCTCCTGAAGAGAATATTGAAGCAATTGATGGATTAACAAGTGGTTCTTTTGATTTTAATAATGTTTAGTACTAATGTTTATTTTTATGTTTTTTTTAGCTTTAAACTTTTTGTATTATGTATCTCTTATTTTAGTTATTTTTGTTTAATGAAGAGATATGGATAGTTTTCATATGTTGAATGACTAAAAAATAAGTAATGAAGATCTATGTCTGGCAGACTGCACAACTATGCACACAACACTTATAACCGAAAATATTTTTCTAAATTGACAATGCTGGAAGCAAAAGTCAATACAATATCAAGTTCTGCAGACTTCATTGAAGGTTTTGGAAAAACAAGTTTTAGCTTGCCTAGAGGAACAAAATTTTCAATTAATAATGCTTTGTTCTCTAGCAAACCAAAGAGAAATTTATTGAGTTTCAAAGATATATGTAACAGTGGTTATCATGTTGAAACTGGTCGTAAAAATAATATAGTGTATCTCTATATCACATCTATTGTTTCACATGAAAAACGTATATTAGAAACATTGTCTGCTTTTTCTTCTAGATTATATTATACTCATATACGAGTAATCGAAAGCTATGCAACAATGAACCAGAAGTTCATGAATCTAGAAATATTCAGTGTTTGGCATGATCGGCTGGGTCATCAAGGATCGATAATGTTGAGGAAAATTATTAAGAATTCACATGAGCATCCTTTAAAGAACCAAAAGATTCTTCAATCCAATGAGTTGTCATGTGATGCTTGCTCTCAAGGGAAATTAATAATTAGACCATCACCAACTAAAGTGGGGATTGAATCGCCTGCATTTTTAGAGCGAATTCAAGGTGATATTTGTGGATCTATTAACCCACCAATTGATCCATTTAGATATTTTATGGTATTAATTGACGCATCCAGCAGATGGTCACATGTATGCTCATTATCAAGTCGAAATCTTGCATTTGCAAGATTACTTGCTCAAATAATTAAGTTAAGAGTACAATTTTCTAATTATACAATTAAGACCATTCGACTTGATAATGTTGGTGATTTTACATCCCAAACTTTTAATAATTATTGTATGTCAATTGGGATAAGTATTAAACATCCTGTAGCTCATGTTCATACACAAAATGTAACGTCCGGTTTTTTTTTGGAGACTCATTTAACCAAAATCTATTTTTTTTATTTTTTTAATTATTTTTTCCTTTTTCTTTCTCCTTCCTTCTTCTTCCTTCTCCTTCTCTTTCTCCTTCTTCCAGATCGGCAATGAAATTTCACGCCCGCCACCCCACATCCCAGGCTCGCGCGCTGCCCGCCGCCCCTCGCCCCCAGCGCTTCACACAGCGCGCGCGCACGCGCCTCCTCCGCCAAAGACCCCGCGCACCGCGCGCACGTCCGCGAACCCAACGCCTCAGCCGCGCGCCTCTGCCGCCTCAGCCCGCCGATCGCCACGCCAGCCCGCCCTCCGCGCCTCACCTCTCGCTCGCACCCGGCCGCCCAAGTTAAAGAGGTGTTCACCGTGAGTTTTTCCTCAAAACCATTTAGTCTTGGTTCAATTGGTTCGAGCGTTTTTAGATCGATTCTCTTAAAATGGTTGTCGGTTTTGAATAGATCGGGTCATGGGCATTCCGGATCTATGCTCCACGCGCCGCCACTCGCCGGAAAATTCGTCGCCGTCGCTGCCGCTCGCCGAATTCCGCCGCCGCCAGATAGGTATAACCGGTCGGCTTCGTTTTCTCGATCCTGTTTTTATTCTCCATGCTTTAGTTTGGTCATTCAATTCAAATTAGTTGTTTATGGTTGATAGAAGCATGTTTTAAGTCGTTGTTTGTTGTTTAAAGGCTTGAACATGTTAAGGAAGTACGGGGAGCTCGGGATCGAAGCCTTCGTCATCCAAGTAAGTAGTCCTTTGGATTAAGCCCCTTAAGTTTTTATTCAATTTGTTTGCATGTGGTAATCTGTGAATTATGTTCAATGCACGAAAATCACGTTGTGATGCTTATGTATGAGTTTGGATTCGTGTTGGTATTGTTTGTACTGCTAATGGACTAAGGAAGTAATCTATAGGGGATAGGGGCTTAAGGCTTGAAGATAAGAGTGAGACTTAAAGCCTTTGATCGTATCGAGTTGAGAGCAAACGTTGCGAGTTTTGAATAAACCCTAAATGGGCGAGTGCAGCAAAGCGTGGTTGACCAAACCCATTAGAGGATTACTGTGTTGGGCTTAAGATCGTTTAAGTGTGAAGTTGTTCTTAAAAAGGGCTTGAGGATATGAACTAATGTTTGGTTACGGAGGTTTGGGCCAAGTGTGTCCGTTGAGCGTAACACCTTAAGTCCGACTAGTATTTAAGTTGTTTAGCTCACTATAACCATTGGAGAGCGTTTAGGGCGAGCTCTAGGCAACGCTTATGACCTTTCATCTCCTTGGGATGGTTTTGGGCGAGCTTGTGTTTGACTTTCGAAGGAAGGGGTTGTTTTGTGGATTCTTGAAGCGTTGTTTGTAGCCGACTAGATCCGGTAATTGAGCTCATGAGCTCATGAGCTTGTTTGTATAGCTTGTGGATTAAGCCTCGTTTGTGTTAAGTGGTTGGTCCTGATTGTGAATGAGTTTGCTTATGTGTGGTTGAGGCACATTTTCGCTATGCAGCGTGTATTGCTCGCATAGTTGTTAGAACGTATGTTCGAGTATGGTTTTAGTATTAGTCAAGAGGGTTGTGTCAGGTAACCCCTCAGTCTTGAAGCCCCTACCTTACTCCTTGTTTAGGTGACGTCATCCTACAGACTTGTGTGGCGAGGAACTAGCATGGATTTTGTGTTTGATGATGTCTCGTGGTGAGTTACAGTGTGTGTGGCAATAGACAAGGGGTAGTGATGTCTTGTGGTGAGCCATAGTAGTCATGGCGACAGACCCAAGACGATGATCCTTCGAGGTGAGTCACTATGAGAGTGGCAACAGACTCGGAGTGGGACAAAGCTTACGAGCGTCCTGCGGAGCGGGTCTGGGCTTTGTCAGAATGCTAGTCAGGGAGACGTTTACCGACGTAAAGCAAGAAGTTGAGTAAACTTGAGTGAGCTTGGGGTAAGGCTAAGCCAGACTTCTAACTGAGCGTGGTCTGACAGTGGATTTGGATATTTTGAGGTGTTGGCCAAAAGAGAGAACCTAGCTAAAGTTGAGACCCTTGAGACTGGGTCGAGGATGTTAGAAATACCTAGATAGAATCCTAAGTAATCTTACAAAGCGCTGAACCCAGCACTTACTAAACCCCGAATTTCGCCTGGGCGAGTCGGAACCTCTAGGTTGACGATATATATAGGCTCGTGAGATTGGGGTGCGTCCCCGTTGAGATCGGGAGTGGTTGCTTTCCATTATCCCGCACTAGTCTAGGGACGATTCCCCAATGGGCGTGTTGGTTACGTACCGCACTGCATCATGCTAGTGTATTATGTATTATGAGAGCCTGGGGTGCATCCCCACCAGGTAATGGTTGCTTTCCATTATCCTGGGTCGGTTTAAGGGCGATTCCCCATAGGGCATGTAGGATACGTACCTGCTCTATACCGGCGTGTGGCGTGAGAGTTGCTTTCTCTCATTGCATCGTCAATCAAAGTTCCAAGACTGAAGGTAGAGCTCGAGTTATTTACCACAGGTGGGCTCAGGGTGTGCTTTTCGTGAGACCTGTTTGGAGTTGGGTGACTGGGAAGTTGAGTTTTGTTTGGTTGTTTGTTTTGCTTGGTTGGACGCGAGTGGGCTACTTACTGAGTATTTTTATACTCACCCGTCTACTTTGTTGTTTTTTGTTGCCGGTAGGAAAACCTGAGGCGGATGACGACGACGACGACCTGTTGAGGCTGTGGGACCCTGTTTCCTTCCTGTTTTCTTTGGCTTAGAGTTGTCATTTGTCATTGTCCTGTTTTGGTTTTTATTTTAAATGTCTGGTCATGTGACACTTTATTTTTCACCAGTACTTCTTAGTTATTGAGTTCTGTTTCCGATGTATGATTGTTATATCTAAGAGATCGTGCTTTGAAACTCTGGTTGTAGCCCAACCCACTTTCTGTTTGTAGTTTGGTGGGGGTTGGGCATTCTTGTTTCATTTGAAGTATTTTTTTTTCTGCTTATTAGGTTCCAGAAAAATTTTGGTTTCTCCTTGCTACGTCGTTATGCTGCCGAAATTTCGGCTTGAACGGTGTAGCGGAGTAACTTCTCTAACGTAGATTCGTCTCTGAATTTTAGGGTCGTTACACAAAATGGTCTAGCAGAATCATTTATAAAACGTCTGCAACTAATTGCAACACCATTGCTTATGAGAGTTAAACTTCCTACATCGGTATGGGGTCATGCTATTTTGCACGCTGCATCATTATTACGTATTAAGCCAGTAGCCTATAATAAATATTCCCCATGCAACTAGCTTATAACCAACAGCCAAATGTATCTCATCTGAGAATTTTTGGATGTGCAGTATACGTTCCAATTGCTCCACCACAACGTACTAAGATGAGTTCTCAAAGGAGGTTAGGAATATATGTTGGATATGATTCTCCATCAATTATTAAATATCTGGAACCCCTGACGGGTGATGTATTTACTGCACGAATTGCTGATTATCATTTTAATGAGACAAATTTTCCAACATTAGGGGTAGGAATTTAGAAGTTGGAAAAAGAAATTACATGGAATACATCATTATTATCTCATTTAGATGCTCGTAGAGATCGATGTGAACTTGAAGTCAAAAGATAATTTATTTGCAAAATATAGTAAATCAATTACCAGATGCATTTACAAATGCTAAAAGATTGACTAAATCATATATACCAGCTGCAAATGCTCCATCAAAAATTGATATCCTAAAGGAACAAGTCGTCAATAATGAGTCAGGAGCACGCCAGAAGCGTGACAGACCAATGGGTTCTAAAGATAAAAATCGTCGAAAAATAAAAGTAGTTGAGAATCAAAATGATTCAATAAAATTTATGGATGTTCCAAAAGAAATCCAGAATATAACTACTCAAAAGAGTATTGATGAAAATCAAACGCTTGAGGATAATAATGAAATTTCTATAAACTATATTACAATAGGAAAGAGATGAAACCGAAATGATAACATTATTGACAACATTTTTTCTTATAATGTTGCTCACGATATTATTCATGAAAGTGACGATTTTGATCCAAAATCTATCAAAAAATGTCAATGAAGAAAGGATTGACTAAAGTGGAAAGAAACAATCTAAGCAGAGTTGAACTCAGTTTCAAAACGTGAGGTTTTTGGACCAATAGTCCTAACACAAGAAGGTGTCAAAGCTGTGGGATACAAATGGGGTATTTGTAAGGAAAATAAATAAAAATAATGAAGTCACAAGATATAAAGCGAGACTTGTTGCACAAGAATTCTCGCAAAGGCCTGGTATTGATTATGAGAAGACATATTCTCTTGTGGTGGATGCAATAACGCTAAGATATTTGATTGGTCTGACTGTATATGAAAAACTTGATACACATCTAATGGATGTAGTCAGAATGTATTTATATGGATCTCTGGATAATGACATTTATATGAAAATCCTGGAAGGATTTAAAATACCAGAAACATATGAATCAAGTTCTCGGAAATTATATTTAATAAAGTTACAGAGATCATTATATGGATTAAAACAATCAGGACGAATGTGGTATAATCTCTCGAGTGAGTATCTGTTGAAAGAAAGATATCAAAATAATCCAATATGTTTGTGCGTTTTTATAAAGAAATCTCAGTCAGGATTTGCTATTATAACTGTAAATGTTGATGACTTAAATATAATTGGAACTCGTGAAGAGTTATCCAAGGCGATAAAATATCTTAAGAAAGAATTCAAGATGAAAGATCTTGGAAAAACAAAATTTTGCCTTGGTTTGCAAATTGAACATTTAACATCAATCAATTTATACAGAGAAAATCTTAAAAGAATTCTATATGGATAAAACAAATCCATTAAACATTCCAATGGAGGTTCGTTCACTAGATGTAAACAAAGATATATTTCGATCTCGAGATGACAATGAAGAACTACTTGGTCTTGAAGTACCATATCTTAGTGTAATTGGTGCACTTATGTATCTAGCTAATAACACAAGACCAGATATTGCATTTTCAATAAATTTATTAGCTAAATATAATTCATGTCCTACAAAAAGACATTGGAACGAAGTTAAGTATGAACTTCGATATCTTCGAGGGACAATTGATATGAGTTTACTTTATTTTAACAAATCCGGTTTTGATCTAGTTGGTTATGCAGATTATGGATATTTTTCTGATCCACACAAAGCTATATCTCAAACATGTTATCTATTCACATGTGGAAGTACTGCTATATCATTGTGATCAGTGAAACAAACCATCACGACCACTTCTGTGAATCATGTTGAAATGCTCGCAATTCACGAGACAAGTCGAGAATGTGTATGGCTAAGATCGATGACACAACACATTCGTGATACATGTGGCTTGTCTTCGAGGAAATCTCTTCCAACAATTATTATACGAAGACAAGAATCATGTATAACTCAAATGAAAGGAGGATATATTAAAGGAAATAAAACGAAACATATCTCTCCAAAGTTTTTCTACACTCATGACCTTGAAGAAAATGACGACATCTCAGTACAACAGATTTGTTAGAAAGATAACTTGACGGACATATGTATAAAGACATTACCAACTACAATATTTGAGAAATTGGTTCACAGTATTGGGATGCGACGACACAAAAATCTCAAGTGATGTTTCCATGAGTGGGAGTAAATATATTGTATTTTTTATATAAAATATGTACTCTTTTTCCTTCACTAGGATTTTTTCCCATTGAGTTTTTTCCTAGTAAGGTTTTAACGAGACATATTTTATATATAAATGGGCATTTAAGGGGGAGTATTATAAACATTATCATGTGAATGCCCATTTCCACATGCCCCTTTGATACCCATGCCATGTGGCAAATTATCCCTAGCCAAATTGTCTCCCATGTGTCCAACAAAGACCATAGATTGGTGTTCAAATGGACCACGTCATGCTCTCTAAATTACCTATAAATAGTGGCTTTTGGTGGATGAATGAACAATACTATCTCTCATTTATATTATATATATTTATATATATCCATATTATTATTATTATTATTATTATTATTATTATTATTATAAATATATTATATTAGTATTTAAATATTGGTAAAGTTTTGGTGCCCGAATTTGCCCCACAATTTCACAACAATTTAGAGTTTTTAAGACAAAAAAAACCTATTTTCTTCTATATTATGCTTATGAACTTCCTTCGGAAATCATATTTTTGTGAACATTAATTTTAGCTTGTAGAATAAAGTTAACAATGACAATCTATCTAACTAATCATAAATTTGAAATAAAATTTAAAGGAAAAACATATTTTGTTTTAAAAAAATAATTTACTAATAAACATCTATTTTTATTCTCTTTTCTAAAAGTTGCCTAAGGTCAAATATAGCTAAAAAGAAAAAGGCATTACTTAAATTATTAAAGGGGAAAGGTGTTTCATGTTTAAGACTTTATTACCTGGATTGATAGAGCATTAAATTTCTTAATTTTCTAGGACATTTTTTTTGGTATTTAATGAAAAAATAATGAAATAAAAGGTGGTGTAAGTGTAATAAAAAAAAAGAAAAAAAAAAAGAAAGGCATCTTCCAATTCTTTCTTCTTCTTCTTCTTTTTTGAAAACAACTGCATTAAAAATAAAACACCACCACCAGAATTAAATACACCACCTCTCCTCACTAAACATGGAAGGAGACCCACGCTAGAAAAAATCGTTCCCACGAAGAACAAAGAACAAAATTCCCCCAAAATGAAGAATCCGTCTAATCTGATGAAAGTATTGATGATGGAATATAAATTATACGGTTGGATTATATGATTTGTTTTGTTTGTTTTTTTTAGAGTTTACCTTATATATTATTGACTTAACCATATACAAACCTAAAGGGCGTAGGACTTATTTATAGGACTGATACAAGATAAAATAAAATAAAATATAATATAATATAATAAATATAATCTAACATCCCCTCTCAGTTTGCTAAACGAATGTGTGACAGAGGTAAAGCGAGTGCCAAAGCGAACGGAGGCAGGCGGTGGTCGAGCGATTCAGTTCGAGAGGTCATGAAAAAAACCACCAATCGAACAAACATGTGAACTAGGTACCACACATGTTGTCGATGAGGAGAAAGAATAAAGCAAATGAGAAGGGGAGGGGTTTGAGGTTTGAATAGAGGCAATGGTTGAGGGCTCTAATACCATGTTGTTTTTAGAGAATGGAAGTGAAAAGAGAGAGAACACAAAAGACGACTAGGGTTTATATTGTGTAATATTTGACTTATTCAAGATACAAACTTAAAGGTTTATTCAAGATACAGACTTAAAGGTTCTATTTATAGAAAGTAGAAGATAAAATAAAATAAAATAAAAACTAATGCAATAAAGTCTAATACAATAAAATCTAATATAATCTAACATTCACTCTCAAACTCACAATACTTGTTTTGTGAGTTTACTAAACGATGTCAGACAGAGGCAAACAGGTAGATTCATGCAGTGTTCCAGAGACGACATGCAGGGTGCCGAAGCACAATAGAGAGGTGAGCACAACAGAGACAAACAAGGTACCGAAGCACAACAGAGAAATAGTTGAACTAAAGCGAACCAGATGAGACCAAATTAGAGAGAGTGAATTGGGACGAACCGAACCAGACTGGTTGAACTGGACCAAACCGGGTTAAACCAAACAAACCAAACGAAAAAAAGAAGCAAATTTGGCTAGAATCTTCGTACATCGGAGGTAAATCTGACCTAGCGTGGATCTTCAAATGATGTGTGAGCCTTCGTGGATTTGAAAATCCACATGAATCAGAGGCAACTGACGTGGATGTGAGATGGATAGATGGCTTGGTCTTTAGGCGAGTGAATGGCATGACCTAAGACAGGAAAACGGAAACGTACAAAGAACGTGCATGGATTTGAGGCGAAGAATGCGGATTGAAGGAAGATGATACATGTTGGGATGTGAATGAGACGAAATGCAATCAATCTAAATTCTATCAGATTCAGACAATATATATTTTATCTCAAATCCCAGATCAGGTTATAATTCCAAATATTTTACGAAATAATCAATTTGGAATTAGTAAGCCTAAAAGAGTAGATAAACCAATCTAAATCTTTAAGCTACAAGAACGATAAATAAAAAGTTTAAGGGATAGAGAAATTGACACCAAATTTATACTGGTTCACCCAATGATGGCTACGTCCAGTTCTCTGCTACCGGTGCAGGTTCCACTATAATCGTCAGGGAGGAAGTTACAAGAGTTTACAACGCTTAATAGTGATTTCTCTCATTTTTCTCTCGAAGAAAAAGACTCACGATTCACTCTACAACAAGCTCTCAAAACCTCTTGAATGGAAGAAAAACGCTCTTGTAAACAATGCCCAAAAAAGAACACTCACGACACCTTAAAAAAAAACTCCAGGCTCTCTCGGCTGAATTTTTCCTCTCGGTGTGACTTTCCTCGCGGCTCTCGGTATGTTCCTTTTTTTTTTCACAAAGTACACAAGCCGCAAAACTTGTTTTTCATCACACTGCCGAAAAACTTATATATATATATATTTAGGTCAAGTGATTCAACAGCCCATGGGCCTTTATTTGGGCTCCATTATTTTTAACAATCTCCCACTTGGAGACCAAAATAATCAACATGTCTCCCATGCAACGGTAGCGACTCCCCTTTACTCGTGGAGAAGTCCAACTGAAGTTGCACACAACTTCAGTTTGTCAACAGGAACGATCTTGGTAAACATATCCGCTGGATTCTGACTTCCTGGAATCTTTTCAAGTACCAACACTCCATCTTCCAAGACTGATCTGATAAAATGATATCTCACCTGTATGTGTTTCGTTCTCGAATGAAACACTGGATTCTTCGCTAAATGAATAGCACTCTGACTGTCACAATGCAAGATCCCCTTTCCCGCCAAGCCAAGTTCTTCTAAAAAGACTGAAGCCATATCATCTCTTTACTTGCCTCATTAAATAACAACATACTCAAATTTCTCTGTAGTAGATGCAGAGCTACTATCTTCTGCGATCTAGAAACCCAAATGCTAATAGCGATATCACCCAAAGTAAAAACATACCCAGTAGTACTTTTCCTGCCATCTGTATCACCTGCCATATCTGCATCTACATAACCCTGCAGTTTAAAATCTGACTTCTTAAAATGCAGAGCATAATCGATTGTCCCTCTCGGATATCCGAAAATCCACTTCACGACCTCCCAGTCTTTGCTTCTTCTGATTAGTCATGTACCTACTAACAACTCCCACTTGCATGTGCAATGTCCGGTCTTGTGCAAACCATGGCGTACATTAGGCTTCCTATAGGCAAGCATATGGCACTCTGGCCATGTGATCTCTTTCTGCTTTCTCAAGATGGTGGGTGAGTGCTCCTTAGATAATTTAAAATGACAAGCTAAAGGAGTACTCACGGGTTTTGCATCTTCCATGTGAAACTGCTTCAAAACCTTTTCACATATTCTTCCCGTGACAAAGTCAATGTACCATCTTTTCTTTCAATCCTCATTCCTAAGATTTGTTTGGCAGCTCCCAAATCTTTCATATCAAATTCTTTAGATAATTCAACCTTTATCTTTAGAATTTCTGTTTGTTTGCACTCGCTATCAACATATCATCAACATATAGCGATAGAATAATGCATGAGTTTCCTTGAGACCTTATGTAGCAACAATGATCTGCCTGGCATCTCTGAAATCAACCGTTACACATAAAAACTATCAAACTTCTTGTACCACAATATGCAGGAGCTTGTTTGAGACCATACAAGCTTCTCTCAAGTTTGCAAACCATTTTCTCATGTCCTCGAATCAGAAACCACGTGTGGGTTGTACCATGTAAATTTCTTCCTCCAAGTCACCATGAAGAAAAGCGGTCTTTACATCCATCTGCTCCCGAGAAAGCAGATCCTCTTACTCGCCACTATTGACAACACGGTTCTAATAGTAGTTAATTTAACTACGGGAGAAAATATTTCATTGAAGTCAATACCTTCTTTCTCATTGAAAGCCTTTGACTACAAGCCTTGCTTTATATCTTTTTTTTGCCATCGGGCTCTTGCTTGATTCTATAAATCCATTTGTTCGCAAAGCTTTCTTACCTCTTGTAACTCAAATGATTGCCATGTTTGATTCAATCATAAGAGAATCCATCTCATCCTTCATGGCCAACTCCCACTTGATGAATCTTCCAGGTTGAACCGCCTCATCATAACATTCAGTTTCACCTCACATCTACCAATAATATATAATTCAAAGTAGGGAATACCTCTATGGTGGTCCGATAGTCCTGATAGACTTCCCGATCATTGCGGTGGCGTTCTCTGAACTTCATCAAGCTCTACTGATCTGCTCATTTGGTCTCTACAAACTGGTTCCTCGAGATTCCACAAATCGTTTTTCATCGAAGTAATCGTATTCGATCTTCAATTCTCACTGTCCTAGTCTCAACTTTAGGAGGACTTATATACTGAGTCTTCTCTTCTGTGCTTTCATCTGACTCTGTATTAACTATTGTTCTGTCTTTGTACATAACTTCTTCATTGAAGATCACATCCTTGCTTCTGAGCATCTTTTTATTTTGGTCATCCCAAAATTTATAGCCAATCTCAGCTCCACCATACCCAATAAAGTAACACTTCTTGGATTTGGCATCTAGTTTACTCCTATCTGCAGCATCAATGTGAATATAAGACAAACAACCAAAAACCTTTAGATGAGAAAGGTTTACTGCTTTCTGCGCTCCAGACTTGTTCAGGCAACTTGAAGTCTAGTGATGTGGTCGGGCTCCTATTGATTAGATAGGTCGCCGTGCTGATTGCCTCTGCCCAGAACATCTTAGGCAATCCTGCATGTAATCTCATGCTCCTGGCACGTTCATTCAACGTCCTGTTCATTCTCTCAGCCACACCATTCTGTTGCGGTGTCCCTGGAATGGTCTTAACCATCACAATCCCATTGTCTGCACAGTATCTTTTGAAATCCCCATCAACATATTCACCACCGTTGTCTGATCTCAAGTTTTTAACTTTCAGACCTGTCTCATTCTCAACCATAGCCTTCCAAGTTTTGAAAACAGAAAATACATCAGATTTATGTTTGAGAAAATAAGTCCATACCTTCCTGCTTGAGTCATCAATGAAGGTCACATAGTATCTGGAACCACCAATGGAAGATACTTCAGAAGGTCCCCACACATCAGTGTGAACTAACTCCAATTTCATGGACTTTAGCTTTGCTCCTGTCTTTGAGAAACTGACACGCTTCTGTTTCCCAAATACACAACCCTCACACAATTTGTGTTCAACTGTCTTTAGTCCCTGTAACTTTCCTGCAGAGTGAAGAATTTTCATACCTTTTTCACTCATATGTCCCAGCCTGTTATGCCATAAATCGCCTCGACTTCGAATTATCCACAACAACAGCCTACCATATCTTTATCATTGTTGTTGACATACTGAGTCCCTAGTTTGCTTCCTCGAGCAACTATCATGGCACATTTAGTAACCTTCCAAATTCCTTGGCCAAAATGCACCTCACATCCTTCAACGTCTAACCGCCTACAAAATCAAATTTTTCATCATATTCTGAACGTGACGTACCTTGCGAATTTTCCAGACTGAACCATTCGCCATTTTCAATTTCACATCACCGATCCCAATGATGTCCAAAGGCTCTCCATCAGCTAGATACACCTTTCCATGATTTCCTGCAACATAATTTTCAAGAATATCACGTTGTCCTGTAGTATGAAATGACGCACCTGAATCTATCACCCATGGGTCATGGGCACTTTCCACTGCCAGAACCAGAGCATCTTGTGTCTCATTTGCAACCACATTTGCACCAGGTTCATTCCCCTCAGTTTTCTTTGGAGCCTTGCAGTTCCTTTTCAGATGTCCAGGCTTACCACAATTCCAACATTCTAATCTGCTATTTCTAGACTTACTTCTGTTGTTTTTCGATTTACCTCGATTCCGTGACTTCATTATTACTCCTCCTCTATCCACATTCAATGCTGAACCCGAAGTAGAAGTAACACCTGAGTCTTTTCTACGAATCTCTTCTGCAATTGCAGAATCTCTAACCTGTGAAAACTGTAATTTCTCTTTCCCACATGAATTAGAAAGTGCAGCTTTCATGGTTTCCCAGCTATCAGGTAAAGATCTCAACAACAAAATCGCATTTAGTTCATCAGTAAATTCTAACTCAACAGCAGCCAATTTGTTTATCAACAAATCAAATTCATTAATATGGGCAGTAACAGATGCACCTTCAGCCATCTTCAAATTAAAGAATTTGGTTGCGAGATATACCTTGTTGTTTACAGAGGGTTTTTCATACATGTTAGACAAAACTTCCATTAGCTCTGTTGTGGTCGTTGCCTTCGCTACACTGCTTTGCACATTCTTTGTCAGAGTTAAGCGAACAGTCCCCAGCACCTTTCTGTCTAACTTTTTCCATTCAGCTTCTCCCATGTCTTCAGCCTTTCCTTCTAATGGCAAGTCCAATTCCTTGGAATGCAAATAATCTAATATCTGACACTTCCAAAACGAAAAATCAGATCCATTAAAAGTAACTAATTTCTCATCTCCTCCTGATATCGTTCTACAACCCAATGCTCTGATACCACTTGTTGGGATGTGAATGAGACAAAATGCAATCAATCTAAATTCTATCAGATTCAGACAATATATATTTTATCTCAAATCCCAGATTAGGTTATAATTCTAAATATTTTGCGAAATAATCAATTTGGAATTAGTAAGCCTAAAAGAGTAGATAAACCAATCTAAATCTTTAAGCTACAAGAACGATAAATAAAAAGTTTAAGGGATAGAGAAATTGACACCAAATTTATACTGGTTCACCCAATGATGGCTACGTCCAGCTTCTCTCACACAGGCAGTTCCACTATAATCGTCAGGGAGGAAGTTACAAGAGTTTACAACGCTTAATAGTGATTTCTCTCATTTTTCTCTCGAAGAAAAAGACTCACGAATCACTCTACAACAAGCTCTCAAAAACTCTTGAATGGAAGAAAAACGCTCTTGTAAACAATGCCCAAAAAAGAACACTCACGACACCTTAAAAAAAAACTCCAGTGCTCTCTCACCGAATTTTTCCTCTCGGTGTGACTTTCCTCATGCTCTCTCTGTATGTTCCTTTTTTTCACAAAGTACACAAGCCATGAAACTTGTTTTTCATCACACTTGCTAGAAAAATTATATATATATATATATATATATATATATATATATATATATTTAGGTCAAGTGATTCAACAACCCATGGGCCTTTATTTGGGCTCCATTATTTTTAACAATACAAATATGAGGCAAGTAGTGCAAATTTGAGGTAGACGATGCAGATCTGAGGCAAATGATGGCGATTTTGAGCGAAGTTTTGAACGATGGAGACATCCAAAGGCTGGAGAGTAATCGCAAACGATGGCTTCTGTTCTGGGACGGAGTCGACCAATTCTACACATTTTGGATGGATCTGAGTTTTCGAATACAAGCATATCTACAAATCTGGGAGTAGACGACGAACGATTGGAGTTTGAAGACTGTGGCAAACACGTGCGAACATTTGTGAAAACTAGGGTTATGATACCATCAATCGAACAAACATGTGAATTAGGTACAATGCATGTTGTCGAGGAAGAGAAAGAATAAAACAAACGAGAAGGGAAGAGGTTTGAGATTTGGACAGAGGCAATGACTGAGGGCTCTGATACCATGTTGTCGCAGGCAGAGTCAGATGATCCCGAAACATCGCAGGCAGAGTCCGACAGATGGTGTTGAAGCATCGCAGGCAAGAGCAAGCAAATTTGGATTCAGAGGTCATGAAGAAAACCACCAATCGAACAAACAGGTGAACTAGGTACAACACATGTTGTCGAGGAAGAGAAAAAATAAAGCAAACGAGAAGGGGAGGGGGTTGAGGTTTGGACAAGCAATGGTTGAGGGCTCGGATACCAATTTTTTTTTTTTAAGATTTACATTATATATTATTGACTTAACAAGATACAAGCCTAAAGGACATGACCTATTTATAGGAGTGATATAAGATAAAATAAAATAAAAATAAAATAAAATCTAATGCAATAAATATAATCTAACATGATTAATTAAATATATGTTATTTAATTAATTATATATTAAATTAATTTTTATATTAAAAATGAGAAGACAATTTCTATTATTGTCATCTCAAGAGAATCTCAGCAGTTTTTTAAAAATGGTAGAAATATGTCGTATTTTTTTTTTAGTGTGGGTTCTATAAAGAATTGTCAGACACACAAAGATCCTCTCCCCTCGATGTGTCTCTTTAGTTTCTTGCATCATCATGAAAAGACTTTAGATTGTGAAGTGAGAATTCTTCTAATGACCCTAAATACTGGGGAAAAACCTAACTAGGGTGTCACTTAAGATATGTCGTTTGCGTCAAAATTTTGGCAGCATAACGACGCTTATAGGACTTTTCCAAAAATTTCAAGGACCAATTTTAACATCAAAAGCACTTCTAAAACAACACATTCTTCCCAGCCACCCACTAACTTCATTTATACTAGGGTTGAGGCTCCACAACCAGATATTTTCAACAGATACAACTAAAGACTTCCATAACAATCAAACACAACACAAGTCTTAAAACAATTCAGGAAAGTTTAGCAGAAGCAATCTTACAAGCGTTCTCAAAACAAGAAAACCAATAGCTTTCTAAGTACTAATCTAAGATTAAGAGAAAGGAAAGAAGGACTTCATAGCCTCACCAGGTGGTCACTGTCATCTGCCAGCACAGGTTCAAGCTTTATCTGCAAACAAAATAACAACGAAAGCAACGTGAATATTGGGAATACTCAGTAAGTAGCCCACTCAAGTCCAATATACCACAAACATCAACAAACAATAGGTGATAAACAAACAAGCACATTAACGCTGAGACCCTACGAAATCCTACGACCCTAGCCTTTCTCCATGCACTCTAATACCTTGGCTTCGTAATCTGAACCCCCAACTCACGACCACAAAGGCCAACTCACCACAAAGGCTATTAGTCTCGCCACAAAGGCTATTAGTCTCGCCACAAAGGCTATCATCTCGCCACAAAGGCTCATATGCCACAAAGGCTAAAACGCCACAAAAGCCTCTCATCACAAGGGACTCAGGTCCTAGCTCATTTCGAAGGCCAAGGGTCCTAGGCTAGGTCTACACGGACTGGCAAATAAGCTAGGACATTCCCAAATTAGGCCTAACCCTTTCACCACAAAGTTAACACTTCCTTGCGCGGTTCACTAAACTAGCCACTAAGGATGATCAACACAACAAACCTAACTGGACTGCCACAAAGGCTACGCTTCACACTTGGGCCTACCACTCTGTCGCCACAAAGGCCATCCTGCTCAAGTACCACGACCGATACACACACGACCGATACACAATCCAACAAGTTCTCAACAATTCAGATTCACAACAACCAAAGACAAAAGCTAAACCGATAGTTACACATGCTAAACAAGTCCTGACATACCCCCAAGAACGTTCAGAGGCAACCATATATCAACTATAGGTATGAAAAAATTCAAGGGCTAACTCTAGTTCCCTTTTAACATATACAACCAATACACGATTACATTTTTACATGCCCCATAAGCTAGCTCTCTCACTCAAGAGCATGCTTGTTAGATCCAACTAGCTACTTACCTCAATTCAGGAGGGCAACGAGATAGCTACCCCTCAAGAGTTGATGACAAGTTCACCTGCAACCACAATAAGGGAAACCTCCCTAAAACCAACCACCAAAAGTCACAAGACAGAGTCAAAAGTTTATCCAACAATCTCAAACCTAACACGAACAACAAAAACGAGGGTGACAACTTACTCACAGATGCGAAACTCAGTGCCTTGCCGCTAGCAGCTGCCAAACACAGGCGGAAACTTCTAAAATGACCCCCTTCGCCTAACTTCACGATCCTGAACAATCACAAGACACACCGATTAGTCCCCCTACAGTTTTGAGTGATCAAGGGACAATAGTAAACAAAGAAGAGAGCAAAACAGAGGTCCCCCAACCCCCCTCGGATCCGCCGACGACTGAAATCGGAGGAGAGACGATGACCGCGCTCCCGATCGACGTCTGCAACGAACCGTCGACGGCTGAGGCGAGCCGACTGCTAGGCGACGGGACTGAGGGCTTGCGACGACGATGGTTGCGCATAGGAAAGCTTGTGGCGGCGACGAAAGTGAAGAGGAAACGACTTCCCGAGCGTGCATCAACAGCGGTTGGAGGCGTCGACAGCTAAGGGAGCTCGGGCGGCGACGATGCTCAAGGAAGAAAAAGAAGGAGATGACGGCTGGGGAAGGCTCGCACGAAGCCCCTTTCGGAAGCTCTTATTTTATTATTTTTTTTAAACCAAAACACTTAGGGCAAATAAAAGAGAAATGAAGGAAAAAGGGAGAGCTACCCAAGTGATCACGCTCTCTGAACCTGCTCCCAAAACGAACAGAAAAAGCTAGAGTGGAGACTGAAACTTCCTGAACGTGAATGACCTGAATTTAGAGTGTTTAACGCTAAAATTAGGCCCCTAGCTTAAAAGAACAAGAATTGCCTATCTGTTCCAAAATACTCAAAAATAGAAAATTTTGGCCCCAATTTAAGCCTAAAATTAAGTCCAAAATACCTGAATTAACTGGGGCATCACAATTATCCTCATGATTATTCTCTAATGGTTATTGGATTTTTAACGATTACGCTACGCTACAAAAAGTTAATATCTTGTTCATGAAAATCTCAACATTAATATGAGAGCCAGGTTCAAAGTGGTTTTAATATTATTTATGTTTTTTCTCTAATTTTGAAGCATGAATGCTTACAACCCTTCAATATTTATTTTTATATAATCATCCAATTACTATGAATTTTTTTATATATGTTAGGAATAGGATTGAGGAAGTTTCTGCAAAGTTTTGTATAATTTGGTTAAGTGATTCTTGAGTTACATTTTTTTTAAAGTTTTTCGCCTCAACTAGTTTCGAATTGCAATCATTTTTTGTCCACTGATTTGCTGTATATGAAACTTACATGAGTGTAAAATACGTTTGAAGAACTTTCTGACTGTATATTATATGCTTAATTTGATTAATTATCAAAAAAGTTAGAAAAAATAGGAAAAAAAAACTCCAAATTAAATTGCCCTGCAAGTCGTTAAGGCTTGTTATTTAGTTGACAAAGTGGATGATCTAAAATAATAAAAAAAAATAATTTCATATTTATGAGTTCTATAAGGTTTGAACCTTAAACCTTCAAACGACTTTAATACCATCTTTCCAAAAGCATGGCTTAATAGTTTTATTTTATTTTAGAATGTCATGAGATTCCTTTTTTGTTTCATTATTAAATTTATTTTTTTGCGTGCCATAATCATATGTTGATTTTTTTTTTGTAATATTACAGAAAATATTTCAAGATTGACAAAGGCACAAAAAATAATTAAAACAAAGACTCAAAGAACTGAAGTAGTAAAGATGATAGAAGATTTGCATTGTTGGAAAAAAAATGAAAAATGGAAACAAAAAGTGTTGCGGAAGCAATAATCAAATCCAATGCTCAATGTTTGTTGAACAAAGAAAGAAAATTGTAAAATGAGAGAGTGAAATCTAATAAAGGAATAGTTTTCTATTGAAATAGAAAGTATTGGTGATACATCCTTCATATGGAAGTTCGTCATTTTATAGTTCAGATTTGGATTCCTATATATCCACTCATGTGGTACTTCATTGTACGATATATATAAGATCCATATGTATAGATATCATCATCTACATCCAGATAGAAACTTACAAACTTAAAAAACAAAATTTAAAAGACAAAAAACCGAAATGTGTTAAATCTAACTTTTAAAAAAGGAAACATAAAACATTAAATTGAAAAACTTAACATAATTAAAAAGGAAAAACTCATAATTCAACACTCCTTCTTGAGGTTTTTCTTTGTGACGCCCAACTTTTGGCGCAGAAATACAAACTGCCTATGTGGTAGAGTTTTTGTTAGAATGTCAGCAAGTTGTTCTTCAGAACTACAAAAAATGAGTTTTATTTCCGCCTTCTTTCTCTGCTTCTCTAAATAAATGAAATTTGACTTTGATGTGCTTTGTTCTACCATGTTGTATTGGATTGGAGGCAATAGCAATAGCAGACTTGTTATCACAAAACAAATTGGTAGGTTCTTCAGGTTCAAATCCCAAATCACTAAGCAATTTGCGAAGCTATATTGCTTGATTTGCAGTTGATGCAGATGAAATATATTCAGCTTCAACAGTAGATTGAACCACTACTTCTTGTTTTCTTGAATTCCAAGAGAAAATTTCATTTCCAAGAGAAAAACAATAACTGAAAGTGCTTTTAGAATCATCAACACAACCAACCCAATCACTGTCGGAATATCCAGTTAATTTTAAATTACCTGTAAATTCGAACCAAATTCCAAAATCAAGAGTACCCTTTAAGTATCTAAGGACTCTTTTAGCAATACCAAAATGAATTTCACTAGGTGAATTCATATATATTGAGAGCAAACTTGCAACAAACATCAAGTCCGACCTGGATGTTGTCAAATACAAGAGACTTCCTATTAAACTTCTATAATTTGTAGGATTAGATAGCTTCTCACCATCATTTTTTGATACTTTCAAGTTTGTCGCTAAAGGAGTGGAAACAACTTTACATGTTTCCATTTTAAATTTCTTCCAAATTCCTTGAGCGTACTTTCTTTGGGAAATAAAAATACCCTTATCTTCTTGAAGAATTTCCATACCTAGAAAATAATGCATGTAACCAAGATCTGACATCCCAAACATCTTTTTCATCTCAATTTTAAAATCTTGTAGCATTTGATAATTATTTTTGGTCACAAGCATATCATTAATATAAAGGGCAAGAATGAGTTGATTAGAGTTGTTACCAACCTTAACATAAATAGTAGTTTAGCTCATACTTCTCTTGAAGCCTTGAAGAAGTAAGTAGGAATCAATTTTACTACACGAAGCACGTAGTGCCTGCTTCAATCCATAGAGAGCTTTCTTCAAAAAATATACTTTGTCTTCTTGGCCTTCATCCACGAAACCTTCAGGTTGGTTCACATAAATCTCCTTCTCAAAATCATCATTCAAAAAAACTGATTTGATATCTAGATGGAATATTTTCCACCCTAAATGTGCAGCTAAAGCAATAATCAATCGTATTGTGTCATGTCGTGCAACTAGAGCAAATGTATCTCCATAATCAACTCCAGGTTGTTGTGCATAACCTTTTACCACTAACCTTGCTTTATATTTGTTGACCGAACCACCAGAATTATACTTCACTCTGAACACCTTATTTCACACCCAAGGCGTTCTTTCCTCGTGGTTGCTCTACAAGCTCCCATGTATTATTTTTATTGATCATCTCCAATTCTTCTTTCATAGCATCAATCCATTCAATAGATTGTGTAACGCCCCTACTTTTCTAGGACTAAACTCTTAGGGACATTACCACACATGCATGTAATTGTAGGCCAAAAGCTGTAAAACGATCTTTAAATTTCTAATGCAAGTAAATCGTCTTTAGGGATCCCAAAACAAATCATTCAAAACAAGTAAAAGGAGCAGTTTAACATGGCCTGTTAAAATCAAAGAAATAAACTTAACTTTAAAACCATAAAACGACGACATTAGTTATCAAAGAGATTATGCGGAAAACATGACTATTCCCATGGTTTTGGCAACGTGTCTCCGTCACTCGCCCAGCACGTCCTTGGCCTTACCTAAAAACATTTTTAAAAGAAAGGGTGAGTATTGCAAAACAATACCCGATGAAGTGACCTCGCTTCTGAGGTTTGGGATATGCATACACATACAATCATGACTTTTAAACCTGTTCAAAATGTACATATCACGGGACCTAAAACTTTCTCATATCGCCATGACTATAATACATGACTTCCTTTTTCTTTTAAGTGGCCAATTGGTCATCCTGAGTCATTTCATTTTGAGTCCTCACACTCCCTGTAATAATTTGAGTCCTCACGGACCCTGTATGGTTTGAGTCCTCACAGGACCCCTCAGATAGATTGAGTCCCTCACAGACCCACTGTAATTTGACCCATAGGGTCTCTAATGCATGTTTGACCATGCACACAATGCACTCAGGAGGTCAATTTCCACATTTTTCAGCAAATCATTTCATGGCATACATAACATGCATGAGGTCCCATAATTCAACATAACAATAGTGTACATGCCACAAACATCATCATAATATGCAAATCATCATTTCCTCATAGACAGTTTGGAGATAATACTTTTGTAGGTAATCATGAAATATTCTCATACGAGATCTTCAGTAATATCCTCACATAAAATAATTGGATTTTTCTTACGTAAAATACAAGGATATTCTCACATAAAATACTTTGCAACATACTCACATAAAATATTAAGTATTCTCACAAAATATCAATATATTCTCATATAAGAGTATAAACTAAATTCGCATGAAATAATGAAAAACCATTTTTCTTCAATCCCATTAGAAAAGTTCGGCACAAGGTCCCTTACCTTAGTCTAAACTGTAGAATTCTGAGTTCAAGAGAGATTTCTCTTCTTCTCTTCTAATTCCCCGATTCTCTTTTCGAACCTATTCCACAAAACTCCTAGATTAGGGTCTCACCTGAAACAGGTCTTGAAACTTAGGCTTAGGGTTCTTCCAAAAATTCTTATTTACCTTGACTTAGGTTTTTCTCCTCTTTCTTTTGAATGGGTCTTGCTTACTAATCCGTTCAATCCACGTTAAGACTCCAAGAAACCCTAAGAAGATCACGATCCGAAATTAGGTTAAACATTCAAATTAACTATGGTACCAAACTTAAAAGAACGAAGACGGTAGTTGGCTTACTAACGAGTGGGGCGTTCTTAATCGGATTCGAGTTGAAGACCGAGAAGTACGACGCCGATGACGACAACCCCAAGCTCGCCTGGCAGCGACGACGACACATCGAGGCCGCACCTTGCGGTGCGTGTGGCGGCCGTGTCCGGCGAATCGTGGTCGAAACGTCCTTTTCTTGCGGCGCGCGACAAGCGGCGTGGATCGTGAAGTCCGGCGAGACTTCTTCTTTGCGCGCTGCGTGAACGCGCGGCGCGCTGAGAGCGCGCGCCGCGGGCCGCTGTGATCGTGAACGGTTAGAGCTTCGACGTGAGCGACTGGAGCTTCGTGCGGTCTCCGGCGTGTAGTCGCGAGCGGCGGCCTACGTGAACGGCTGAAGTGGTTTGGAGTCGCTCTCTCCCGAGGCTTCGATCGTGGTTCGGCCGGTGCAACACTTACCTTCGCTCGATGGATTCGCGGCGTGCGCCTTTGAAATGCTCGTGAGCACCGAGTCCCGATCGACTTGCGGCGCAAACAACGGCCAAGAGGAGGGCTGGTCGGCTAGGGCAAGGAAGGGAAAGATGGAGAAGATGGTGATAGAAATTAGGGTTAGGGTTTTCCTTTGAATTTTCAATGATAAGGAGCTTAAATACTAACAAATTAGGTCAAAATCCAAGTGTTAATTATCACCCTCATTTAGACATTAATCACCAAAGTGCCATTGTCACTTCCTTTCCTTTTAACTTTAAAAATAATTATCTAAAGGAGGATATTTCGCATTAAACTAAGTAAAATCAAAGACTCACTCTCACCGAGCCTGATGAAAATTCACTACTCCCACTAGACACACACAGGTTGATAGAACGTTAAATAAAATAAATAATTAGTACCTGTGGTTGTGGTCGTCACAGATTGTGAAGCTTCATAATAGCTATTTGGTTCAACAATAACAAGATTACAACTTTCATATATATCAATAAGTGATCTTACCTTGTAATTTAGATTATCACTAGTTGCATCAACAAGATCATCATCATTTGAAAGAGGATATTGGCTATCTCGATCATTAGAATCAATTGAATCAAAGCAAGATTCATTTTGTTCTAAGATTTCAAAATTGGTGAATGAATCTCTCACAATTGTTTGCTTCTCAAAATCCCAATAAGAATCTTCATCAATAATGACATCACGACTCAAGATAATCTTTTCCGAGTTCAAATAAAAAATTTTGTACCCTTTTGAATAAACAACATATCTAATAAATACTCCCTTAATTGACTTCTCATCAAGTTTAGATCTCTTAATAGAAGAAACAAAAGAGTAACAAATAGATCCAAAAATCTTCAAGTTCTTAATTGAAGGCTTTCTACCTGACCAAGCTTCATAAGGAGTCTTGTACTCAACTGCCCTTGTAGGCAGTCTATTGAGCAAGTAAACAACAATACATACAACTTATGCCCAAAATTTCTTTGGTAATTTTTTCCCAAAGAGTAGACATCTTGCCATCTCCATCACAGTTCTATTTTTTCTTTCCGATACACCATTCTGTTGTGGTGTATAGGCAATGGACAACTGGTGTTGGATTCCCAAATCTTCACAAAACTTGTCAAATTGCTTGGAAGTATATTTCTTCCCGTTATCTGTTCTTAAAGTTTTGAGCTTACAACCACTTTGAGTTTCAACCAAATTTACAAACATTTTGAAAATTTGGAAAACTTGAGTTCTCTCGACCAAAAAATATACCCAAGTCATCGTGGTAAGATCATTAAGAAAAAAATAAAATATTTATTATTCCAAATATATGAATTTCGCATGGGACCGCAAACATCACTGTGCACTAATTCAAGCTTGTCTTTGGCTCTAAAACTGCCACCTTTGGGAAAAGGTAATCTGTGCATCTTCCCTTCTTGACAACTTTCACAAATCTTATCAAATGAGGTAAAATTTGAAAAATCATCAACCATATTAGTAGAATGCAAAATTTTTAAAGTTTTGTTGTTATAGTGACCAAAGCGATGATGCCACTTCTTGCTTTCTTCTACTTTGACATTTAGTGGATGATGACATAAAGAGTCACCACTCAAAAAGAAAGCATTTCCAACCATGTTGACCCTTACAATCTCTACTCCTTGTGGGTCATAAATAACACAAACTTGGTCCTTGAAACCCACGGAAAATTTGTTAAGCAACAATTGAGCAATACTGAGCAAGTTTTGAGATAATCTTGGAACATATAAGACATTGGATATTTTCTTTTCACCTTGCTTAGTATGCATAATGACAGTACCTTTACCTTCACTAAATCACTGTCTCACCATGTCCAAGGACCACCTTAGATCGTATGGATTTGCCAATTTGGCTAAAAAGATTGATATCTTTAGCCATGTGAGTAGTGCATCCACTATCAATAAGCCAAGGGGTTGATTTGTTGTCATTAGTATGAGATGCCATAAACAAAAAATTTATTTCATAATTATTGTGGGTACAATTCACTTGTTCATGAGGATGTTGGGTTTGGGTTTTCTTGGCATAGCAAAACTTCTCTGTATGACCATTCTTGTTGCAATATTCACAATGATAGACTTGTTTGTTTTTGGACTAACAATTTTTCTCAATATGATTGGTCTTTTTACAATAACGACAAGGAGGAAATTTACCTTTCTTTGATGCTCCTCCTTTTCCCTTGCTCCCCTGATCTTTGGTCTCTCGTCTATCATCTTCTACAACCTTGCCTTTAGACTTGGCATGAAATGCACCCTCAACACATGCTCTTCATTGCGCATTGTATCCGTTTGTTCTTGAGCTTGTAATTTGCTAATTAACTCAACTATAAACATAATAGTCAAATCAGAAGACTCCTCTATGACTGAGATCTTCGATTCAAATTTGTTGGGAACACTAACCATTATTTTTTCCACAACTCTTTGATCTCGAAAATTTTCACCAGATATTCTTATCTAGTTTACGTTGGTCATCACTTTTGTTGTGTAGTTCCTCACAGAATCTGAATACTTCATTTTCAGCATCTCAAACTCTCTCTTGAGAGTCAATAATTTGCCAGCCTTCACCCTCGCGCTTTCTTCAAATTTCTCATGCAATTATCTCAAGCTTGTGTTTGTTTTTTTACAATCAATGATCCTAACAAAAATAGGATCTTATAAAGCGACATGAATTATAAGACATTTTTCAAATAGAAAAATTGAACTTCTCACCCTCAAATAAAAACAAAACCCTTTAAATCTAAGGTTCTGATACCACTGTTGGGAAAAAAATGAAGGATGGAAAAAAAAATATATTGCGAAAGCAATAATCAAATCAAAGTCTCAATGTTTGTTGAACAAAGAGAGAAAATTGAAAAATGAGAGAGTGGAATCCAATAAATGAATAGTTTTCTATTGAAATAGAAAGTATTAGTGATACATCCTTCACATGGAAGTTCGTCCTTTTATAGTTACAAGGAATTGACACCTATTTAATTTGCAGTATTAGAAACATACAGACTTAAAAAACAAAATTTAAAAGACAAAAAACCGAAATGTGTTAAATCTAACTTTTAAAAAAAGAAACATAAAACATTAAATTGAAAAACTTAACGTAATTAAAAAAAAGAAAAACTCATAATTCAACATGCATGACATTAATTTTGAATTGGGCTACGAATTAGATATGGTGGATATAGTAAAACATGCCCTATTAGTGAATGGCTAGTTACAAGAGATCATTTGGGAAGAAGGACTTTTGACACGTGATAAGAGACTGAGTGCTTTTAGGTCACTTTTAGGTGACGAAAGTTTGAATAACTTACTGTATCGCTTTTCTAACAGACTAAGAAATATTACACATGACAGTGTGATCTTAGCCTTTTTGCATGAACTTATTTATTGAGCCATGAAAAGACATATAGCTTTATTATGTTTTGAAATAGGACTCATCCAATGTGGAACAACTCTAGGGTAATAGTCTTCAATTATGAACTCCTCAATGACTTGTATGTACGTTTTAAGGGGTTGTTTGGTCCAAGTATAAAATAAATCTAGGGAGGTTTAAATTAAGAATCTTGTTTGACCCACAGTGTACAAATTACAATGAAGCCACTGTTTGAAGTCTAAAACTGCGGACTTCAATGGTGTTTTCCATTCTTATGTTTATTTATGAAGTTTGGATGTGCTCGATGAAATTAGATTTGTTGGATTATGACTTCTTATTCCTATAGATGTATTCAGATTCTGAGTTTTGATTTGTTAGGGTGCAAACAAATGTCCCACATTGGCTAGGGAAGGAATTGATCATGGGTATATAAGGAAAAACAATTATCTCCATTGGTATGAGGCCTTTTGGGGGAACCAAAAGCAAAGTCATGAGGGTTGTTGTCCAAAGTAGACAATATCTCATACCATTGTGGAGATATGTGGAGGTCCGTTGTCCTTAACAAGATACCAATTGTGGATATAACTACTTAGACTATCCATGTTTAGGTTGTTGTCGTGTTTAATGATATGTTTATTATATATATATATTGGTTGTTGTTCCTAAAGTCATATACTCTACCATTTTATTTATTTATTTCACATCTACTTTCCTTTTAATTAACATTAATAGGTGCACTTATTACAATAAGTGCACTCAACTACCTTCCTAATAACTCCCTTATTTCACTCTATATAACTTAATGCCACATTTCCAAAACTTTTGAGCACAACTCCAAAGCCTCTACACATCTCGTCCAATGTGAATCTCTCAATCTTCCTTATTTCCCTGATATACAAAGTCTACAATCTGAATGATATCTATTTGTTTCTTTAACTCCTATCATCTTCATATGTTACAATATTCTCATTGTTGATTCACCTGAAACTTATAAATAAAGGTGATCGTTCATTTGCCCGTTTTTGTTTTTCCATTTTATTTGGATTTCAGCTCACATCGCTTTACTAACAAACACTTCTCTTCTACTCTTTTTAGAGTGTTACGATGTACTCTTAGTCCGAGGTTCAATTTATTTTTTTTTAATATGTATATCATATTGGACGTCTTTGAACATTTTTTTCGACGTTCTTGTTCTTATATAATTTTTATAGTTCAAACCGTGTTTCTTTTTGTTTTCTTTATGCATCGTTATGTATGCATGTTGGTTCACATTATTACATATTAATGCAATGCTAATTTTCAAAATGTGAATGTTTATATTTGATATCTTTGCTAGATTAATTTTAAAAAAATGTATGCAAAAATCCATTCTAGAAAAGTCAAATAATGAGTTTAAAAGTTTTGAATAAAAAGTAATCATGGTTTTTGTAAACATTGTTAACAAATTGCCATAATTTCTGAAAAAACAATTGTGTTAACTAGAGTCTTTTTCAGAAATAAAAATTCCACATTTTTTGAATTGTTGATGGGGTGGAAAAAGAAATATTGTTGATGTGGATGTTGAGTAGTGTAGTTTCTCTGAAATATATAAAAGTGTGTATGTTCTTTTTAGGTCCTTGTTGCTTAGACTTATGAACGAGTGCTTTAAGAAAATTACATACAATGGCTTGGGGCCAAAATGACCCAAATCACCCAGAGCACCTATGGAAAATAAGCAGAGGGTCTGTGGCAAAATGATCCCTAACGCCTATGGATAAAATGACCCAGAGCAACTGTGACCTAATGATTTGAAGCACTTGTGGCCAAATAATCCAAAGCCCTTGTGGAAAATGATTTGTTGCACTGATGGCATAATGATCTAGAACGTGTATTTCGTGATGATTGGTTGTGCTTATGAACGAATCACTTGACTAACAACACCTATGACTTCAGTCTATATCCAAAGTATTGTCTTAAGTAAGTGCTTTAATGCCAAAACCTTGCATTGAAGCGTCGATATGTCACCACAAATGATCTTTAGCCTAATAATTAAGCTACCTGAATTTTTACCATGAATGAAATATTGATCCAAGACCGACCAAATAGATAGGCAGGGAACATGTCACCAGACTAACAAGCCTCAACTTGAGAGTGGGAGCAACTATTGAGGGTTGGTGAAGTTATCAACTAAGTCATACAGAAGACCTAAAGGTGAAGGCTTAAGGCATGAGGCATGAGACTATGCTTAAGGCATAAGGCCAAAAGCCTCCTCACGAGTGTTGTCCTAGGCCATGCCTAAAGGGAGCAAGACAAGGCCTTGTGCCAAAGAGTTGACACTCATAGAGATATTCATACGAGTCACTAATAGCTAAGACCAAGATCCAACTAGAGCTTGGTTTAATAACTGTTTTCTTTGATTGAAACATCATGAATAATGATTTTCATTACTCAATCGAACCCCTATAAATAAAGGAAGAAGATGGAACGAAAAGGATACGTTCGAAATACTATTCTTCTTCTATCTGAGCTATTTAAAACACGATTACTAACTTGAGTGCGGAGGGTATATAGTTTATCACCACAGCTGTGTATAATTTTTTTTTATAGGGCATTTGTTCGGTCTCCTATTCCATACAAACTTACTGTTGATCTAAATTTTGTCATTAACAAATACCATTATCAAGTCTACGGTGCCTAGGAGATGATTAACGATAACGATACACTTGGAGAATTCTTGTGTCCAAAAGATTATTGGACAAGAATAGTTTCCACAATTTTGTTATCTTTTTGTTATTATTTTATTTATTGTTTTGGTCCCCTAGTTTTGTGTTTAGTTCCCTTTTAATCCCTTAGTTTTCAAACTCAACAATTTAGCCCCTCACATTTAGTTACACTACCTTATTCCATTCAATTTTCCTTTAGTCCCTAACGTAAAACTGATGTGACACCTATTTTTATATATAAAATAAATTATTTTATTAATATTTAATTTAAAATTTATTTTTTTATTTGACAAAATACTTTTTTTAATCTCTCGGGTTTGTATTTGGTTCTCTTTTGGTCCTTAAGTTTTAAAAAACTCAACAAATTTACCCTCTAATTTTGCATTTAATTACACTATTAGTTTTTCTATTTAATTATTTTTAATTTGTTTATTTAATTAAATTATCAAAAACATATCAAGAAAGGAGAACGAACTAAAAAATAAAAAACAAAATTTTAATTAAAGACTAAAAATAATTAAATATTAATAAAATAATATTTTTAATAAAAATAGGTGTCACATCACTATTTTAGACTATCGAAAGATTGAATGGAAGGATTAATAGTATAACTAAATGCAAAACTTGAGAGTAAACTTGTTGAGTTTTTGAAAATTTAGGGACCAAAAGAGAATCAAATACAAAACTGAAAGATTAAAAAAGTATTTCGTCAAAAAAAAATGATAAAATATTAATAAAATAATTTATTATATATAGAAAAATATGTGTCACATCAGCTTTCCGTTAGGGACTAGCGGAAAATTGGATAGAAAGACCAGTAATGTAACTAAATGCAAAACTTAAAGACTAAATTGTTGAGTTTGAAAATCGAAGGACTAAAAGGGAACTAAACACAAAACTGAGAACCAAAAAGGTATTTTGGCCAAGCCTATATGTGTAAGCCCCAAAATTTATCATCTGGCCTGTCGTAAGATGTAGTCTTCATGATTGCCCCAAAATATATTTGTATTTTTAATTAAGCCTTGAATAAGGGACAATGGGCCAAGTATCAAAATGAGCCTAAAACATTACAAATATAACAAATGGTTAAACTATTTGCATATATAGAAAATTTTTATTTAAATTACAAAAGAGCTCATGCACTTGTCTTTAGTCCAAATAAGAATTTTGATTCATCTTCATTCATTTCTTCTTTAAACTATCTTTGATTTTTTTTTTCTCATTTCTTCTTCCTTTTTCCAACATTCAATCGATCAACTAAACACCTTCGGTTCAATCGACACCCAATGTTTAACTTTTTTTAGAGTGATTGGAGTCTATCGCTAATAGTCCTCGATCACTATTTTGTGATAGAAGTCTATTAGTGATATAGGTTTATCCCTATCACTAATAGACTTCTATATGCATTATTTTCATCGTCTGATTGAAGTCTATCACTTCACTCATAGACTTGTTTATGTGTTGTTTCTTTCTCCTTATTAATGTTTATTACTGATAGACTTCTATCACTATTATTGTGAGTAGTGCATGATTGAAGTCTATCACTAATAGAAGCATATATGTTAATTGCTAGAATCTCTCACTTGTGAATTACTAGAATTTTGAACCTTGAATCAACTAAGGTTAATATAGGTTAATTTTCATCTTGAATAAGGTAAGCTGGGTGATTGTAGTCTATCACTATCCTATCATGTCTATCACTAAGATATTTATTTCATATATCACTATGATAAGAGTCTATCAGTAATAAAAGTCTACCAGCATACTACTCCAAGTCTTGCATATTACAACAAACCTTACTTTAATTTCATCAGTTTCATAGTCTACTATAGGATAGACTTCAAATTGTGATAAAGAGCCTATGATCAGTGATAGAAGTCTATCACTGATAGACTCTTAACCTTGATAAAAATCTATCAGTTTACTTCGTATATTGCATGCTATCATAGTCTATCACTAAAACACTTCTAATTGTAATAAAAGTTTATCAGTGATATAAGTCTATCACTGATAGAATACTAAATGTGATAAGAGTTTATCAGTAATAAAAGTCTATCACTAATAGAATCATAACTATGATAAAAGTCCATCAACCTACTCCAAGCCTTGATTCAGTATTGTATTATACAACATTCAATTATACTCATAAATTTATAATTGTGATAAGAATCTATTAGTGTTAACAGTTTATCACTAATAGACTTTTAACTGTGATAAGAATATATTAGCATGACTTCAATATTTTTGATAAAGTTCTAACAGTGATAAGAGTCTATCAAGGATAGAAATATATCACTGATAGTTAAAGTCTATAGACTTCAATCAAGGGTAAAATAGAAATTAAAACATGTTATTTAAAATATTTGCCGTATTTGTAATTTTTTTAAAAAAAAAAACTTCCAACATTTGCAAATAAGAGCCCATATTTTACTACCCATTTCCATTTCCCTTTGAATAAAGTTTTTTCCGCATTCCAAATATTGAAAATTTTGAAATCCAAAATAGCACCAGATGTAAAAGAAAATTAAAATGCAGGTTAATTTGTTTGTTTTGATATAAGTTAAAAAAATTAAAATGGCGAATACGAAAAAAGTTTAAATGCAAATTGGCATTTGGATGATAAAAAAGTGTAATACAATAAAGGTGAGTACAAGTTAATAAGAAAAATCAACCTTCATTGTTACTATTGTTAAGTTAATGTTTTATTCTTCATATCTATCATGCTCCAGTTTTCCATACTCACGTTGTGTTTGGATATTATAGTTATTCCTATCTTGAGATTAATGTCATTTTCTCCACCCTATTGCTATTATTCTTTTCAATTTATGAAAATTATTTGATGAGTACAAAATTCATATTTAACTAGTAGGTTATTGTGAAATTTCAAAGTCCAAGTACATTTAGAACAAAACAAAAATAAAGAAAAGGAGAGAAAGAGAGAAGAAAAGCAAACCATAAGATAAGCAAATATATTATATGATATAAAAAAAAAATTGACCATGAGCTTTGGTTTTATATAGAAGAAATGTCAACTATAAGAAAAATAATAAAATGGTATGAAATTACAAAACTATTGAATCAATGAAAAAGAAAATGGTGGTAAGATTGTGTTAGGGACAACGACCCTCCACATTGGAATGATATTGTCCACTTTGAGCATAAAGTCTCATGGTTTTGCTTTTGGTTTCACCCAAAAGGCCTCATAACAATGAAGATACTATCTCTCACTTATATACCCATGATCTTCCCATTCTCTAACCGATGTGGGACTTTGGTCGCACTCCCAACATATTGTTATTCAAATTAGATCAGGTTTAATTTAAATTCGCAATTTGAATTAAGTTTGTTTTAGAGTCTCGATTTGGTTTAGGTTTGTTAATTTACTTTTGAATACTATAAATAGACCTTTTAGTTCTGTATCTCCCCAATACAATTCTTTGGGAATGAAATCTAGCCACCTTTTGGATTAGTGTTTACATTCTTTTTCTATTGTGTTCCTAAAATGAACATGGTATCAAAGAGGCCTATGATTTCAATTTGTGGTAAGTTGGAGGAATTTTTTACGGTTTGTTGTGTTATGGGTGTCCAGCCCATTTGTTAGACAAACATGGGTTTTTCTTATGTTTGTAGGCCCAAAATATCGGGTTATATGTTTAGCCCATTTGAGGTTAAATGAGTTGGTTTATCTAGAAAGCCTAGGGTTTTTTAGAAGGATATATAACCTAAAAGGAAAAGGAAAAACGGAGGGAGAATAAATAAAACGTTGGGAGATTGGTGCAGTTCGGTTTTTCACTGACGATGTTTACAAAGTTGTCGTTTGCTGGAGTTTCCACCGTTGGATTTTGCTGAAATTTTGTCAGATTGTTGAGGACTCACAGGGCCTTGTTTTGAACGGTTGGATCGTCGTTCTAAGTTTCGGTTTATCGGATATTGCTGTCGTACAGAACCTACAAAAACTGGGTGATATTTATCATCTTTCCTCTCTCAATTATTGTTCTCTTATGTATGAAACTATTGGTGGGTTGTGAATCTTTGTAAGACTGATTTGGGTTCTTTTTCCCTCAATTTTATCATAATAAGAGAAGGTGATAAGGGTGGACTCCTCACAATTGGTGGTTTTTACTCTTCACATTGAAGAGGTTTTCCACGTATAATTCGTGTGTTTCTTGCATTTAGTTTTCTGCATTTGTTTATGGTTTGTTGTTGTCCATTGCTGGTTGTTGCTTGAGAATTATTTGGTGAATATTTTGTGGTGGATTGGAGTACTATTTTTGGTTGATTGTCTTAGAGGAGATCTTGGTGGGTTATTAATTTGCTATTTTGGCCCTATCAATTGGTATCAGAGCAAGGTTTAATTTAATCATTGTTATGGAGTCTACTAATGGTAGTGGAGGTAATTCAATGGTTAGACTGACATCAACCAATTATTCCATCTGGAGACCGATGATGGAGGATTTGCTATTTTGCAAAGATTTATATGATCCAATTGAAACAACTATAGAAGTTGATGGCACAATTTCTAAACCTTCAAAACCAGATAAAATGGAAGAGAAAGATTGGGTAAAGTTAAAGAGGAAGACTTTGGGAACTATTAGGCGCTGGGTTGATCTTAGTATTTTCAACCATGTGTCTAAAGAGTCCAACCCATATGATTTGTGGAAGAAATTGGAAGGTCTTTATGAAAGAAAGACCCCACATAATAAAGTTTCATTAATCAAGAGACTTGTTAATTTGAAATTGAAGGGTGGGAAGTCTGCTTACAACATTTGAGTGACTTCCGTGATATTATTAACAAGTTGACTACTATGAAAATTATTTTTGATGATGAATTGCAGTTTTGTTCTTGTTGAGTTCTTTGCCGATAGGTTAGGGAAACCTTAGTTGTGACTATTAGTAACTCGCTCCGTAAGGTGTTCTATCTGTGAATATGATTAAAGAAAGCATGTTCAATGAAGAGATAAGAAGAAAGGAGATGGGAGTTGATAATTCGAATACTCTTCTTGTTGAGAATCGTGGTAGAAGCAAGAGTAAAGGACCCAAAAGTCGTGGAAACTCAAAGGACAGGTCCAAGTCTAGAGACAAAGAGACTAGGACATGTTATCACTGCAACAAGCCTGGCCATATTAAAAAGTTTTGCTACCGTTGGAAGAAAGAACAAGGTAAGAAGGAAGACTTACAAAAGGAGGGAGATGATAAAAATACTGCAGCAACTGCTACTAAAGGTAATGGTGATGTTACTTTAGTTTGTGCAACTAGTGAATGTCATCATGTAAAAAGTTCAGAGACAGAGTGGTTGGTAGATTCAGGAGCTTCATATCATTGTATTCCCAGAAAGGAGTATTTCATGAACTATCAATTGGGTGATTTTGGTAGTGTGAAGATGGGAAACAAAAGCTCAACTAGTATTGTTGGGTTAGGTGATATTCGTGTGAAGACAAGTGTTGGGTGCATGCTTACATTAAAGAATGTGCGTCATATTCCTGATTTACGCCTTAACTTGTTGTCTGCAAGTGTCCTTGATCAAGAAGGATTTCAACATACCTTTGATGATGGTAAATGGAAATTGTCTAAAGGTTCGATGACAGTTGCTCGTGGTGAGTTATGTTGTTCTTTGTATAAAACATACTTGAGAGTATGTTCTTGTGAGCTGAATGCAGTTGAAGAAAAGAACTCTCCTAATTTGTGGCATCGAAGGCTAGGACATATGAGTGATAAGGGGATTAAACTGTTGGCAGGTAAATCTCTTATTCTTGTTGATAAAACAGTTTCTCTTGACCCTTGTGATTATTGCTTGGTAGGTAAGCAACATAGAGTTTCTTTTGCTAAAAAGACCATTAGAAGGCAAGGGAAATTGGAGTTAGTCCACTCTGATGTTTGTGGTCCTATTGAGGTAGAATCACTTGGTGGCAATAGATACTTTGTCACTTTCATTGACGATGCTACTCGAAGAACTTGGGTGTATATGTTGAAAACAAAAAGCCAAGTGTTTGAGATTTTCAGAAATTTTCATGCTATGATAGAAAGGGAGACTGAAAGAAAGTTGAAGTGTCTTCGATCTGACAATGGTGGTGAGTATACTTCGAATTAGTTCAGGTATTATTGCTCACAACATGGCATTAGGCATGAGAAGACAGAGCCTGGCACACCACAACACAATGGAGTTGCTGAAAGAATGAATAGAACCATTGTAGAGAAGGTGAGGTGCATGCTTAAAATGTCTGATCTTCCTAAGACATTTTGGGCTGAAGCAGTACAATGTGTTGTATATTTGATTAATCGATCTCCATCGATTCCTCTTGGTTATGACATTCCAGAGAGAGCATGGAAGGGGCGTGATCCCACTTATTCGCATTTGAGAGTCTTTGGCAGTAAGGCATACATGCATGTGCCTAAAGAACAAAGGTCAAAGCTTGATTCGAAGACTAATCCATGTGTATTTGTTGGATATGGGGATGAAGAGTATGGTTATAGGCTCTACGATCCAGAAAAGAAAAAGGTAGTGAGAAGCAGAGATGTAATATTCTTTGAGCACGAGAAGGGTGCAGATCTTCTGAGTACGAGGTACACTTCTATTTCAAAATCGTCTTTTGATACTACTAATGATCTTTCTTCTACTCCTTCTATTATTCAGTCGTCGAATGAGAATGTTGAGGATGTACTTGATGATGTACATGATGATGTTGGTGAGGTAGAACCTGATGGTAATGTACCAGATCATGTTGATGATGATGATCTTGATGAGTCTTCATCTGATGAAGAAATCCATGATGAAGTGATTCATGGAGAAGTTCATGAGCAGGGAGAGCGACCTATCCCTCAAGTGGAGGATACACATGTTCGAAGGTCCACAAGAGAGCGTAAACCTTCAACAAAGTATCCAAGCTCAGAGTTCATTCTAGTTAGTGAAGATGGAGAGCCAGAGAACTATCAAGAGGTCTCGTCTCATGATGAAAAAGACAAGTGGCTTGATGCAATGAATGAGAGATGAATTCCTTGAAAAAGAATGAAACCTATGAGCTAGTGCAGCCTTCCAAAGGACAAGAAAGTCTTGAGAAACAAGTGGGTTTTCAAGTATAAAAAGGATGGCGAGAAGATAGTAAAGTTCAAAGCCGATTAGTGGTAAAAGGATGCAACCTGGAAAAAGGGGCATTGACTTTGATGAGATATTCTCTCCAATAGTCAAAATGACATCTATCAAAACTATTTTGGGTTTAGCGACAAAGTCTAGATCTTGAATTGGAGCAACTTGATGTAAAACGCATTTTTGCATGGTGATTTGCATGAAGAAATCTACATGGAGCAACTGAAGGATTTGAAGAAAAGGAAAAGATAAACTTGTTTGCAAGTTGAAGAAGAGTCTTTATGGGCTTAAACAGGCACCAAGACAGTGGTACAAGAAATTTGATTCGTTTATGATAAACAACTATTATAAACGAACTACAAATTTGATTCTGTGTATATTTTTGAAAAGTTCCCGGAGGTAATTTCATTATTCTTCTTTTATATGTAGATGATATGTTGATAGTTGGACAAAATGAAGATATGATTCAAAGTTTGAAGAAAGACTTGTCCAAGTCATTTGACATGAAAGATTTAGGCCCTGCAAAGCAAATCTTAGGCATGGAGATTACTCGTGACAGGAAAGCTGGGAAATTGTGGTTATCCCAGAAAAGTATATTGAACGGGTACTTGGAAGGTTCAATATGAAGCATGCTAAGCCTTGTTGGTACACCATTAGCAACTCACTTCAAGCTAGATAAGAGAGCTTGTCCTACAACAGAGAAGGAGAAAGAAACAATGTCAGCTATTCCTTACTCTTCTGCAGTTGGTTCTCTGATGTATGCTATGGTGTGTACTAGACCTGATATTACACATGCGATCGGTTTAGTGAGTCGTTTCTTATCCAATCCGGTAAGGCTCACTTTGGGAAGCGATAAAGTGGATTTTCGGATATTTGCGAGGCACCTCCAAATTGAGTTTATGTTATGGAGGTGGTAAACCTATACTTCAAGGCTATCTTGATGCGATTATGGCGGGTGATCTTGATAATGTAAAGTCTACCTCGTGTTATGTGTTTACATTTTCGTGGGGAGCCATCTCATGGCAATCCAAGCTACAAAAATGTGTAGCATTGTCCACAACCGAGGCAGAGTATATTGCGTGATGGAAGCAAGCAAGGAGATGCTATGGCTTAAAAGATTCCTTCAAGAGTTAGGTTTGAAGCAAGATGAGTATGTAGTCTTCAGTAATAGTCGAGTGCTATGGATTTGAGCAAGAATTCAATGTATCATGCTCGCACTCAAACACATTGACAATAGATATCATTGGTTGCGAGATGTGATTGAAGAGAAAATAATGAAACTGAAGAAAGTCCACACCGACAAGAATAGTGCAGATATGCGGACTAAAGTAGTTCCTGGAAGTAAGCTTGAGCTTTGTAGTAAGCTTGTCGGGATGAAGTTCAAGTGATCATGGATGTGATTATGTCTTCCCGCAATGGGGCCGGAGGGGAGATTGTTATGGGTGTCCAAATTTCATTTGTTAGACAAACATAGGTTTTTCTTATGTTTGTAGGCCCAAAATATCGGGTTATATGTTTAGCCCATTTGAGGTTAAATGAGTTGGTTTATCTAGAAAGCCTAGGGTTTTTTAGAATGATATATAACCTAAAAGGAAAAGGAAAAACGGAGGAGAATAAATAAAACGTTGGGAGATTGGTGCAGCTCGGTTTTCACCGACGACGCGTTACAAAGTTGTCGTTTTCCAGAGTTTCCACTATTGGTGGGTTGTGAATCTTTGTAAGACTGATTTGGGTTCTTTTTCCCTCAATTTTATCATAATAAGAGAAGGTGATAAGGGTGGACTCCTCACAAGTCCGTGTGGTTTTTACTCTTCACATTGAAGAGGTTTTCCACGTATAATTCGTGTGTTTCTTGCATTTAGTTTTACTGCATTTGTTTATGGTTTGTTCTTTGTCCATTCTTTGGTTGTTGCTTGAGAATTATTTGGTGAATATTTTGTGGTGGATTGGAGTACTATTTTTGGTTGATTGTCTTAGAGGAGATCTTGGTGGGTTATTAATTTGCTATTTTGGCCCTATCATGTTGCACTTCCATTAATATGAAGGAGGATGATGAAGATGATAAAGATTCATGAAAATCTAGCGTTGGAATTTGCATGGATTGACATTTGGAATTTTAATTTGGCAAGCTGAAATTTGGCAAATGCATTAACAATTGGAATTTGGCAATTATTTAGAATTTGACATTAGCAGGAATTTGCAGCTGGAATTTGGCAATTGTATTGGTACGTAGTTGGAATTTACAACATTTGGAATCTACATCGACATTAATAGGAATTTGCAAGTGCACAAATTTATATAGAGAAATGGGAATGAAGTCTAACTGCCCTGTTTGCATTCTTTCTCTATTCTCTTCCTAAAATTAATTAACATGTTAATCTAATTTGAATAACATAAACTAATCATGACAAATTAAACATATGGAAGGATTCTTGTTAATTACCTCCTTCATTAGTGCACATCTCTGCTATATATGTTTCATTTTCCAAAACATAATTCATTACACTTTTCTTCCACCAATATTATTTTTTTAAAAAAAAATATATATGTTTTTCTTCATTCCACAAGACGAAATCTCCTTTTCCTAGCGAACATGTACATAATTTTCTTTTCCTATTTTGAATTTTGAATCTACAGGGTTTGAAATGGACAATATATATATATATTTTTTTTTAATATCAGGATTTTTTTTTAAAAAAAAAAAACCATGAATCATATTTTGTCATTTATGATTAAGTACAAGATGACAAAAAAAAAAAAAGGGACCAATTTATATCTATTCTCAAGGATTTTTTTTTTCAAGGCTTTAAAATATTTGTTCATATCCATTCTATGGGCTTGTCTCCTACCGCAAAAATGCTCCACCTAACCCCAAATCCAAACCCCACCTTCAATTTTATTTTTCTCACATATTATATATATATATTTGATTTTCAAAATAAAGTTTATTGAATAATAACAGTCCATATAATTATTTGAGAGATTGCTCTTCTTTTTCTTATTTTGTATTCTATATATGAACTCCTGTATGTTACAAATCACATAAAATATAATTAAGAATTACTACTACTAACAAAAAAACTTAGGATTACCAACTTGGTCTAAATTGGGTTTGATTCAATAAAATTAAAATTTTATGGAATTAAGTTGGTTCATAGATTATTTTTTGTTGGGTTTTATGCCCTAAAACTCGTAGTTTGTAACTTTGTTCTATTTAATGCAATAAAGTGTTGTTGTTTCTTCATTACTTTTTCTATTTGCCTTATATTAGCCCTAAATCCAATAAACGAACAATCTAGGATGTTGTATGTCTCTTGAACATGATGTAGAAGACATATTAGGATCACAATTCGAGAAAACAACCTAAAGGGTTTATAGTAAAGGAATGAGGTTGGATACCTTATCCTGGTGATACTATGGATATGACTCACTTTGTATATGATATAAACACAGTGATCCAACGTGTTCGTGTAGACGATATGTGAGTGGGGATATCCTATGTAATGAGATTGCATAAGACTGGACCACGAAATAGTAACTAATAGATGTAACTTCGTTGACTAGTTAGGTTTCTATTTCAATAGGATGACCTAGACAACTTGATCTCAATCCTGAGCAGGTTACGAACTCCTGTTTGCGAGGGATTGTCTTTTGACTAATATGGGTGAGAGTGACCCAAGACGCCAACTCAATATGCCTACCTTCTTGGAGACAAAACAGAGTAGGCAGTTGGGGACTTAACCTAACAAGATGGAATTCACTCATTCTTGCTATTAGGGCAAGAAGATGAGCGTTCCCTTAAGTGGTGCCTCCGAGACTTGAACAAAGGGCCCTACCCTCTCACTGTCGCGAGAGAGACTTTTGTTTATTGGTAGGACCATAAACAGGTTGTTCATTAGATGAGCACTGGTATTTAAGGTAAAAGATGTAACCCAGGGGTAAAATGGAAATTTAACCCAGTTGAGGTTATGAACACTCGTGAAGGATTGACTTGCTGTTAATGGGTCAATATCCATGAACACATAAATATATCTGCAGTGAGAAGAGTGCAACTGCGGGCCGGGCTTTAGCGGAGTGCTCCCGCAGTTAACGAATATTGATTAAGGGGTTAATGAGATTAACCTAATAATCTTGTATCGTTAGAGCTTTTGATCTGCAGGTCCATTAGGTTCACTTCCTAGTTCGTAAAGGGCTCTTAATATAAAATGTTTGAAAATAGGTAAAAAAAAAAAAAGCTTAACATTTTGACAAACAAAATAATAATAATAATTTAAAAATGAAGAAATGGCCCGAATTAGTAACTCCATCCAATTTAACCAAAATCTTGTGTGAATGAGTTGAGTTGGTGCACCATCTAGAAAACAAATGGCTAGAATTTGATAGGATACCAAATGTGTTCTTTTTATCCCTTATATATAGCTAATTTAAAGGTTTCATTTGTTGTTTTCACACACTTTTTTTTATTGGGTAGAAATCGAGCATTTGAAGTTAACATAACTTTAATTATAAGAATTATGATGAAAAATGAACGGAAAGAATGCACTTTGAAGTAACTAAAATGAAGAGAATGAATTCAAACCAAAAATTTCAAGTGGATAGCATTGAGACGCTATCAGAGCGTCTTAACACTCATATCTGCAGCATTCCAAGCCAATTCACCTACATAAACAACATCGAGATGCTACAGTTAAGCATCAAGACACTTCAAAAAATCGTTGTGCAAGTCATTCCATTGAAATGTGTGTGTATAACCCTTTACATTCATGTATGTAGCATTGAGAGCATCTCGACGCTACACCATCTTTCCAAAAATACCATGTGTTTTAATGGTAGTGTCGAGTATGATACCTATATATTCATCTTTTTCAATCGAGTTTGGGGCAACCACTTTTGAAGAGATATAAACCATATTTCAAAACCAACTTGATTTGGAGAGCAAGAGAAGACCATCGGAGCAAAAAAAAAAAAAAAAAAAGAATTTTTGACTCGTACACTTGCAGTAACAATTTGTATAGCAAAATCTAAGGCCTTTTTGATAATCCTTTTGGTTTATGTATATATTTTTTAAAAAAATTATACTAGTTTTTTCATCATTTCTTTATCATGAATTTCACCTTTCTTAAGAAAACATTTGAATTATATTCTTAACCAAATTATAAAAACAAAATAAAAAACAAAAATAAATTTTTGAAAACTACATTTTTTCACTTTCAAACTGGACTTAATATTTGAAAACATATGTAGGTAGATAATAAAACAAGGAAACATATCGGTGGAAGTAATATTTATATACGTAATTTTTAAAAACAAAAAACCAAATGGTTATCAAACAGAATCTTAAAAAATTAAATTAGTTTTTGAAAACTTGTTTTTGTTTTTTAAATTTGGCTAAAAATTCAAATGTTTTATTTAAGAAACATGAAAATCATTGTAATGAAAATGTGAGAAAACAAACACAATTATCAAAAATAAAAAAAATCAAATAGTTATGGAATGGAATCTAAGCAATTGAATTGGGTCCAATTTTTTTTTAACCCAACTCAATAATGAATACTTCTAACAATAATCTTAGTATTAAGTCACAATCATCAACTTTAAAACTACTTTTAAATGTAAAAGTAGAAGGATCAAGCTAACATAATTCAAATAGTAAGTATATTATATCATCGAATAAAAGATGAGAGGTTCGATTTCCCACTCGAGATGCCGAAGTAAAAAAACGAAAAAGTAAGAATAGAATACTATTTTGAAAATAGTTTCCAAACAAATCTTAGTGGTTGGGTCATGTTACAACCTTTCTAAATAATTCTCCTTATTATATTATAAATCAAAAAATTATTTTATTATTTTATCATATCAAAAAATTTTGAAATGATTAAAAAAAAAAGAAAATTGTTCATCGTTTTCATCCCTCTGTTTCAAAATAATACAAACTTTAAATTATTCGAAATAAAGAAAAATTAGAAAAGAAACCGAGAATCTAAATTCAACTCAATCATTTAACAATACCAAAATGTTCATTAGAATTTTTAAAAATTTCCATTAAAAGACTATATCATTTTCATAATATGAAACTTATTCCAGCACGTAATCTGAGTTTTCAATTTTATAAGTTCCATTTATATTATTATGTTTGTAAAAAATACTATTTTATTATGCGTTTACTTTTTTTTTTTTTTAAATTTAAGAAGGTACTAATTTATTGTGAATTTATTATTATTATTTTTATATGTCAATAGTGGAAAATTCAAATAAAGAGAAAGCGACAGCAAAGAAACAACAAACTACAGCTTTGGTTTGGCCCGTGGGGGCAACAACCAGATAGACTTGTAGAGCCTACACTCGGACTCGGCATTAATTTAACAACCGGACAAAAATACCCCCATCATATCCCCTTAGATAATAGATTTTTTCAAGAAAACAAAAATAATTTGTTTTCGGATTGCCAGCTAAACCGGCTCTGAAAACAAAATTTTGAAAGAATGAAAATAAAATTTAATTTAAATAATTATTTAAAATATGTTCTATAGTATATTCACTTGAAATTAATTTATTATACTATCCACTGACCAATTTTTACATTCGGTTTATTTTCTTTTTTTTTAGAATAACAACATTTGGGGTAGGAGGATTCTGACACATATTTTTTTATTATCAATCTTACTTGATGCCAGTTGAATTATATTCTTATTGATAATAATTTTTCTAAGTTTAATTTTATTTAAATCTACTAATTTAAGAATGATTCAATAGTTGAGACATATCTACCTATCAAATCACACACCCAAGTGATTATGAAAATGTGTTATCCTTTTATTGAATATTATCAAAAGAAAAAAATTGGTTTGTACTTTGTCAAATATAGAATAACTTTATAACCATCTTACCCTCTTAATAATATAAGTATCAATAGCACTACTAAAACTAATTGTTTAGGTCCCATTTGATAATCATTCAAACCCTATTTGATAACCATTTGATTTTTAGTTTTTAGTTTTAGAAAATCAAGCCTATAAATACTACTTTTACTTATGGTTTTCCATGTTTTCTTATCTACTTTTTAGATGTGTTTTCAAAAACAAAATCAACTTTTGAAAACTAAAAAAAGTAGTTTCCAAAAACTTGTTTTTGTTTTTTAAATTTAGCTAAAATTTAAGTATTTTTTTAAGAAAGATGAAAACTATTGTAGGAAAGATGAAAACCATTGTAGAGAAATGATTAGAAAACAAGTATAATTTTCAAAAACCAAAAACTAAATGATTATCAAACGGGGCCTTAGTTTTTGATTTTTGGTTTTTCAAAATTAAGCCTCAAAATACTAGTTTTAATAATAGATTTCTATGGTATCTTATTTAGTTTGTAACTATGTTTTTAAAAAACCAAGCTAAGTTTTGAAAACTAAAAAAACTAGTTTTAAAAAACTTGTTTTTGTTTTTGAAATTTGGCTAGAAACTTAAATGATACCTCAAGAAAGATGGATGTCATTATAGACGAGATAAAGAGAAATTGTGAAAAAAAGAAGCATAATTTCCAAAAATCAAATGGTTATGAAAGGAGAGTTTAATTAAATACTAATTATCATGGAATAGACAATGGATGTAGCATAATATTCACAGAGCTTTGCCCTGATCAGAGGAAGAAATCTTGGAGCAGATAAAAGGCTTATGGTGAGCACACCAGACTTAAATGACAAACTACAAAACAATCAATCAGGTAATTAACAGAAACTTGAGCTAGAACGAATTCACTTATGTTCTTCACATCGTCTCCCATGACTTCCTTTAAATCCAATCCACTCCCAAAGAGTTATTATTAGCTATTTAATTTGGGAATGTTTACAATATAGTGAAATCAATATTTTAGCATTATTACCATAATTAATGAGCTTAATTTGATTTATTTAGGGTCTGCGGTTTGAGAATGATATTTATCAAAGATTGAAGGCAACAATTTTACAATAGTTTACTGGAGCAAGGTTGATAATTCGTGCGAAACAGAAAATCACACGTGAGAAGGCATTCATTAAATGAGTTGGGTTTTGTCAGGTGATTCCACCTATCTCACTACAAGAAATAACAGATAGGATAGCTAATGAAAAAATTATATTAGACCTCAAATAGCTTTTTTTTTCTTAAATTATTAAAAATCTAAAACTTTTGATAGCAGTTTTGTATAACTACGACAAATACTATAATAAAGTATGAAGATATAATATATATACATTACTATGAAAAATTTTAAAGCGTTTGTTATTAAAGCTATAACATGTTTAGATAACATTTGCATAATGCTAACTTTAACCTATTATAGCTTTTTGTGAATGCTATCGTCAATATATGATAGCCTTTTGGTAACACTATCTTTAACATATTATAGCCTTTTATTAACGTTTTCTTTAAAATATTACAGTCTTTTCTTAATGTTATCTTTAACATATTATAACATTAAAGTTATTTTTAACATGTTATAGCCTTCTCTTAATACTACCTTTAACTTATAATAATATTTATTACTTCTGTTGTTGCCAAAATCTGGACAAGGAAACTCACCTGTCCTTCACGTGACAACAACCGTAATATTTGTATTTAGGGAGGAGACACGTGACCTACAAAAGAATGGAAACCTGCACACCGATGTGGTGCTTGCCACACAGGCTCTGATGCTTAAGTCAGCAAGAGAGTTTTAGGTGTTTAGGAATTGTCTAGGGAATGAGAACTTACCCCTCTCTTCCTTGGAGGAGAGTTTAAATAGTCTTCTTCTATGGTTTCTTTCGGATTCCTCATAGGAATTGGATCCTCGTAGATCAGATTAAGCTAGGAGGAGAAGACGGGAGAGTCGCCGAAGAAGGGCCCTGGTCGGCCTCGGCTTCATCCCTAGTCGAGGCTGACCAGACTCGGGCCTTGGTCGAGGCCCATATGGGGTGGCTTTGGGCAGCCCGACCTCGGCCTTGACTCGTGAAGGTGCCCTGGTCGGCCTCGACCTCTGCCGACTAGGTTTGGGTCGAGTCGAGCCGAGGCCGACCAGACTTGGGCCTTGGTCGAGGCCCATAATGGGTGGCTTTGGGTAGCCCGACCTCAACCTCGACCTCGACCCGTGAAGGTGCCCTGGTCGGCCTCGGCCTCGGCCGACCAGGCTCGGCCTGAGCCGAGGTCGTGGGCGACCAGGGTCTAGGCGATCTGGCTCGGTTCACAATCTTGGGTCTGCTTCTTTGTCCTTGCTCGCGGAGGTGGGTCGTCGTCCTAGGCCTGCTCCTTCGGTTGTCTTGAATGAAATTTGACATTTTTATCTCCCAATTTCTTCAGTTTATGTAATTGGTTCTTATGGTCCAATTTCACCCATAACATTAGCCCCCACTCTCTATTTGGAGTTCATCGTGTGGCTTGACGCTTATGAGCCCACAATGTGAGGTTCAATTCGAGAGTATAATGTAGCGCTTCTTGACATATTTCCTTCTAGGAAGATGAAAATCAAGCCCCTGAAGGTTACTAAATATTTCCCAAGTCTGAAAATCGATTCCCTAAATATTTCCAAAGTCTCGCTTCGGATCAGCCTTAGGACTTGCAGGTCTAACCCCGTGAGGTTAAACTCGGCCTTCCATAGGACTTATTCTCCGAGGGAAGATGAAAATAGGACTTATTCTCCGAGGGAAGATGAAAATCGATTCCCTAAATATTTCCAAAGTCTCGCTTCGAAAAGATAGATTCCCCCAGTAGCTGCATCCAAAAGAGATTTATTACTACCAGTTAAATCATTATAAAATAATTGAATTTGCAACCAATTTAGGTATCTATTGATAAGGACAACGACCCTCCACATATCTCCACAATAGTATGATATTGTCCACTTTGGGCATCAACCCTCATGGCTTTACTTTTGGTTCCCAAAAGCGCCATACCACCAATGGAGATAATTGTCCTTCCTTATATACCCATGATCAATCCCTTCCCTAGCCAATGTGGAAAATTTGTTTGCACCCTAACAATTTATACCTAATAATACTATTTCTATTAATGAATTTATATGTTTTCTTATATACTTTGTACCTATATTTTAAAAAATCAAGTTAACTTTTGAAAACTAAAAAAAGTAGTTTTCAAAAACTTTTATATTTTTAGAATTTGGCTAAAAGTTCAAATGCTTACTTAAGCGAGATGATCTCTATTGTAGACAAATTAGATGAAAATAAGTTTAACTTTCAAAAACTAAAAACCAAAAATAAAATAATTATCAAACGGGTCTTAACTTCGCCTCCATTAAAAAAGAGTTATAATACTTCTAAGAACCCGAATTCATTTGTTATATTCAAGACTAAGATTGCAAAGCATATTTACAGAAATGACTTTGCTAGCCGTGAAATCCTACTTTTTCGTTTATGAAATTTTAGAATTACTTGTAATTATTCTTACTGAATTATAAGTCAAGTCCTCTAACCCAAAACTAACCAAAAGTTCTAGATCTGGAAACGACACAGGGAGAGAGATAAGAGAGATATGAGTTTTTGTTTTAATCATTTTTAATTTTATAATTAAAACTAAATTATGTTGTGATAATACTGGGGAAAACCCATCAACATTAAAAGAGACTTTTTAAGATTGATTTGTGCTTTGCCCCTTTCTCTATCTCTCTACAATTATTATAGTTCATCCAACTAAGTCATTTTCCTTTAATAAAATAAAGTCATTTTCCACAATTTAAATCCTCCATTATCAAAGAAAGAAGACAGGCTGGATTTCTTAGAAACTTATGAGTCAAGTCATTTAGCCAGAAAGCAAATCATGCCAAGCAAATTACAACTGTATAATGTATTAACACAAACATGGATGAATGAAGCACACAAAGCCAATTAGAAAAAGAAACTAATTCAGCAACAAATCTTTTTGATTTAAGGGGGAAAAATAAACCAATACACAAATTGAAGGAAAAGAGTGTAACAATAAATAATACAAAACAAATTTACACAAATTTTACAAAGTACTATCAACAGAACAGAACCAACAAAGCCCCTCTCTCTTTCTTGTTCCTCGACAATTTCAGACAGCTCTCCCTCTGCCAATTTAGCAGAATAGCAGCAACCTTTAAAAGATCACAACACCCAAGGAACACAAGCAAAGAAAAATGGCATACAAAAGAAACAAATCCAACTCCCACCCCACCAATCCTGTTGTTTATAAAGAAACACTATCCACCAAATTGCAGAAATAAGATTTTTAAATTTTCAACAAGAGAGAAAAATCTAGAAGAAAACATTGTATCATTCATTCATAAATAAAGAACCCTGCGCTTGCTTTTATCATATCATGTCTGCAGTTTTGTGTTCATCATCAAATTGAGAAACATCATGTTCCTGCAGCTTCATCCATCAATCAATCAGAGATGGGTTTGGTCTTGGATCTGTACAACAAGATCTTCTTCTTCTTGGAGCTTAAATTGTCAATGGTGAGCACAATCTTACCAGCTTCACCAACCCTGTAGCTGTTGGAGATAACTGGTTCATCAGCTGGCCCAAGCTTTGTTGTCTTTTGTACAATCACAGTGTACCCACCTTCAGCACTGGGCGAGAACTCTGCCCCATAGCTCACATCCCATCCCACAACTCTCAATTCCCAAACCAGAAGGCTTGGCTACAAAAACAGAAATGAAGAATCAAATCAAATCAGGAAACCCAGCTAGACAAAAAAATAAAAATATAAATAAATTCCAAGTCCTCCTCCTAGTCCTACCTCAGAAATTGGGAATTCAACAGTATGTTTGGTAGCTGCCTTTATGGCAACTTCAGTAACAGGATCTTCAATGGAGAATTCTTGCTCGCCTTCCCTGCTTAATCCACCGTACTGAACTGGTACTTGTTCAGGAGCAACATATCTGAGAGAGACCAAAGTACAGGAAAAGTCTAAATGAGACTAAGACATTTGTTGCAATGGAAAATATGCTCGAAATGGTCATTAATGGCGGAATAATGAAAAAGAAACTATATATATACTACACCCACTTGAAGAGGGTCTCGGCAGTCTTGGATGGTCCAGCAAAAACAAATTTGCTCTTTGTTCTCTGAGTGAAAAAGGGGCTGATCATCCTGTTCACGGCCAAGTACCACCATGGCACGTTGATGAACACCTTCAGGGGAATCAATCAAAACTCATATCGTCATAATAAGATCAAATAATTTCTTTCTTTATTGAATTGTTTTGAAGCGAGATGAGATGAGGATACCTGTTTGGCAGCGAATTCAGGATAATTGTCTTGGAATAGTTGCAGAGCTCGCCTGGTGGCGTTTCTGAGCTCCCACTTGGTGAGTCCAGGCGAGTTTTTGAGGTCGTTGACTTGAACAATGGTGGAGATGCCACTGGGGCTGAAATCCAGCTTTCTGATGCTCTTCTCCAGAAACTGAATCCTCCATCGGAGGAATTTGAGGTTCTTTTCGTCGTCGGAGAAGGTGATCTGATACAAGTCCTTGTTCTCGAACTCACCGAACACGTTGTAGCAGACTGGATGCCCTTCTCTGTCGACGCCATGGGAGAACACCACTTTGTCCCACTGGTTCCCCAAATCCTCATCCAGAAGAGCCTCGATCCCGAATTGTTTTCGCCAACGAACCGCGTTCTTGATCATCGTGAAAGCATCCTTCACCTTGAAATCTCTGGCTCTCAGGAATTTCAAGAGGATCACATCGCTCCTTTCGTCGCCCAGCAGAGGAATTCCCCAGATGAAAACCTCCTCCGGTGGTGGTGGCGGCACAGCCTCCGCCGCTTCCACTTCCGCTTCCGCCGGGGCTGGTTCCTCCGGCGGCGGGACCGAGACAGCAACTACAGTTTCCTCGATCGCTTCCACCGTCTTGGCACCATCCTCGTCGACAACTGCCACTTTTTCCACCACCGTCGATGGTTCTACCGCCTTCTCTTCGGCTTTGGGAGCCAGCGAAGTCTCCGGAGCCGGATTGGGAGTGATTGTATCCTCTACCATCACCGTCACAGTCTCTGGTTCAGTTTTGGGAGGCTCTTGGAGCACAACTTCCTTGGGTGGTTGTTCCTCAGGTACAGCTTGGGATTTCTCTTCGATTTTAGAGTCTTCAGCAGGCTTTTCAGGGTCTTCCTTCTTCTCCTCGGCCGGCTTCTCTTCTTCCTTGGGCGGTGAGGGGGCCGGGGGAGGAGCAGTGAACTCGTGCTTATTAAGAGCCTCCTGAATCAGCAGTTTAAGATCGGCGAGCGCCTTCCTCTGTGAGTCGGGAAGCTCACCAACAACGTTGGTCTCCTCCTTGAAAGAAACGGACTGAGAAATCTTGTCAAACTCCTCGGCCACCTTGGGCTTGTCGGCCTCAGGAACTTCCTCGACGGCATCAGGCTTGGCAGGAGGAGCCTCCGGTTCGGGCTGAGGCGGAGCAGGTGCAGTTTCAGGTACTTGTTTATCAGCGGCAGGAGCAGGAGGAGGAGGCACAGTAGTAGTATCCTCCGGGAGAGGCTGAGTAGAAGAGGGCGCTTCAGGAGCAGCAGAAGGCTTCTGGGTTTCCTCCGCCATGGACGAAACTCGGAGGATCAGAAGGGAAAAGACAAGAGAGAGGAGAAAGAAGAGGAAGAGGAAGATTCAGATTCAGATCAGAGAAAGGAGGAGAAGAAGGGAGGGCTTAATAGAAGAAGAGGCGCAAGGGTTAGAAGAAAAAGGATGTGTGTTGTTTGTCGTTTGAAATGATAAGAAAGAACAGACTGTCAGAGCCGTTCGCCAGCTGTCATACCACTTTGTTTGTGGGCCCGGCCCGGCCCACTCTTTTTACAACGTTATTCTCTATTCTCAAAACGGCTTCACGGCGGCACAATTAAACTCTACTTAGTTTTCAATTAAACTATAATTTATAAATAATATACTCTATATTTACCAACCTAAACATAAGTAACAGGTTAAGCATTTCACTAATTTGTTTGTCTAAAAATGGTTAATCACTATTAATAAGTAGTTCAAATACTTTTGGTTTTACACGCCAACCACACCAAGCAGACACCATCATGAGGAACAAACTTATTACTCAACAGTCAGTTCCATGGGATGAGTCCCACAATTTGTAATAAATAATCCTTTTTTTTTCTTCACGGTTATCAAATAATCTTTTTATGAATAAATCATTTTTATTCGTTTGGCTTCACACGTACGCCGAGGAATTTCCAATTTTCTACCATCAAATCTTGTTAAACTAAAAAATATATATTTTATTCTTGGTCTTCTCTTTTTTAATTGGGAAATTATAATGGCTAGCATAAAATATTAGCATATTTGCAAACTTAGTTATGATTTTTTAGATTTGTAAATCTAGCAAATTTTTTTAAATCTGATTTTCGTTTTTTATTATTCCAGATTTACCCTTATTGGTGTAGATATCTGATATAGTTTACATTTGGTATATCAGTAGTATATCTTATATACTTTATATTAGTATATCAAAAGTATATCTTATATACTTTATATTGGTATATCAGAAGTATATCTAATATACTTTATTTTTATATATCAATATATACCTAAAACGAAACATGTTAATAGTATATTATTGATATACCACGGATACGCTTCTTTTAGGTATATCATTTAGAATTATATACTTTCTATATATTCGTAGCAAATTAGAGATATTTTGCATAATTAGTATATCATTAATATACTTCATTTTAAATATGTTTTTTTCGCTTATATATCTAACATTTAGTATATCATTAGTATATCAGTGAAATGAACATATATCATATGTGAGTTGATTTACTCTTAATTAACTTCATATACATATATCAGTAGTATATTTAGTGATATACTCTCTATACAATAACACATCTCACACAATAAGATATAACAATCCAATTTGGTTTTAAATTATGAATTTACCTAAAATTCTAAAATTTAAAAGCATAACCTGAAATTTACTCTAACTGAAATGTCAGACATTACAAATAGCTTTTGAGATCCCGTTGATATACTTAATATTACTGAATAAAATATATCATCATAAATCATTATCAAACATAAATCACTATTTGTGACATATCGTTGATATACTGAATAAAGTATTTTGGTAGTATATCACACCGATATATACTTAATATTAGTGAAATCAACGGTTATTAGTTATTTTTTGGTTAGATATATCATTGGTATATCTGATCTATTGTTAATAAACTACTGATTTTTTCGATATTGAAAAACACGGGAGGAAATTTCCAAATCTAGCAATAGTTTTTTGAGATCTCGTTGATATACTTAATATTACTGAATAAAATATATCAACATAAATCATTATCAAGCATAAATCACCATTTGTGATATACCGTTGATATAATAAATAAAGTATATATCATCATAAATCTCTATTTGTGATATAATGTTGATATACTAATAAAGTATATATCAGTAGTATATCACATTGATATATACTTAATATTATTGAAATTAATAGAATAAGTAGTATATCACTTATGAGGTTAATTTTTGGTTAGATATATCGTTGCTATATTAGATCTATTGTTGATAGACTACTGATTTTCTCGATATTGAACTTATTAGGACCTGCAAGAAGCTGAGTTTCTTTGCTTTCTTTCGTCAAACACGGAGAAGGTATTTGTAAATCTAGCAATAGTTTTTTAGATACAGTAGTATATCAACAGTTTATCTGATATAATTTATATTTGGTATATAAGTAGTATATCAATAGTATATTTCATTTTAGGTATATCATTAGTATATCATAAGTACATCATCAATATGTTTTTGATAGACTATTGATAGGCTATTAATATATACTTCAGATTGAAAAACGCACGCGAAAATATAAGGGTATTTTTGACTTTGCACGCCATCCCTTTGGGTTGGGCCTTTTTTTGTTGCTATTTTTGCAAATTGAATTAAGAAGTGGCATGGGTGCAATATTTATATATTTTTTTGCTATTCATGTAAGTGCCCCTTTTTAATTCAACCATTGCAAAAAAATATCAAATTAACAACTTTTAAGATAGTAATGTGTTTTATTTACTAAGCTAAGCTCATATTATCCATTTGTTATATATATCTATTAAAAAATCTTCATCATTAATTCTATTCTATTTATTTGTGAAGGTAATAATAAAATACATCAACTAAACAAGTTCATGTTCCAAACTATCAATTTTTAATATAGTAATAGATGCTTTATTCACTAAACTAAGCTCGAATTTATCATTTGTTATATATATATATTCATGGGTTCTATTCTATTTACTTATGTCGGGAATAATGGAATACATTAACCATACAAGAGCATGTTGCAAAGTTATTTTACCTAGAGCATCAATATTTATGTAATAGGCGATTTTTTTTTTTAAAAAAAATAATAACACAAAGGAAAAAGTCGAGAGGGCTTCGCCTTCCCCTTCCCCTCTCTCGCGCGCCGTCCGGAGAAACAGCCGTCGGCACCCCTTCTTCTTCTTCCTCTCCTTTCCCTCCTTCTCTCTCTCTTTCTCCCTCACGCAGACCTTCTCTCTCTCTCCCTCTCACACAGTTCCCCTTCCCAAGCTTCTCTCTCTCTCTCTCTCTCTCCTTCACAGAACGTCGCCGTCCTCTCTCTCTCTCATGATCACCGCCGCCTTGCAGCTCGAAATGTCACCGTCGCGAGCGTCCGTGCAATCCACTGCTCTTCTTGCCGCAAAGCCAGCCGCCGGCTGAAGGGATCCGCGAGTCTCGCACGTTTTTCTGACTGGTTCAGGCCGTTTTAGGCCAGTTTTTTACGAACGGAGTCCGGTTCCGTGTAGATCGGGCCACGAGGAGTCCAGATCTGGTACTTGCATTGTCGTCGCCGACTCCACGCGTCGCTGCCTGCAGAGCCGCCGATCACTCCCTTTCGTGCGGTCGCCTCGGTCCGTTCCTTAGCTCACTTGGAACTCTATTGGGTGAGTTTTACTCTTATTTGGGTTCGTTGTATTAGGTTCGTTGTATTTCGGTTTACTAATATTGTGCATGTTATTCGTTAGGAGTTTTATTTTGGAAGTAGAAGTACGTTTGGAGCACGCCACGCTTCTCTCAAGTCGCTCGTCGTGGTCGAATTTCGGTAAGTAGTCGTTTGGACTAAACTACCCCTAAGTGTAGGGCTTAGGGGCACATTGCATGCAATTTATGATTGGAAGTAAAGTTCTGGTAGTAGCATGTTAGGATGTGATGCTCGGTTATGCCTGAATCAAGTTCATTGTGGTTGTTTATGTTTATCTGTGTTGGAACTCAAACTCGTTAGTTTTTTCTGGTTGTCTGTTAGTGCTATGTGATTATAACTAGTAGGGTCGATGTAACCTTGTGTTGAGTTCCTAAATGTATTAACGTGCTATGACTGTTTGTCCCGAGCTTGGTAGTCTCGTGCTTAGTCTGAACTAACTCGGGAAGTGTCGTTGAGCCTTAGGATTGTAGTTAACACAACTAGCCCTAGTGTAGGCCCAAGTCTCTGTATAACCCTAGTAGGCTGAGACTCGAGGTTGACGAGATGACGTTGATGTTATGGGATGTGATGGTCCGCCCTCCATCCAGTTGTGCGACTCAGGGTGTGATTCTTTGAGTCTGAGGGGTTTGATAGAGTCCTTCGCCCTAGTACAGGCTTAAGAATGAGCCTGTGGTCGATTGTGCGAGGTATTGTCGCCTTTGATGCTTTGTGGGATGTGGTGGTCCACCCTCATCCAGTTGTCCGACTCGGGGTATGATCCTTAGAGTCAGAGGAGTTGGATAGAGCCTTTCGCCCTAGTGCAGGCTCGGGAATGAGTCTCGTGGCCAGATGCTGCCAACCTAGTCCAGAAGCTAAGGGTAGGACAAAACTAAGAAACCTGAGTAAAAAATAGGGTTAGGATGCTTGTTAAGCTTGTTTGGCGGGCTAGGTGTCGTGTTTAGCTAAATCTAAGGTTGTTCCTTATGTTGTTTATTTCTTGGACGAAATGGGCTGCTTACTGAGTATTTTTATACTCATCCCTTCTTTATTTCTTCTTTTGTGCAGGTAAGGCAAACCAGTGAGATGACCAACCGACGACGAGATTCCTGTGAGGCTATGGAAGATTTGTAGGACTTAGTTTGGGTTGGATATTTAGATGTTGTTTTCAATTTTCTTCTGTTGCACTCTGCTTCTTTAGTTTGTACTTAACCTTAGCATGTTTCGTTCTTGTTCGTTTGAATCGAAGCATGTTCTGATGTGTTCCTTTCATTTTCAAAGCATGTATTGTTGTCTTGAGGTTTTCTGTTAACTCCAAGGGACAGGAGCCTAGCCTGTCGTATCTTTGTAGTTTGGTGGAGGTTGGGTGCCCTCATGAGTCCTTTTGGAAGTGTCTTTGTTTAGGTTCAGGTTCATTTTAAATTTCTGGTTTGTCCAGGTTACGTCGTTATACTACCGAAATTTCGGTGCGAGCGGTGCAACTTGGAAGTAATGCCCCAAGTAGGAAGTGTGCAAATTACGAGGTGTTACAATTTAAAAGAAAAATGGTAATCATGTTCATTTATTTTTTCTGAAGAAGAAAAATATATATAGCTTGTATTTTAAACTTAATTCTCTAATTTTGTCTAACGTTGTTTCCAAAATTCAAATAAGGTAATGCATCTAACCTCTAATGACAACAACGATAAAATTTGTAATTCAAGAGAAGACGATAGCCTATAAAAAAAAGTGAAAAAAATTATAGTCTACAAAACAAGTGAAACTTCGGTATCGATGTGGTACTTTTCATACAGGCTATGATGCTTAAGTTAGCTATGAGTTTTTGTGTGTAGCAAGAGTTTAGGGATTAAGGATAACTTACCTTCTCCTCATTGAAGAATGATATTTATATGACCCTTTAGTATTTTCGAGGTCAAAAGAGGACTGGATTGGGCTCGACCAGGATCACATGGGTTGGGGCATGCTAGACATGAGGGTCAATCTCGACCTCCTACCGAGGGCGATCGAGGGTAAGAATTGGGTTTGAACCCAATTTCTCCTCTTCTTCTTTGCTTCATAGGCTTGTCCTTCTGTGTTAGCCTGATTTTGTCTTAGTTTGCCTTTTTTTTGCCTTATTTGACCTTTGATTTTTCTTGCAATATGTGTTTATTCTCTTGGTACAATTTCAGCTATAACATTAAGCCCCCACTCCAATGTTGGGATTTGTGGTTTAGCTTTTCATGGTTGGACATTTGAAATCTAATTTGGGAGTATAGATTTTTGTGTCTTGAATTTGTCTTCATATAGAGTTGAGCAAAATACAATGAAACTTAAACAACTAACTTGAATCTCGAAATATAATTGAATAAATGAAAATATAACAACAACTAAGTTCGTAAACAAAAGCAAATAACTTGAATAAAGAAGAAAATAAATTCTAAAAAATAGAAGAACACAACCCTTTTTCACTTTTTATTCAATTGATACCCAACTCCACTTTTTTTAAAAGTGAATTAAGCTTTCACTTCCTTCAACTTTCATCGAGAAAGAATTGAATTTCAAAGACCGAGAACATAAACAATTTCTTCAAAATTCTCTCAAATCTCCTTTAAATAAATCTTCATTAAGCTTTGAGGAGATGTCAACACATGAGTGATGAAGATGATTTGAGAAATAGGTGGCCAAATTTGGTGAATTTTGAGATTGAATCACGTTGGCAAGTGGGCAAGTTGTGCAACTTGAAATTCAAGATTAATTCTTGAATTTTTAATTAATTTTAATTAAAAAATCAATATAAAATTAATGAAATAATTTAAATAGGGGGCTGAAAAAATAAAAGAAAAATAGCAACACTAAAATTTTTGTTGCGTGAGAAAAGCTCATCTTGATTGGACTTTCTTTGTCTCATTTATAGGCCTCCATAAACTAGAATTTTTGTAAATTTTGTTATATGGAAAGACTCGTGCCATTAAGAATATATTTAAAATCCCTAAAAATAAATATGAAATGCAATTGCAATTCATCCTTGTCTCAAATCATAATATTTTTTTTTAATAATCGTTTCTTCCCTCTTTTATAAGCTTATGGGCTAGAGTTTTCTTAGTTGCTCCTCTGACCTCTATATCTATAGCCTTGGGTCAAGTTGTAGGGATGAAATCACATTGAGGAATCTCTCAAATTCTCGTGATCTGCACCATTTTCATATGTGTTTTAGCCTTGGGTCAACTTGATTCATTTTGTTTCTTGTTTATCCCTTTCTTTTGGTCTCCTTTTGTAAGGATTCTTAACCTACGATGGGTATCAAAACCTAAATCTTTTCCTTACATAACTTTTACATTTACTCTTTATGCATGACCATGTTATCTTTATTTTGTGATGGTTCATCCTATATTTTTTTCATGTAGCCAAAAAAAAAAAAAACAAAGACTTTGGAAACACCTTTTCCATAACTCGCAAAACTTCGAGCATGATCGTAAATTCAACAAAACTAACGGTGTTTTCTATGAATAAGGTATGACCAAAGGGTCGGCTTCGGTCACTCTTAGCTTACTATCATCTTGGTAATAAAATTGTCTTCACATAACTAAGGTATCACCCTAGGGTTGGCCTTGGCCATATATGGCCCTATGGTCGCCCTCAACCTTACCTTTCATATTTTTTAGTTTTACTTAGGTTGAGGTTTTGCAAAAACGCAGGAGCCTCAGTCACCTTAGTTTCGTATGGAGTGAACTTTTTGGCTTTTAACCTTTGATTCATCTTCTCTAAGGTGAGGACGTGCTTGGGGCATATTTGGGTGACATTTATGTCACCTCAAGCTCCACTACCTTGCGCTAACTAAGGTGATTATTTGAGCTTTTGAGCTCTTGGCTTGATTGTAGATCTTTCTAATAAGTTGTATGATTTAGGGATGATCATAAATTTTATTCCAGCACCAATGCTTCATTGAACTAGAGTATGAATGTAGGTTCAACCTTGGTTCTTTTTAGCTCTCAAAAAGCCCCGTATCTTCATGGTGAATGGTCTTCAACTTGACAATAAAATTTGCCTTGAAATTACTGATGTATGATCAAACGCTCAACTCCAGTCATTTCTAGCTTTTTGAAAGTTTCCCTATCTTGATAAGGGATGATCATCGACCAAACATTAACGTTTGCCTCAAATAATTTAAGTAAGACCATAGGGTCGACCATGTCAATTGTTAGCTTTTATAAAGCCCTCTACCTTTGTAATTGATCGGGTGAAGAATTAGTAAGTGATTCACCCAGTTGAAGTTCACACAGCTGATGTCAGTATTAAAACAGAAGTATTCCTAAGTTTCAATCCTACAAGAAACGACGTAACAAATTGCTAAGCAAATGTGAGTAAAATTGCAATTAAAAACTAAAATTACAAAACAAGTTTGAGTTGATGTGTTTATAAAAAAAATAATAAAAAAATAAATGCAAAGTCTAAAATTGCAAGTTAAAGTGATAATGATTTCAGAATCTAGAATTACAAAATTCGAATAGCAAATATTGGAAAATTTGAAGAGCAAAAGAATTGCAGATATAAAATTGCAAGACTAATTGGCAACACTAGACCGGATAAATAAAAAATTGCAAAGGAAATGTTTTTAAAGGAAGAGGGGGCTAAAAAATGCCATTTCCTTCCGTTGTAATTGCAAACTAAAATTATAATTCCAACCAATTCTACCTTTAATTATAAACTGAAATTATCACTCCTATTTACCTTAAAATTAGGTTTTAGAAGTCTAAGTGAGTGACCTATGTATCTATAGTCCCTCTATCTTAGATAATTTTGGCACAATAATTTCTTAGGTTTTGGAGTTTTTAATCTCTATGTCTAGGGTAAAAAATTAGCTTATGTCTAAGTTCTTTTCTCCACCACTTGTACAAAATCTACTTATCACTAACCCCGTCGGTATTAGATCTAAGCTTAAGTTATTACCCTAGTTGATCAATCTAGGATTTTAACATAAATTTATTCAACACAAAAGAACAATTAAAATGGAAGCTCGATTATTGTTAAAATTTTGGTCACAATTACTTCTTAGGAAATTCACATCCTTGAACTCTTTAAGAAGTTTAGCTCATGTTAAAAATAAAAATCCCACAAATTTTTTTTTAAATTAAAATCCATTCAAGTAGAATTTCTTAAAAACCTATTGCGACAAAGAAAAAAACTAAGGAAATAAAAATAGATTGTTGTAATATAAAGATAAAAAGACAAGTAAATTTATTCAACTTCGAAGTAAACAAGCGAGCATAATTTAACTAGCATCAAGTAAAATTTATGACAAAAAAGGTCATGAGTTCAAATTTTCCCACCCCCAATTTGTTGATGTGCTAAAAAAACAACTTAAAAAAAAAACTTCTAGTGAAACACACAACTGGAAAAAAAAAAAAAAAAAAAAACTTCCAACCCAACTGAAAACAAAAACAAACACAACTCCATGAGAAGTAAGTATTCAAGCTAGTTTTGAGATAAACCCATGTATCATGAAACTTACTGTAGGAATAAATTGAAATTCTTCGATCTAAAATTGAATCTAATAAGTGTATCAAAACAAAGTTTGAAACTAACACAACTCAACTAAATTAAACAAAACCAAAACCAAACTTGCTGCAAAATGTCAGTCAAAAACAGAGGTGAAGAAAACCTATTAGATTATATGAGGTTCCATCTCAAAACTAATTGGCAATGAGAGGAGTAACCCACACATCTTATATATTGTGAGGTATCTCTCCACTTTTCCAATGTAGGATGCTCAACAAAACCCATGAAAATAACTCCAAAAAACTATGGAGCGACTTCTTTAATATCAAACCCAATTGCTCTCTTTTTATGTCTTCTATTAGGGTTGAATGCCCAATTAATTTCATGCATCACTCATTCAATTCGTGCAAGAATGAGGACTTTCCAAAATGGGTTTGTAACTTTTTTTTTTCCTTTTTTTTTATTGTGTTCTTCAGGCTACTCAAAAATTGCAAAGTTAGATTCTCCTATTTTTGCAATTTCTGCACAAAAGTAAGTTATTAAGGCCTCGTTTGATAATCATTTTGTTTTTTGCTTTTTGTTTTTGAAATTTAAACCTAAAAATACTACTTATACCAATGAGTTTATATGTTTTCTTATCTACTTTGTACCTATGTTCTCAAAAACCAAACCAACTTTTGAAAACTGAAAAAAAATAGCTTTCAAAAACTTGATTTTGTTTTTAGAATTTGGCTAAGAGTTCAAATGTTTACTTAAGGGAGATGATCTCTATGGTAGAGAAATTAGGTGAACATAAGTTTAACTTTCAAAAACTAAAAACCAAAAACAAAATGGTTATCAAACGGGACCTAAGATTTTTCACCATAATTGCTTTTATTCTTCTTTCTTTACCAATTTCAAGATACATCCCGCTATTTTCCAATAATGTTAAGACAAAACAATAATATCTTAAGTATTTGAACGTTAAATAAGTCTTAATACTAAGGTTTATCAGTAACGAGCAGACTTCATCTTGATGGAATCAAAATCACTAAAACGCAGCGGAAGCAAATTGGATCGTAAAACTCAATTTTATTTTGGTAACCAAAATACCAGTACATTGACAATAAACTAACGATAAACAAGAAAAACATATATAATTTACATGAATTTTCTAGAAGTAGAACCTAAACAAAAAGGATTTGAAATCCTTACCTTTTGGCTTATGAAAATTCTACAACAACACAATTCTGACTTTGTGAATCACGAACAGAGACCTCCAGTTGAACACAACCACACAAGTAAACTCCATATTCTCTTAGTGTTATGAGGCTTTGAATATTGTGGGATCGAATCTCAACACCTTTTGGGAATTAAAGATTTTAGAGAGGAAGATGATAGAATTTCAGGAAGCAGGGGAGTTCAATCAAATCAATCGATCAATCCCAATTCTCATCTCCTTTATCGATATATCAAAGAGGGAGTTGGGAATCGTGAGACTAAAAATCGTGGGATGATCCCACTATTTTTAAATATTATATTTAATAATATTATTTTAATTAAAAATAATTCATTCATTCATTCATTTTAATCTTCATTCATTCATTCATTTTAATCATATTTAAATGAATATCTCAGACAACCTATAGTTTTAATTTAGTTAATGTAATTAAATCAAATTTAATGAAACGTAACTAAATTAAATGATTAATGAGTTCATTTCTAAATTAAATATCATATATTTAATTCACGTCTTATTATTAAATCATATCTAATTATTTTCCCATAATCCATAATTTTAATGTACATCTAATGTGCATTAAATTCAATCTATAGTTTTGATGTGAATCTAATTCACACTAAAATAATATTTGAATTACAAATATTAACTTTTCTCATAAATTAATTATGAATCATATTCAAAATTAAATCTATATTATAAAGTTTTAATCAACATGAAAACTTTATATTATAATATATCTCCATACATTATAATGGTTCCATAAGTGAATTTGAACATTTTAAACTGTGATCAAGATCAAATAACCTCAGTACCTTTTACGAGCTAGAAAGTGGAGCTAATGGACCTATAGATCAAAAGCTCCAACGATACAAGATTAATTGGCTAATCTCATTAACCAGTTATTCAACATTCGTTAATCGTAGGTACACTCCACTAAAAACCCGCGACTGCACTCATCTCATTGCAATTTTTTTCTGTGTCCATGGATAAAAATCAATAACATCAAGTCAATCCTTCACGAGTGTTCGTAACACCAACTGGGTCAAATTACCATTTACCTCTGGATTACATCTATGGCCTTAAGCACCAGTGCTCCTCTAATGAACAACTTGTTTATGATCCAACCAATAATCTGCTTACCTTAAGTTGGGGAAGACTGAATTCTATCTTGCAAGGTTAAGTGCCCACCAACCTACACGGTTTTGTCTCCAAAAAGGTAGATTTATTGAGTCAGCGTCTCGAGCCACTCTCATCCATACTAGTCAAAGGACAATCCCTCGCAGACAGAAGTTCGTAACCTGCTCAGGATTAAGATCAAGTTGCCTATGTCATCCTATTGAAATAAAAACCTAATTAGTTAACGGAGTTACATCTATCGTTTAATATTTCGCGGTTCGATCTTATGTTAACTCATCACACAGAATACCCCCACTCGCATGCCACCTACACGAACACGTGGATCATTATATTTGTATCAAATACAAAGAGGGGTGTAACAGTCCGTTAGTTTAAAAAAATGAAAACAGAAGGGAGAAGAAGAAGTCGGGGAGGGCTTCACCCTCCCCTCTTTCTTCGCGCACGCCGCAGGCGAAGCAACCGTCGACCCACGCCTCTCCCTCCCTCTTTTTCCTCTCTCTTTCAGTCCTCTCACTGGTCTCCCTCTCTTTGCAGATGTCTTCCTCTCTCACTCTCCCAAAGCTCTCTCTCTCTCTCTCACCGTGCCTTCACCGCTGACGAAAGTTTCGCACGCTGCCTTTCCTCCGCCGCTCCGAGCAGCAAGTTGTCGTCGTTCGCCTCGCTCTCTCTCGTGCATCGTCTCACTCAGTCGCGCCGCCGCCGCCGATCCACGCGCCGCCGCCTGTAGAGTCGCCAATCATTCGCTTCCCCGCGGTCGCCTCGGTCCGTTCCTTAGCTCGTTTTGAATCTCTATTGGGTGAGTTTTGCCCCTCATAAGTCTTTTAGGGTCTCGGTTATGTTTTAGATTATTAATCTTTGTGCATGTTCTTCGTTAGAGACTATTTTGGAAGTAGAAGCACTTAGGAGCACACATTGCATTTCTTTAGTTACACGTTGTTGCTGGAATTTAGGTAAGTAGTCATTTGGACTATACCACCCCTAAGTGTAGGGTTTAGGGGCACATTGCATGCAAATATCTGATTGGAAATAAACTGAATGATTTGGTTGTAGTAGCATGTTAGCACGTGAGGTTTACAATTGTGTCTGATTTAAGTTTATTTGATTATGTTCGATGTTTATATGTGTTGAAACCCGAACTTGTTGGTTCAGAGTCTGGATTGTCTGTTAGTCCAATGTGATTTGTATCTAGTAGAGCCGAGGTAAGCTTGTGCTGATGATTCTGAAGGTGCTAATGCGTGACTGAGGATGTTTGTTCCCTAAAGTAGGAGCTTGATAGTCTCGTGCTTAATTTGGAAGTAACCCAAGAAGTGTTGTTGAGCCTTAGCATCGTAGCTAGCACAACCAGTCCTAGAGTAGGCCCAAGTCTCTGTGTAACCCTTAGCAGGCTGAGACTCGAGGTTGGCGAGATGATGATGTTGATATGGGATGGTGGTCCGTCCCCCATCCAGTTGTGTGACTTGGGGTATGATTCTCAAAATCAGAGGGGTTGATAGAGTCCTTCGCCCTAGTACAGGACCAGAAACGAGCCCGTAGTCAATTGTGCGCGGTAGAACCGCATTCGATGCTTTTATGGGATGCGGCGGTCCATCCTCCATCCAGTTGTGTGACTCGGGATATGATTTCAGGACTTAAACAATGGGGCCTCATCCTCTCACTTGTCGGAGAGAAACTTAGTTTATGGTTGGGTCATAAAAAAATTATTCATTAGAGGATTAGTGGAACTTAAGGTACAAGATGTAATTATAGGATAAAATGAACTTTTGACCTATTTGTAATTACGAACAACTCGTGAAGGACCAACTTGCATGTAATGATTAGATTCATGAACGCTACTTGTCCTACAATGCATAAGAGTGCAACTTTAGGTCTATAGTAGAGTAATCTATAGTTAATGAATGAAAATTGATTAAAATAAATAGTTTAATTAATTAATTTTGTATCATTGAAGCTTATAACATGTAGGTTCATAAGGTCTCATTGCTAGTTCATACGGACAATAAGGGATCAATTTCGTTGAAATAAAATTTGAAATGTTCAAATTATATAGTAAATGAGGGAAAATATATTTATTGTATTTTGTACATTAAATATCAAAGAAATGATGAATGTATTTAGACACATTAAAAAAGAAATCTATACAATTTAAATAAGATTCAAATAAACAAACAAATTTCATTGGAGAATTTAAAAGATTTTGTATAAGATTCAAATAGATTAAATATATATCTTAATATATTTGATATTAAAAAATATATTATTTAATTATGACAAAAATTTGCCCTAGGTCACTATAAATAGGACCCTAAGGTTGAGTCATTATGTTCATTCTTTAACAAAAGAAAAGAGCTCTCTAGAAATTCTCTTATAATTCTCTGCCCTTTCAAGAAAATTCTCATAAAATACTTTGTTCTTTTATTCGAGCCATAGTGAGAAAGACTTTGTAGAGTAGATCAAGAACTGCAAGAGAATTCTGCATAACATTAGGTACAACTTTTGCTTAGCCTTATTTTTCTTGTTTTAATTCTTAATAAAGTTAAATTGATCACAACACTTATGCTTTGGTTTAATTCGATCATTTCCTTCGACTTTCGCGTGACAACAATCGTAAAATTTGTAATTCACAGAAGAACATGGTCTACAAAACATGTAAAAACCTAGGTACTAGTGTGGTACTTGCCACACAGCCTCCGATACTTAAATTATTGGATGTTTTTTAAGTGTAGGAAGGACTTATGGATTAGGAAGAGCTTACCCTCTCCTTATTGAAAAAGAATATTATACTGTCCTTTTAGGCCTTTTGACTCATTTTCGAATTAGGTCAAAGGAAAAACGAAACTAGTTAGACCAAATCATACGAACTTGAGGTATATGCTAGGTGCTTGCCTCGTATGAGGCCAACTCTAGCCTCAACTTACGAGGCCACCCATAGGGTCGACCTTTACCTCTAGCCAAGGGCAAGGGTAAGAAATTAACCTTCAACCCAATTCTCCTCGTCTTATTTGTTAGGTGGCCCGATCATTTTGTATTGGATGTCTCTTCGCCCTATTTGGCCTCTGATTTTCCTTGCAATTTGGGATTATTCTCTTGGCCCAATTTCACCTATAAAATCTAAGGGCACATTTACTAAACTACAAACGTAATGAATCAAACGTAATTTAGAAAAGTGGACCCTATTATATTATGTTTGAAGTGTTTACCATTTCTTCGTAAACATAATCTACTGAAGGGCCCACCTATGATGCGGTAATTCAGTCTCGTAAGCGAATTACACTCAAAAGGGTACTCAAACGAGTTACAAATGAGTATTACGTGGGACCCACCCATTTTTTACTTACTTTTTACTCTTTGCTTCTCGATTATTTTTTCTTCTTCCACTCCTCTTATTCTTCCTTCTTCCTCCCTCATCCTTCTTCTTTCCTTTTATATAATTTATTCTAGTTGATAAAGACCTATAACTATTTTAGGGCTTATATATTGAAAATTTACCTATTCATATTCTGAGATCGATATTCTTTTTATGTGTGAGTTTTGACCAAACATATTTTCATCGTGCGTAAGCTTTGGTCCAACATATTTCTTCCTTCTTCCTCTTCTCTCATTCTTCTTTATTTTTATGGAATTTCTCATACTTTTTCCTCTTCTTTCCTTCATTCTTCCTCTTTATTTTTCTGGAATTTCTTGAAATTGATAAAGAGAACCCATAGGCCATAATCATTTTTATAGTTTAATTAATAGTTTTTCATTCGTTTACTGTGATCGATATAACATATTTTCATCATATGTGAGTTTTGGTCCAACGTATTTTGATTTGGGGCCAAACCATATTTTTATCTCTATGCGTGAGTTTTGACCAAACATATGACATATTTTTGTTATATCCATAATCGATAACAATGATCGAGTTTTTGGGTTTTGGTCATTGAGTTTTAGCATACCCTATTTTTATCGATCAGGTCATTGAGGTAACGGTAGCGATAACCAAATGGTAATAATATCGATAACGATAATAACATTTTTTATGCGAATTTTGGTATGGATAGTCATATTAATTGTTAACGATTATTGAAACGATAATTTTTTTTTATACGTGAGATTTGGTCGGACTGTTTTTTAGTCGATATGCAAATAATTGTAGATTTTTGGATAATTTTTTATCCATTATTTTCTATTTGAATGATTACAAAATAAAGTCATCTTAAAAATTTTTTAAAATTATATTTTAGATTCGGTTATATTTCAATTGGAAGAAAAATCTGTTATGATTGTTTAAAGATTTTTTATACATCATTTTTTGTTTGAACCGTGAAAAAAAATCATATTATAAAAAATTTAATAAGTAAATAAAATTGTTATTATAAAAATTTGAAGAGGTAAATAAAATTGAAGAAATATATCTTAATTCTCGTAGCATATTATTGTATTTTAATTAAATATAAATATAAGAGGGTATAATAGTAATCATACATATTGGAAAAGTTTGAATTTCCATTACCAATTAAGATTAGTAAATAACCTTAAATGTAATTCTGATTCATTATGTTTACCCCACACTCACTACAAGAATTAACGTTTTTAGCGACGAATAGACTTGTGACGAATAGCGACATGTCGCAAAACCTGTAACGAAATAAACACACGTTGCATACCATGCGACGGTTTGATCGTTCCATCGCAAATCATGTGACGAAAAAGTCATGCGTCAATAGTCGTGCGACGAAAAATGGCCAACGTCGCAAGTACCTGCGACACATGACTAATATCGTCGCAAAGGTGGTTGCAACGTACACTCGCCCATATCGCACCCTGTGCAACGAAAGGGCTTGAGCGTCAATAGTCGTGCGACGAAAGGACATTTTTTTTTTCTGTTCTCCTTTTCTTTCACAAAAACACACCAAATTAGCTTGTTTTCCACCATTTTCAATCATTTCTTATTTTTCACTAATTTTAGCAAGCTTGAACAATTTACTCACGAATGATATTTTTAACTTGCCACAAAATAAATAATTGCAATAAAATATACAAAAATAATCAAGTTTAATTATAAATAATCATCATAAATGAGAATTATCATGCCCCATCGAAAATTGATATCCCAATACAACAAGTTATCATAATGAGTCTGGGACACGCCAGAAGCGTGGTAGACCTATGGGTTCCAAAGATAAAAATCCTCATAAAAGAAAAACAATCAATAATCAAAATGATCCAATAAAGGATATGGATGTTCTAAAAGAAATCCAGAATACAACTACTGATAAAAGTATTGATGGGAGTCAAATACTTGAGGATAATAATGAAATTTCTATAAACTATGTTATATCATGAAAAAGATGAAACCGAAATGATATAGTTGTTGACAAAATTTTTCTTACAATGTTGCTCATGATATTATTCATGAAGATGATGATTCTGGTCCAAAATCTATCGAAGAATGTCGACCTAGAAATGATTGGCTTAAATGGAAAGAAGCAATCGAAGCAATCCAAGCAGATCACTTTCAAAACGTGAGGATTTTTTTACCAGAAGTCCTAACACCAGAAGGTGTCAAACCTGTAGGATATAATTAGGTATTTGTAAGGAAAATAAATGAAAAAAATGGGGTCACAAGATATAAAGCGAGACTTGTTGCACGAGGATTCTCGCAAAGGCCTGGTATTGATTATGAAAAGACATATTCTCCTTTAGTGGATGCAATAACATTAAGATATCTAATTGGTCTGACTATATATGAAAAACTTAGCATGCATCTAATGGATGTAGTCACAACATATTTATATGAATCTCTTGATAATGACATTTATATGAGAAGCCCAGAAAGATTTAAAATTCCAGAAACATATAAATCAAGTTCTCGAGAACTATATTATTCTATAAAGTTACAGAGATCACTATATAGATTAAAACAATCAGGATGAATGTGGTATAATCGCTTGAGTACATATTTGTTGAAAGAATGATATCAAAATAATCAAACATGTTTGTGTGTTTTTATATAAAAAAAAAATCACAGTCAGGATTTGCTATTATAATTGTATATGTTGATGACTTAAATATAATTGGAACTCCTGAAGAGTTATCAAAGACAATAGAATATCTCAAGAAAGAATTTGAGATGAAAGATCTTGGAAAAAATAAAATTTTGTCTTGGCTTACAAATTAAACATTTAGCTGATGAAATATTTGTTCATCAATCAACTTATACAGAAAAAATCTTGAAAAGGTTCTATACGGATAAAGCACATCCATTGAACATTCTAATGGAAGTTCGTTCACTGAATGTAAAGAAAGATATATTTCGACCTCGAGATGATAATGAAGAACTACTTGGTCCTGAAGTACCATATCTTAGTGCAATTGGTGGACTTATGTGTCTTGCTAATAATACAAGACTTGATATTGCATTTTTAGTAAATTTATTAGCGAGATATAGTTCTTGTCCAACAAAAAGACACTCGAATGGAATTAAACATATACTTCGTTATCTTCGAGGAACGATTGATATGAGGTTAGTTTATTCTAACAAATCCAATTTTGATATAGTTGGTTATACAGATTCTGGATATTTATCTGATCCACACAAAGCTAGATCTCAAGCATGTTATCTATTCACATGTGGAGGTACTGTTATATCATGGCGATCAGTGAAACATACCATCAAGGTTACTTCTTCAAATCATGTTAAAATCCTCGCAATTCACGAGGCAAGTCGAGAATGTGTATAACTAAGATCAATGACTCAACACATTCTTGAAACATGTGGCATGTCTTCTGGTAAACATCTTCCGACAATTTTATACGAAGACAACACAACATGTATAACCCAAATCAAGGGAGAATATATCAAAGGAGATAGGACAAAGCATATCTCACCAAGACTTTTCTACACCATGATCTTGAAGAAAATGGTGACATCAACGTACAACAAATTTATTCAAAAGATAATTTGGCAGACTTATTTACAAAAGCATTACCAATTGCAACCTTCGAAAAATTGGTGCACAACATTGGAATGCAGCGACTTAGAGATCTCAAATGATGTTTCCATGAGGGGAGCAAACATATTGTATTTTTATATAAAATATGTACTTTTTTTCCTTCACTAGGATTTTTCTTTTCCATTGGATTTTTTCCTAGTAAGGTTTTAACAAGGCATATATTATACAAATTGACATCTAAGGGGAGTATTATAAATGTATGGAAAAATAGATGTTCATTTCTCATATAACCATGTTTCAGCCCCCCTTTGGTCATGTGCTTTCCATGTGTCATAAGCGTACTCATGTTTGGTGTCGGGTTTTGCCTCTATTTTTTACAACATGTTTGTTAAAATTTGACTCTTTATTTTGTTAAAATTAGAAAAAAAGGTGTTGAAAAAGTTTTTCCATGCAAAACCCAATATCTAATGTGTAAACTGGGTGGAAGTTTGTAGCAACTTGTCATGAGGCCTGATTTTCTATTGCTTGGATATGTCACCTCAATTGTGTAGGGAAAAAAACCTCCCACCACTAGGAATAAGCAGAAATAACTGAGAAATTTAAAAGATACCAACAAAATAAGAGACACAAGAATTTACGTGGAAAAACTCCAAACCCGGAGAAAAAAAACCACGACAGAAAGAAATTCCACTATGTGAAAAATTGTTACAATCACATAGAATTCTCTCCCCGACCCCAATTACAAAAACACTCTCCAAAGCTTATACCACTCACACCCTTTTCCCACTCTCAGACCAGAGAATATAAAGAGGGAATTTAACTAGAGCTAGTACACCAAGCTTAAAGTGTTTCTAATTGGGATGCTTTGAAACCAAAGCCATAGACTCCTTTTATAATGCCAAGAGCCCATCACTTTCCTAAACCTTTTAGATGTAGGACAATTCATCACTTTCCTAAACCTTTCAGATGTAGGACAATTCATCACTTTCCTAAACCTTTCAGATGTAGGACAATTTTCCTTCTAAATATATTGTCAAAACCCAACAATTTCCACCTTGACAAGATATTTGAAGAATCCACATCTCTTGCTGCATCATTGTCTTTACCGACAATCATAATCCTCAACAGAGAACTATAACCTACTCCACCATAAAAGTAGACCACTTGGAATGTCACCTTCCAAGACTTTTCTTTTTCGTCACATGCCGATATACCCAGCTGAAATTTATGGTGCAACTTCCACCTACTTGGCTCACCCGGAAGTTCTTCAGCCATCGACATAACTTCCACCACACACCTTGCATAACCGCCAAGTCAATGCTCGTGTGCAAACTTGTGGAACCGCTAACATCACATCCTCTATCATGGCAAAACGGAAATACCATAAGGATGAATTTTGTCTTTCTTCAGTAGATGTCACCATCTCCCCTGACGAGAGAGACCATGTTAGCATCCAACCCAGAGCCTTTTGACGAACTTGCTCTGTTAGGACAATTTCTTTTCATGTGTCCAGACTGTCCGCATTCCCAGCAACCTTTCTTTTGCACAGAGTCTTTCTTCTTCCAATTGCTAGCTACCAGTGTTGAATCCTCCTGCGAAGTACGCCCGCCACTCTTCAACCTTCTTTCCTCTGATAGAAGTTTACTAGTAGCTTCCGCAAAATTCAAAGTCTCATTGCCATGCATCAAGATTGGCTTCATGTGTTCGTAAGAAGGCGGAAGTGACAAGATCAGCCTAAGAGCCTTATCCTCATCCTCTATCTTCACTCCGATCACCTCCAGCTCAGAGAAGATGCCATTGAGAACACTCAGATGATCTGAGATTTTCATACCTTCCTCCATTCGCAGCGTGTGAAACTGCTCCTTCAGGTACAACCGATTTGAGATGCTCTTTGCCTGATACACCGCTTCAAGCTTCTCCCAAAGCTCTTTGGCTGTCGAAATTCCATGCACATTTGCAAGAATATTCTTAGCCAAATTTAGTCTGATTGCACTTGCAGCTCTCAAATCTAATTCATCCCATTCTTCATCGCTCATGCTGGACTTCTTAGAACCTCTGCTGGAACCACCACTGGACTCCGTTGGATCACCATCACCGCTTAACTTTTCAGGAACACCACAACTTGGTCTTCCCTTCAAAGCCTTGTGTAACCCAGATTGTATCAGCACATCTTTGACTTGCACTTGCCACAAGCCAAAATTCATCTTTCCAGTCAAATTTCTCCACATCAATCTTTCTTTGGACTCATAAAGCTTGACATATCTCGCTTCCTCCTCTAGTGAATCTGCAAATAGTGAACAACTATAACCCGTTTCAAGAAATCTTTTCTGATGTGGAAGCTCAGACAATGCTGCAACCACAGAGCATACTTAGAAACTCAAGAAACTTCAAACCTAAAGCTCTGATACCACTTGTAGGGAAAAAAACCTCCCACCACTAGGAATAAGCAGAAATAACTGAGAAATTTAAAAGATACCAACAAAATAAGAGACACAAGAATTTACGTGGAAAAACTCCAAACCCGGAGAAAAAAAACCACGACAGAAAGAAATTCCACTATGTGAAAAATTGTTACAATCACATAGAATTCTCTCCCCGACCCCAATTACAAAAACACTCTCCAAAGCTTATACCACTCACACCCTTTTCCCACTCTCAGACCAGAGAATATAAAGAGGGAATTTAACTAGAGCTAGTACACCAAGCTTAAAGTGTTTCTAATTGGGATGCTTTGAAACCAAAGCCATAGACTCCTTTTATAATGCCAAGAGCCCATCACTTTCCTAAACCTTTCAGATGTAGGACAATTCATTACTTTCCTAAACCTTTCAGATGTAGGACAATTTTCCTTTTAAATATATTGTCAAAACCCAACAAATTGGTAGGTAAGTGTTTGCATCCCTAAGTGCAAGTGCGGAGGGTAGTCTTGTGTGTGATTATATACCATTTTACCTTAGAGACGTAATTCTTGAGTTCATGGTTCTTCCTCTACTTGATTTGGTGGGTTTGTTCTTAATGTGGTTGTGGATTTATCGACTCTTAAAATCTTTTCGTTTTACTTCTATTCCTAGTATATTTCTTCTAGCTAGTTGCTTCCACTCTAAGGTTTTTAGTGTCTTTTTTTCTTTTGCCTTGATATCGGGCTATGAGGTCCTTTCATTTTAAAGCAACTTCATTTTGGCTTAAAAAATTATCAATGCTAGTTGGATTTTTTCTTTTTTTTCTTTTTCTAGTAGTAGAGATTCTCAACTACCAATTCATATACTTTAGACCACCACTAAGTTCAATTTTAGGTCTACCAATCAATTTCAAATGAGGGAAGAGAATAATAATGATAAATGAACTGTCACTATAATAATAAGCCTAATTTATACACCATCTCCTTAAAATATATATGGTTGATTTCAATCTTTTTTCTAATGCATATTAGAGGTTGAACTTGATATGAATAAAATTAGAAGTTTTAACTTTTAAAACAATATGAAAAAAAAAAACTTTAAATATTCAAGCATAGTCGTAAATTAAAATATTTTGTATAATTTAGTCCAAAAAATAAATGAATGTCGCCTCCTCGAGCGGTAACCATTTCGATCTTCATTTTATGCGATAAATTTTATTAGTCATATATTTCATTAATTGTTTAAATTTTTTTTTGGTAGTCAAAGTAAAACATGTATGATAAGATCAAATGACACCCACCTATTGTATCTATGCATATTTTAAAATTAAACTTGATTCTTGCTATAAGGCTCGTCTATTCAATGATTTAATTAAGAAAATATGGCATCATTTGTTAAATGAGAATAAACATCTTTGGTTAAATTAGAATAAGTTAAAACAAAAATTATATTATAAGGAAAACAACAACCACAGATGTCATAATGAAAATGATATATGCACGTATTATTGCGTTTATGGAAGTGCTTGTGTAACCAAAAGTAAAGTGAAACTATATTGGAGTTTATTTTATTGATTACTATTTAGAATAGAAAACGAATTTAAATTTAATTACTATCCAATCAACAACAAATTTTAGGGTAAAATTTCATTATAAAATAAAAAGTTATTTATGGAATTAGAAAATCGATATTTTTAAAATTATAATTCAAACTAGAGGTAGAGCCATACCAATATCTTGATCATCAATTGAATTACTCTCCCGTTGAAAAGAAGAACCGTGCAAATGATAAGAAAATATCAAATACTTTTCTAAATCATAAATCTTAAATTGAGGTGAAAAATGAAAATGATAAAAAAATAATTATTTCTAATTAAATAAAGATATCATAAAGACTCCAATTAATTACATGAAATTTCATATATTTGAATATTTTCTTAAAAGAATATTACATAAAAGTGGTGAAGATTTGAACTTTTCAACTCATGAGAAAAAATATAAATGCCTAATCACTTGAGCTATCACCGAAGTTACAAATTTTTATATGAACGTGAAGCAAGATAATCGAGCATTTATTTACTTAAAAAAAAGTTAATGTATTTAATCTTAAGGGCAATATTTTAATAAAAATATCTTTTTCGTTAACTATATATTTGCAAATGTAATATTAAGTATATGTAGATAAAAGGTGACTATGATGTGGGTTCAACAAAATTAGGAGAGTTCGAGGGTTATTGCATAACTCCATTGTTATTCATTCCTACACCTAAACGATTGAGTTTTATAGCTAGGTGTTGGGGTTCCTTTTGCCCCTTTGGTGTATAACATATTCTATGTTCAATTTAACAATGGAAACTTTTGAATGTGGAGTATTTGAGTTTGACATCAAGATTTTTTTTCTCTATTGAATTGAATTAATACGTGGGTGAGAATTCGAACTTTTGATTTTCCAATCAAGAATCTTACCCCCGTAATTTAATTATTGAAAATACCGCTATTATTGATTAGGGAAATTGTATGACTACACAAAGATTAATCAGCAACAAACTGAGGGTTAAAGGTATATCCACTACAAGAATTACAGTCATTAGCGACAAAATAATTACGTCGCTAAAACGAATATTTTGGCGCAAAAGACCTTTAGAGACGAAATATTTTGCATCACAAGCTTCGTCGCCGAAGCGTAGTCTCTGAAGCCCATTTGCGATACATAAACACTGTTGTCGTCACAGGTTGCGACGAACGATCGATTTGCGTCGCAAATCAAAATGCGACGGACAAATCTATCCGTCGATTTGAGGTCTGCGACAAAACCAAATTTTACTCTTTCCTTATAAGATCGAAGTCTTTTATAGACTCCGGATTTGAAATTACAATGCAATGCGAAAAGATAAGATTCAATCCGACAGGACAATACCCCTGACTGGATTGATATGACAAAAGATAAAATGATTACAAAAAACAAAATGTACGAAAAGTAAAAGATATGCACACTACTATTTACATACTATTACAATAATGTGTACTACTATTCCTCCACCATCTTTTGTCGTATCCCTTTATTAAATGACTTAATAAAGATGATAATTGTTGTCCTTATCTGATAGGTTCGAATATCATGTCAAATCACTTTTCAGGCGTAAAGGCAAGGTGTGCTGACCAACGGATTCATTACTCATCTCGAGATTTATTACCGGGACCACACACCGCAACAGTCATTCTCATCAGTCTTTTTTGGTGATTCTTCATAATTTTCTTCTGCTACGAGATTCGTGCATTTTCTTTATGTCCTGATGTGGAGTTTATAATTTATAATTTTATTATAATGTACAACATTTTTTTTTACATTGGTTGGGAATCTAGAAATAAATCATTGATATCATATTTATCATCTTCTTCTACTTCAGAGTTTTGTGGAGAAGATGAAGATGCTATTGAAGTAACTTGATTTAAAATTTTTTGTAAATCTGCCTCTGTTGTTGTTCGTGCTAAGGCAGCTAGCAGCTTTGATTTGGAATTGAGAAACTCTGCATTTTTCTTTTTTGACAGGTCTTGGAGGTAGCCATTATCGGAAAACCATTGCTTCACTTCTATGATTCCTGCGTGAGAAAAGTTGTACTTGTCCCACCATTTGATTTGTAAACTTTTACGATTTGTTTGTAATAAGTGTATGTATTGATTTGGAAATTCCAACAGAATATCCAAGGGGTTTGAAAGTATAAACAAAAACGCATTGTGAGTGGGAATGCATTTTTGTCTATTGTCTGAGAAAAATAATGGAATGATTCTTGAATAGGAACTGGGAAGATTTCTTCTGATGGGTCGAAAGTCTTCCACCATTTGATAAACCAGAATGGGTAATCTATTTTGTAAGCATTTTGACAGAATTGAATAAACCAAGAATGCTCATAATTTTTGTACCACATTACTTTGTACCAAGCTTCAACGTAATCTCGGTACGAGTATGTCTGGGGATTGAATGGTTTTGAAAGTGTTCTTTCTGTGGAGATACTTTGATTCCAATTGGTAGGGTTACCTTAAAATTTTTTAGCTTTGAGTATGCAATTTTTAAAGGATCATTTATGTCCGGGATATGAGTTATCTGGACAGATTTTGAGTCTACAAGGATGAATTCATAATATTTCCTTGTTTTGATCAAGGATTCTGGTAAGAAATAGAATCATTGAGGATACATATTTGGAATAATTTCAACAATTGAACTACCATCGAATTCAATTTCGACGATTGGCTCAGAAATTTGAAGTGGTTTTTAGAAATAATTTTTTATTTCAGGTTTAGGGATAAACCTTTTGGGAGGATTGACGACTTCAACAAAGGTTGTAGGGGTTGAAGATCCCTGTTGAGATGAAGATGGAGTAGTAGGTGAGACGGAAGGTCTCAATGGTGTAACGACAGTAGGCCGTATGAGAGAGGTTGATGACCTCGGTGGTGGAGTTAATGACTCCATTGAATCTCTTATTTGAATCGAGGCGCTTCTGGTTCTTGGGTGATTCACTTTAGTGAAACCCAGAGGAATGTTTGAAGAAGAGATTGGGCTTTTGCCCTTTGAAGATGAGGCTTTGCGTCGTTGATCACTCATGTTTCGAAATAGAGAGAGAAGAAGTTTTCTTTGTGAGAAATTCCCTTGAGAGATAATCTGCAAGGGGGTTTTGAACTCCTTTTATAGGCAAGATTTGGAAATCAAAGCATGACAAGATAGCTTGTCATCTTGCAAAAATTTGTTTTGAAACAAGATTTTTAACATCCTTCTCTAAAACGAATTTAGAAGCTCTTGAATTCGTTTTAATTGTAAAATGTTTATTAATTAAATTATCTTGAAATTTTTGAACACACAAAACTATTGCCAAAATCTCCTTTTTTACTGTTGAATAATTTTTTTGAGTACTATTCCATATTCCAGAATGAAATCGAATAATTGATTCGTTCTTATCTATACACTATTTTAGGATTCCTCCATATCCTATGTCGGATGCGTCGGATTCCACTATGAGATTTGCCTTTGGATTTATTAGACTTAAACAGGGTATTGATTTGACTAAGGTTTTAATTGATTTGACAGCATTTTGTATGCTTATCCGACCATGGCTCTGGATTCTTTTTTAGCCTTTGAAAAGGTGGCTTGCAAATAGGCCTTAGGTTTTGAATAAAACCTGAAACATAATTGAGGCAGCCTAAAAATCGTTGCAATTGAGTTTTATCTAAAATTTGATTAGGAAAATTTGAAGCGAATTCAATTGATCTTTGTATCGGTTTTACTAGACCCAAATGAATATCAAATCCTAAAAATCGGATTTGGGTTTGAAAAAGTTTAATTTTTGGGAGTGATACTGCCAAACCATTTCGTTTAATAATATCAAGAAATATATTGAGGTGTTTAAAATGTTGATCTATATTTTGAGAAAATATTAGGACATCATCGATGTAAACAATTGAAAATTCTTGAAAAGGGTTGAATATATCGTTCATAATTTTTTGAAATTCTGATGGAGCATTTTTTTAACCCGAATGACATAACATTCCATTCATATTGGCCAAAAGGGACATTGAAAACGGTTTTGTATCGATCCTTTTCAGAAATTTGTATTTGCCAGAATTCTGATTTCATATCAAATTTTGAGAATATTTTAGAGTTTGAAATTCTTTTAAGTAAATCTTGTTTATTTTGAATTGGATATCTTATCCATTCTAACACTTTATTGAGTGGTTTGTAATTAATAACCAACCTTGGAACTCCTCGTTCCTTTTCTGCTTGATTATTGACATAGAATGCGACACAAGACCAAGGGCTTTTAGACGGTCTGATGAGTCCTTTCTGCAAAAGATCATCTATTTCCTTTTTGCAATGGGTTAATAATTCAGAATTCATTTGAATTGACCTAGCTTTTGTAGGAATTTTTTCTTCATTGAAATCTTTGGTATAAGGGAAATTAACTATATGTTGTTTTCTTTTCCAAAAGGCATTTGGAAGATTTGAACAAACCTCACTTTCTAATTTTGTTTTGAAATTAGATATTTTGTCTTGTATTGATTTTCTTTTTAATTCTTCATCTATTTTCTTGTATGAAATTTCTTCCTTTAAGAATTGAATTTGTTTTTGTTTGCTCTCTATAATATTTATGGATTTTTGGACCGTTGTTTGTTGTAAATTATGGATTTCATGGCGGGTTATTGGACTTGTAAACTTGAATATTATTTCTTGTCCCAATATATTGGATATTATTCCTTCTTCCGATATTGATATTGGGTATAATTGAGTAAGAAACGGCGTCCCTAAAATCAACTCTTGACCTAGGTATTTGACTAACAAGAAAGAGTTTACAAAATATACTCCCTTGTTGCAAACATGGACTTTTGACAATTTGTAATTAATCATTAATTGTTGATTGTTTGCACCTTGGAGTGTTTCTGATGTTTTTTCAAAGTAAATTGAGGGTATTAATCCTTCTTGGATGCAGTTTTGATCTGCACCTGAATCAATTAAGGCACGTAAAGTGATTTTGAAGTCATGAATTTTGAGGGTCACTAAAGAGTACCATTTTTGAAATCGAATGCTTGAGATAGCTCCAACGAAAGATTCTTCTTCTTCATTTGGAGTTTCTTCAGCTTGGGATTTCATTTGAGACATTTCTAGTCGAAGATGAAATATCTCACGATCAGTGTCATTTTTTATTTTATTGACTTCTCTTTTTAGGTTATTAATTTCTGCTTGAAGATCTTGAATAGTGATTGGTTTTGGTTCCTCGAATTTTTTGATAACGTTTTTCCATTCATAGAGTTTGAAATTACTAGTTTCTCCTTGTTCTTTCTTTTCGAGTATTGAACTTTTTAGGCTATGAAGAATTGATTTTTTGAGTTCTACGTTGTCTATTTCATTAACAATGTTAAGTAAAGTTTCTTGGTCTTTGGTTAGGACACATATGCATCCTGAACAAACTCTTTTGCCTTCCTTTTCTTCTCATCATATTCGCTGTCGGAATATGAATGAGTTTCTTCTTGTAATTCAAGTATTTGACTTTTATCAGAACTATAAATTGACTCTTCAGAATCAGATTGGATGATGTTTAGAAGTTGATGTTTAATTTCATTATCAATTTCTAATTCATTGTTCTTCTTTTTCATAGGACACTTATTTGCATAGTGTCCATGTGATCAACATTTATAGCATTGAATCTTTTCTTTTGAATGTCCACCTTTATAAGTGAGTCATTTTTTAGTATAAGAATTATAGGGCTTTCTATAATTCTTTCTTTGGAATGACCTATATGGTCGATAATTTTGTCTTTCTTGATGTTTTCTGTATATCTTTATAACAGTTTTTCGGACTGCAGAGGGTGGATGGACTTTTCCACATCCATATTGATCACAGAAAATTTCTAATTCTGCCTTTTTTGAACCAAAGGTTTTGTTTAGTTTTGTTTGAACTTTGGATTCATTGCATAGACGGATACCTTCACTTATTATGAATGAAGTTAAATTTCCATAGGTTAGACTATCCCAAGGAATTTTTCCGTCATATTTGGCATTTAAATCGATTTTGACTCTTTCAGCAAAGTAATTGGGAAGTCCTTTGATGAATTGTTCCTTCCAAATTGAGGAAGAACAATCATCTCTAATTAAGACTTTACTTAGGAACATATCTTTGTACCGTCTAAAGTCTCCTAATGTTGGACATTTGAGATTTAGAAGTATTTCAGCCGATCTGGCTTGATATTGAGCTGGATCTCCTATGAAGGCGTTTGTTATAGTATAGACGAGAGTGTTTACTGCATCGTCTATTTTTTCTGCTATTTCAACTGTTTGAGGTAATTGACCTTCTACCTTGAGTGTTTGTACTATTTTTTCAGTACTAGAATGATTTAAGATATAGTGGCGATCACCTTCTTTTAGGTATTGATCCCACCATTGTTTTAATTGTCCTGTGAATCCGACAACGAGAAGTTGTGCTATCTCATGATCTCTCTTGCCTCTTTGTCTATAGGCATTGGAGGCGATCAACATCTCGTTTATTACGTTTATGATTATATAATCAGATATTTCGTCCACATTCCATTCGTGGATGGCTAATCCATCATAAACGGCTTGGGTCATTTGTGTTTTTTTCTTCAAATTGAATATCTGGGAATGATGGTTGAGGATACCAATTCCTCATTGTTGAATATTTTGATATTTTTGATTTTGTACCAATTTTTAAGACTTCATTTGGAGACTCGATTCTTTCTTCATTTAGAGAAAGATCCTTAGTCTTTTGGATAATTTGGTCAATGATGGAATCCTTTATAACATTTATTGTGGGAGTTGTTTTTGAAATATGAAGGTTGTTTAGCTTTTCTTCTATTAAAGCTAAAGTTTCTTCTTCTTTAGTTCTTATTTTAATTTTGCTATCAATGATTGTAGGTTTAAATAAAGGAATTGATTCATCTATTAGAGGTATTAATATTCCTCCATTTGAAGACGAAGCAATGAAAGGTTTTGATATTTTTCTCTCAATCCTCTCTACTTGATTTGCGATTGTGGAAAGAATTTTATTGGAAAAATTATTTTGAAGTTGAATATTTTTTATATCTTTGAGGGTAGGAACATTTTTCTCTTCCTTCTCACTGATATTTTTAAATGGACTAGCTTTGACCTTTTCTCCATAAATTGTTTCAAATTCTATCTCTTCTAGGGGAGGATGAGTTGAGTGAATATTCCCCATTTGGTTTGTTTTCCATGTTTCTAGCAACATATTGATTTCGTTTTCAGATTGTTTCATCCATGTAAAAAATGGAATATTTTGCTCTATTTCTTCCATAAATGAATACCATTTTGACCTGATTTCAGATCTTTGGTTTTCATCATATTTTTGGAAAAAGGCATTCCTTTTTGTTTTATTTTTTATTGAAAGGAAGTCCTTTTTTAGTGCTTCTTTGTTAATTGAAAATCCTTCAATAAGAACATTTAATTGACTAGAGAACATAGATCGATTATCCATGTCCTGTTTGGGTTGGAGATTGTGGTTGTGCTTCATAATGAACATTTGCTACATTTTGTTCTATATTGACCGATTTCACTCATAACGAGTTAGATCGATCAAAATAGAATTTTGAGTCGGCCACGAGGTCAGCGAGAAGTTCGAGAGGTACTTGGTCTTTAGGACATGAATTCCTTGACTTATTAATAACCTCTGTTTCTTCTGAGAATTTAATTTTAACGACCCCATCTGTCTGTTCAATAATTAGGGCTAAATTTGAATTTCTTTTTGGTGGAGTGAAAGCTTAGTAAGCTTGCACGTTGGATTTCTAGTGATTTGTTCCCAAGATAAACTTTTTGGGACAGTAATTGAGGACTTATCTAGATTTGCTTCTATAAGGATTGTTGATCCCTTTGGGGAAGACCTTAAAACTCTTGGAGAAATGTTTGTATTCATTAATTTGTAACAAATTCTAAAAATCACCAACTGCGAGTGAGATTCTTCTTGAATATTAAGATTTTTGTATAAACATCCGGCTATCAAGGAAGATAGGATGTTTGGATCTTGTAAGGAAAGAGTAAAATTTGGGTAACAATTGAAGAAAATTGGTCCTTTTTCGAGGTTAGACTGAACCACCCCGAGAAGAGAGTTTGAGAAATTAAAGTGTCTTTTATCTCTTAAAGAGACTAAGACAGGTATATCTAAGCCTAGCCTGAATAAAGGCTTGATGGCAATTTGTACTAACCCTCTCTTATCAACATGATCTTTTGCTACAACAATAAATGATCTTATTCCATCAGTATATTTTTTGCACAATCTATTTCGAAGTTTTATCCAATTTTTATCCATATTTTATCCTAGAAAACATAGGATGACAATAATCGTTAATTTGATTAATTATGGGAGAAACTCTAAACTCCAAACTTTAATCCATATATCATATTTTAATCCAAATCATATACTACTTTTCTAATTCATATCATGTTTTAAATTACTTATCTAGCAATAAAATTTCTACACAAATTCTTGACCAATATCTAAATTAAACTTTAGCATCTAAGTCTACACACAAAATAAACCAAAAGTATTGAAATTGGAAGTAACTATGAAAATGAAAAAAAAAAACCTTGAGAAAATACAAAAACCTAACTTTCCGACGATGAACAAATTTTCTAGCGGCTTTTTCAGTAGCTTGTTCGGTGGCTTTCAACGCTCCGATACCGATCTCTCCCTTTGAACTTTCCCCTATATATGAAACGAAAGGAAATGAGAAAAGAAAAAATGAAAACGCTTACAAAGACGAAGAGAAAACAACATTATCGGTCTGGCGGCTACTTTTCACCCCTTACTGTCGCTCTCCGACCGACAGCTTCGTGCTCCTCCCCCACTCTCTCCTCTGTCTGAAACCAAAAAATGAGCTCACGGACGAAAATGAAAATGAAAACGGAGGGGTTGTTTATTTAGGCCTTGCAACGCATTTAATGTTTTGTCGCAGACCACGACGAACCTGACCCTTCGTCGCAAGCATTTAAGATCCTTGCCCAACGATCTGCCCGAGGCGTTCAATCCCACATGACGCTGCGACGAACAACAACCTTTGTCACATAAAGTTGCGACGGAAGCCATGCAAGTGTCGCAACATTTAAAGATCTCTGCTCGAGGCGTTCAGTCCCACGTGACTTTGCGACTAAAAAAAGCCTTTGTCGCATAAATCTGTGACGGAATCCATCCAGTCGTCGCAAACCTTGTTCAGCGGTATACTCGAGGCCATGCGACGATAGATCTGAATGTCGCATGACACCATGCGGCGAATAGCCCTGTCAGTCGCAACTCTTAGCCGTTGGACAACTTATGCCTTTCAAACATCTGTCTCACATTCATGGCTGCGACACAGGTTTCTTCACGTCACATATATGTGCGACAAAGAGTGGTTGTCGTCGCTTTCCTTGCGACTAAAGTCTTTGTTCGTCGCAGTCCTTGCGACGAACAACTCTATTCGTCGCTTGTCGTGCGACGAAAGTAAGGTTTCATCGCAGCCTTTGCGACGTTGCTTATTTTTCATCGCATTCTTTGCGACTATCTGTTTTTCGTCACAATGTCTTCATCGCTAAAATCGAAGTTTCTTGTAGTGATCCTTCCATACTTGAATCAAGGATGGACTTATGTCATATTATAATTAGTGCAAGTAAAGGGTAGGTGTACGTTAAGGATGCCCAAGCTATCTATTGTCAAATTGACAAAGATGTACCACAAATTATGGAGGTGTATGATGTGGTATCACATACATTAAATTAAAGATATGTTTGGCCTAGGCCATGTCATAGCCAATGATTATTATTAATGTAACACTCTAGGCCCAGGTTTAAACCAAGGTTTAGACTTGAGTCTTTTAGGTTAAATAATTAGTTGTCATCTTTTTGCTAGGATTTATCCTCTAAAAGCCTTATAATTTGTATACATTTTATTTATGAATAAAATAATTATGTAGTTATATTTATGTGGAATATTTATTATGTATTTTATAAAAATTTCATGTTATTAATGCAAATCATACCAGAGAAACATATTAAAAATAAAACTTAAAGAGTCTATTATATATGGATCATGTTCGATACTCTATCCTAGTAACATTATTAATATGACTCACCTTATCTCAATTATGTGTTTATGTAGAGTGGAGACATGTGAGTAGAAGTATCATATGAGTTTATATAAATTAAACCACAAAATATTAAATCTTTCTTTAAAATTCGTTAAAAAAATGGAAAAATATTTCACAAGATAATCATATGCAATTTTAACTTGAGTGAATCCATTTCTGCCTATAAATAGGGATATTCACGGGGCAAGGTAGAGACGAGGATGTCCCCATCCCTACCCCTATTTTATTTCTCATCCCTACGAAATTCTCTGTTAAATTTTACGAGTATCAAGGTAAAAATTCTTGGCAATTATCAAGTTTCTTGTGGGGAATTTTTTAATTTTTTTAATCAAAATAAATTCTTTTTGAAAATTTTAAGCTAAATTATATATAAAAAAAATACTCTTGAACTTTTCTCTTTGTTTAAAAAATATTCATATTTTTTCAAAATTAGTTGCAATATTACCTTGACCTTTCATAAATGTTTCAAAACTGCGTAAAAATACAGATATGGGGGCTTAGAATAAAGATTTTAGGTTTTGAAAGAAGCTCCAATTCAGTGCAAGTGCACACTATCGATACAAGTAATAAAAGTGAGAGTACTCCAAATTATTAATCTCACAGGGAACAATTACAACAGAATTCAAAGATAACATAAAAATATTAAAAAATTGCAATTTTAGTAGCCAAATATAAAAATGATTGGGATGATTTTTGGACAAGAAAGAAATGTCAAGAATAAAAGGAAGGGATCCAAATATGTTTGTGCTATTTTGATTGGAATTGTGGCCTAATTGCAATGGTAATTTCTTGACTCTACTCTTAAGCCATGTAAACTCATTCGACATCTATTCAACCTTCTATGATGATCCTTAAGGACTAAGTGATTAAATTGATATTTTTATGGTTAATACGAACTTCGTTGATTTTGAAACACAATCTTTTTTGTTTTAAAAGTTTTGCCCAATGTTTGAGGTCAAAAACAAATTCCTATATCTAAGTTTTTTTCGTTTATTGCTTATATTAAATCTTAAGTTTATCTAACATTTTTAGATTTAACTTCAATTGATGTATACTAATGTAGTTGATCAATCTAGGTTAATAATAAAAATTAAAAGTCGATAAAAACAGATAAGCTATAGAGTAAGTAAACTTGTTCTTACAATTAGGCCTTTATTCTTTTTTCTAAGGTATTTATTCACATGCTTAAATCCTGTGAACAATTACAACCATTAAAACTGAAAGAAAACAGTGGTAAAAACTGAAGAATAAAACACCTTTATCTCAGCCCTTTCATGATTCATCAATCAAACTCTAGATACGATTGGACTGATTATCGAGGCCTTGTATTGTATAATTTGTATTTGTAGGTGCTGGAGACAAAAAGAAAAAAAAAATAGTAGAAATTAAAATACGTAATGGAGATTGCTAGTAGAAATTTATAGCTTAGGATTTTTGTCAGACCCATCTCATTAATGTCGAGAATTATAATATCCTTAAAATTTTGATATTCCAACTCCAGAATTTCGATTTTTATTCTCATTTTTTGTTTTTGCCCAGATTTGTAATTGTAATTGCAATTACAATTTTTCACTGTGCCCATTCATGCATTCTCCAGAATTGCAATCGCAATCTTGTTGCAATTTTTCACTCTACTCAAATATATATGCACCAACAACAAAGAAATCAACTACATTTTTATACTTTAAGCTTTTTTTTTTTCTTTCTATATTTTGAGATATTCCTAGCATTCCTAAGAGATTTTATTTGATTTACTTCATTTTGCTAACTTTTTTAGATCTAATTAGATGAATTGTCAAGAATAACTTGCATTTTGATGCCAAATAGTTCTAAAAAATGAGAACTAGGTTGTTTTTATTAAGCAGTAATGTATTGGGTCGTTTCTTAATATGTTTGGGTTGTTAATTAATTGTTATTGGGTCTGTGGTTTGTTAAAGTTGTTATAAGGTTTTAACCTCTGTAGTTCTCTTTAAATATTGATTCATTCTATTGTTAATAAACAGAGGAAAATGACTAGCGTCAAGATCCTTCCTTTCCACGCGTGAAGTGTCAGTTTGCGTCAAAGTCATGCAAACCGAAAGCTCTCCCATGTTTCTCCTCACGAACATCTGCAATCTCGTTTCCATACGTCTTGATTCGTCAAATTACATCCTCTGGCGATACCAAATCTCTCCAATTCTTAGGGCTCACAAGCTTTTTTGCTTTGTTGATGGATTGTATCCTGCACCAAGTCCAACCCTGCGAACAGAAACTTGCGAATTGCGTATGAATCTAGAGTATGAGAAATGGCATGAGAAAGATCTAAGCCCTAATCACTCTCATCAACGCCACTTTGACTCAGACAACCCTTTCATATGTCATCGGCTGTCAAACGGCTCAAGAAGTATGGGAGAAACTTGAGAAACACTTCTCTTCGTCAACTCGACTAAGTATTGTTAGTCTGAAATCCGAGTTACAAAATGTTTCCAAGAAATCCACGGAGTCAGTGGATGATTATATTCAAAGAATCAAGTTGATTGTAAACAAGTTAGCCGCCGTTTCTGTTATTGTTGAATCTGAAGATCTGAGTATCTATGTTGTCAATGACCTTCCATCTTCATATAATGTTTTCAAGACGTCTCTTCGCACTCGATCTCAAGCACTTTCGTTCGATGAGTTACATGTTTTGTTGAAAGCCGAATAACTTGCTCTTGAACAACAACAAAAGGCTGATAATACTCCTTCTGTACCTTCTCTTGCGATGACGACAAATTATGATGGCTATGGAAATCAAGGAAAGGGAAACTGGAGAGGATCGGGATGTGGTCGGAATGGCCAAGGTAGGGCAGATACGATGGAATAATTCAAATTCCGGAAGAGGCAATCGACAATCGAATGAGAATCATAGAGGCAGTGGATATCATCAAAATTTCAATCCAAACCATTATCAAAGCCAATCTGCTGAAGGAAGTCATCTGTCTAGCAAAGTAACGTGCCAGATTTGCCAGAAGTATGGCCACAATACCCTTGACTGCTATAATCGGATGAACTACTCATTCCAAGGACGACATCCTCCTACCAAGTTAGCCGCAATGGTTGGCAATGCAAATTCCACTGTTACAGATCCTCAGGTATGGCTAACTGACTCTGGTTGCAATGCACATCTCACTAATGATATGTCGAATCTCAGTGTTTCATCAGCCTATAATGGAGAAAGAGAATGTCGTGGTTGGACATGGTAACTCTCTGCCTATAACTCATCAAGGCTATGGTAAAATTTCTACACCCTCCACTTCCTTTCTTCTAAACAAGCTACTCTGCGTTCCCCATATTTCCACAAATTTAATTTATGAGCATCAGTTTTGTCGTGATAACCATTGCTCCTTTGTCTTTAATGCCTCTTCGTTCACCATTCAGGACAATTGAACCGGCAAAATCCTTCTTCGTGGACCTAGTATAAATGGTATATATTCGTTATCTTCAACATCTTTATCCTCTCCAACAAGTGTTCAAGCCAATATGGGTACTCGAGTTTCAACTACTATGTGGCATGATCGATTAGGCCACCCTTGTTTCTCTGTTCTAAATCGTGTCCTTCATTCCTTTAATTTTCCTGTTTCTCATAACATGTCTCATATTTGTAAGCACTGTCTTGATGGCAAGATGTCTAAATTGCCTTTCTGTTTGTCTTCTCTTCTAATTCACGTACACCTTTAGCTCTTGTTCATAACGATGTTTGGGGCCCTGCTCCTGAGTTAGCAATAAATGGCACTCGATTTTATGTCTCATTCATTTATGATTACTCTAAATATTCTTGGATTTTTTCTTTATGCCATAAACCTGATGTGTTCTCTGCTATCAAAACTTGTGTGCCTCTTGTTGAAAATACTCTGTCTTCGAAAATCAAAATGTTTCGAAGTGATGGTGGGGGAGAATATTGCAGCAATAACCTTAAATAGTTCTTTGAAACTAATGGTATTCCACATTAGAAATCTTGTCCCTACACACCCGAACAAAATGGTGTTGCTGAGCACAAGCATAGGCACATTATTGAAATGGCTCTTTCTATGATTTCAAAATCCTCTGCCCTTCTTAAATTTTGGTATTTTGCCTTTGCCACTGTTGTCTTGTTAATAAATCGGTTGCCTTCTCCATCCCTTGGTCACAAAAGTCCTTTTGAGATACTTTTTCATTCTCCTCCCAATTACACCTTCCTTCGCACATTTGGGTGTGCTTGTTACCCTTATCTCCGTCCTTACAAATCTAACAAACTCCAACCTCGTACTACACAGTGTGTGTTCCTTGACTACCTACTTGGCTTCAAAGGATACTTGTGTTATGATCCTCGTGGTGAGAAGTTCTATGTGTCTCGTCATGTTACTTTTGATGAATCTTTGTTTCCTTTTGCTAACCTTCCTTCTTCATCATCTTCATCTTCTTTCGTTCCTATACTAACCCCCAGTTCTCTTTCCTCCTTCTATCCTCTCTCCTGATTAGCCCCCTAATCCTTCCACCACAATAACCAATTCTTCTTCTCAGCCCACTGACAATTCTCCATCTAATTCCCTTTTAGCCCAGTCTGATGCTTCTTCCTCTTTGCCCTCTGTTTCTCCAGCCCCTGTTTCCTCTGCAATTTTACCACAACCTGCCTTGGGTGATGCAGTGACTGTCAATCTTTCTGCTCTGAATATCCACTCTATGCAAACTCGGTCCAAGTCAGGTATATCAAAGAAAAAGTTCTTTGTGGCAACTATTCAGTCTTCTTCAGCTTGTGAACCCACTTCCTTTACTGTTGCCTCTAAACATGATGTGTGGAATCTGGCCATGAAAGAAGAGTTTGGTGCATTGGTTAAACAAGGTACTTGGACACTTACCCCTCTCTCGTCTGGCAAGAAGGCTATTGGGTGCAAGTTGGTTTATCGTATTAAAAGAAACCCTGATGGTAGTGTGGCACGGTATAAGGCTCGTCTTGTGGCTAAAGGTTTCCATCAAGAGGAATGGGTTGACTATTTTGAGACCTTTAGTCCCGTGGTTAAGAAACCAACTGTGTGAATTTTTTTTTCCTTGGCAGCACAAATTGGGTGGGCTCTTCGACAACTTGATGTTAAAAATGCGTTTCTCCATGGTGAGTCACAAGAAGAGGTTTACATGCAGCAACCTCAAAGGTTTCTCAGCAAGCAGTTTCCTAACTATGTATGCAAGTTGCAGAAGTCCCTTTATGGTCTCAAACAAGTTCTTCGGGCTTGGTTTGAATGTTTCACACCCATTCTTCTCACTTTTGGCTTTGAGGCCTCTCGTAAAGACCCTTCTCTGTTCATACGACATCATCATGGTTCTCTTACATATCTCTTGTTGTATGTGGATGACATTATCTTGACAGGCAATGATCCTTCTTATGTTGATTCTTTGGTTCTACAATTGAAGTCCCATTTTGACATGACTAACTTAGGTGTCTTAACCTATTTTCTTGGACTTGAAGTTCAGTCCAAAATTACTGGTCTTTTTGTCAACCAAACAAAGTATGCAACTGATGTCCTTAACAGGTTTGGAATGTTTTCTACTAATCCTTGTGTCACCCCTTGTTCTGTGGGACCATTGACAGTTGAATCTCCCACGTGCTCTTTAGCTGATATCACTGCATATCACTCTATGGTTAGTGCCCTTCATTATTTGACTTTTACAAGACCAGATATCTCTTTGGTGATGGAGATCTGATCTCCTTGAGCAGCGGAAACGTGTTTGGAATCGTAATAAGCAAGTTTATTTTGGTTGAAATGCAAAAAACCAGTACATTGACAAAATAGAACAAACATGCTTATCTAATCCTAATTAGATATGGAGACATACATGCAAACATGCTTAGTTTAAACAATTAAACTAATAAGGAGAAAGGGATTACCTTTGTAGTTTTTCCTCAACACAGCAACTCCTTACTCCACGAGATTTCAGCAACACAGGAACTTATCTGCTTCTCTGCTTCTACAACAGGACACAACCAATAGAAGAACCATCTATCCTCTGAGTACAACTTAGATCAAAATCCTTTGTGGGAAGGATTCCAACATTTGGATGAACTTTGGGAAATTGAGAGAGAGAAAGAGAATTCTTTCTGTGTAATCAATCGTATGAATGAATCCTTGATCGAATGATCTCTTCTCACCAGGAGAAGAAACCTCGGTAGAGGGCATCTCCTACTCCCTATCGAATAGGGAGTTGGGAGAGAGGGGGAACGTGCCCTCCTAACATGTTCCCTATTTTTATTTAATTATCAATTAATTGTATTAATTAATAAATCAATTAAATCTAATTTAATTTAATTTAATTAAATATCATATATTTAATTTAGATTAAATCACATTTAATCATTTTTTCCTCTAACCTATAGTTTTAATGCACATCTAATGCACATTAAATTTAACCTATAGTTTTCAAATATGAATCACATTCACATTTGAATTTAATATTTGAACTCTTTCAAATATTTAATTCTCTCATGTAATTTAATATGGATCATATCCACATTAAATTTATAATATATAGTTCCAAAACTATATATTATATCGTATTAATATACATTAAATTTATTCCCTTATGAATTTGAACATTTCAAATTCAAATGATCTAAGAACCTTTTACGAGCTAGAAGGTGGACCTAATGGACCTACAGATCAGAAGCTCCAACGATACGAAATTGCTCAGTTAATCTCATTAACCTCTCAATCAACATTCGTTAACTGCTGTTGCTGCATAATTATCCTGGATTCGACAAGTTCTTCAGGAATTACACATCTTTTTACCCTCTGCTCCTTTGCTTCTCTGTGATAACAAATCAACAATCCAACTCACTAACAATCCGGTTTTTCATGGACGCATAAAACATGTAGAGATTGACTTCAATTTTGTGCGAGAGAAAGTGGCCTCTCGTGATCTGTAAGTCAAGTTTATTACCTCCATTCAACAGCCTGTTGATCTACTAACAAAAGCACTGCCTGTTGATCGTTTACATTTTCTTCGGTACAAACTTATGTCTTCATAGACATTCGTTTGAGGGGAGATATTAAACAGTAATGTATTGGGTCGTTTCTTAATATGTTTGGGTTGTTAATTAGTTATTATCGGGCCTGTGGTTTGTTAAAGTTGTTAGAAATTTTTAACCTCTGTAATTCTCTTTAAATATTGATTTATTCTATCCTTAATAAACAGAGGAGAATTACGCAAGTTTTCAGTTTATCTTCAGTTTTCAAACTTTGACCAAATCAACCCTTGGTTTATTGGCCCTAAGAGTTGGCCCGTAGAGCTGGTTAGCCCAATGGTTAGTCGATCTCTGAGCTTAGTTTGTTAGGTTCAATTTTAACTATAACATCAGTCCTCACTCCCTATTTGGAACTTGTAGTTGAAGTTTTAATTGTGATGAGTTAGATGTAGAATTTGAGAGTGTTATCCCCTCATTAGAGCTTTTTCATGTACTTTGTGCTTGATTGTGGCGAGCTAATCTTTGCACATTTGGATTTAAGCGCATCATGAGATCTATTTCAATTTTTTAGTTTGTCAGGAATGACTAACCAAGTCTTTTAGGGTCAACCAACTTCCTAGCTTGTGTCCATTACTTAAGAGTGGAGTTATGTGTAAATCATGCAACGCTCGACCTTATCAGGTTGACTGACCCATCACAAGGCTTACTTCGAATTTTCAAGTTTTTCAAGAGTGACTAATCAAGTCTTTTTGGTTCAACTAGTTTTTGGGCTTGCATTCTTCACCTAAGAGGGAAGTTAAGTCGATTAATTAAGTTAGACTAGCTCTCAGTTTGGATAAGGTTATGTTTTTCAAGAACCGACTGATTCCATTCGATTTTAGGGTTAGATGGGAAAAAAATTGATTCAACTTGAACCAAATCAAATAATTTTTTATATATGTATGTGTGTGTACACACATTTTGTTTACAGTTTCATTCATTCCTTTAGCCTTCAAGCTTTTTCAGGTAAACCTCATTTGTTTATCGTTCCCTCTCTCGTTGTACGCCTCTTCATTTGTTCCCTATGTGTTAGCCTTGTCACTTGTCAATTGTCAGTCACCTCGCCTTGCATCGCCTCGACAGTCGCCAATGTCATGGCACATGTTGTCACCATTACCTCTTCATTGTTCATTCCCACTCAATCTAACAAATGTGGCCTCTTCATTGTTCATTTTCCATATGAAAATAACAAACATTGTCTCTTCATTGTTTGTTCCCATCCAATAGTAGCCATCGTTGCCTCACCATTCATCGTTTACTCTCCCTCTCTTAGCTGGCAACTGACAACTCCATGACCCAACCCGACCTAACCTGACATTGTATGGTTAGGTTAGGTTAGGAAGTTGCTCTTATGAATAAGGTTGATTAGGTTGGAGAATTGACCAACAAAAAAAATTGACTTGATCTAAAAAACTCTCTTAACCTTATCCAACACAATCCGTGTGTACTACCCTTAATGACTCTAATGAAGGTAAGTTCAAATTAAGTCCTCTTACTTTAAACTTGTTACATTTTTTCTAACATCGAAATGTATGTGGCAAACACCACACTTATGTGCAGTGTTCATTGATTTATAAGTCATCTTTTTTCTAAATCAACAAATTTATCATTAAAACACACGTTCACGTAAACTCTCCTTGCCTAAATTTGTATACCAAACTCACATGTTAGTTTATCAAAAGATTTATATAATCATTTAGCAAAGCATAAATGGAAATAATTCAACCTTCAACAACAAAGCCATTTTTATTTATTTATTTTTGTTAATTTCGTGTAATGTATTAACATTGACCATTCTCACATGTGGCTTATCAAAGATTTGTGTAATCATTTAGCAAAGCATAATGGAAATATTCAACGCCTTCAACAACAAAACGATATTTATTTTATTTTATTTTTGTTTACGTGTTATGCAACACCAATATTTAAACTAAAAAATAAACTAGAATTAATTGTCCAAAATTTCCAAACGACTTGTGGATTTCCCTTTGTGGAACCCAACAACCCTCATAAGTTTTTTATTTTTTTTTTTAAATTAAAAAAATATATATAGTTGCATAAAAATGATATTATTATAATTAAGAGAGGAGAGTATTTGGAAAACGCTTAGCACGTAAAGTACTTGACGTAAATGAGAGTGGGATATGAAATTCGAAACAATAATAAGAATCATTTTCTTTATTTTTATTGGCATTTGTTTAATTGACTTTTGGTCACTTTCTATACAACTTTGTTTGGTTTCCTTATCCCAACTTATGTTATATTTTAATAATACATGACAAAAAATGTGTTTTGAGACTGCTCTTTTTAACAACATTTTTGGCAATGATAGAATTATAAACACTGATTAAAAATTTTCTAATAAGAAAATACTTTCATACTTGATATATTATATATCCTTAAAAGTATTTTTGAAGAATTTTAGGTTGAAGACTTGAACTAAAAGTATTCTCCAGGTAAGATGGACTCATGTTGAAATCGACATTTTAGAGATTTTGTAAAAAAAAGTTCTTATGAAGGTATAAATGGTGGCAATCACTTTTTTTTTTAATGGCAATTTTCACTCTTAAATAATTTCCTTTTCGAAATTCTTAGCTTTAAAATTTTTAAAGCTTGTACTAAAAAAACAAATAAAATAAAATAAAATTTTAAAGCTATTTAATCATAATTATAATTAGAGAAATTGTGATAAATGATCACTTTTGAAGAACTATTTGTAGTTTTGGCCAAAAAGTTTAGATTTTGCATTTATGGATTTTCGAATTTTGTGGAAAAAGAAAAAAACAAAATTTTGGGACAAAATTATCCTTATTAAACCGTATATATTATTGATTTTATATATATTTACTTTCCTTATATACATTATTCCAGTTATTAAATTCATATATCTTTAAATGGTATACATATATAGGTTCCATATAAATGATTTTTATTATTAATAGTAATTATCATTAATGTTTACTTTATTACAATTTTTATTCTATTTTCAGTTTTTTTTCTTCCATTTCAAAAAAGTCGAGTTAGCTTTAGATTTTACTTTATTATAATATTTATTCTATTTACTTTATTAAATCGTATATATTATTGATTTTATATATATTTTCTTTCCTTATATACAATATTATAGTTATTAAATTTATATATCTATAAATGGTATAAATATAGAGGTTTATTTCTCCAAATAAATGTTTTCTATTATTATAGTAGTTATCATTAATGTTTACTTTAGTAAGCATTAACAATGAAATAATCTCGTTTTACATGATGCGATTATTAGTTTCTTACTTGTTACATATTTTCTCAGTATTTAACATTTAGTCATTGTATATTTCATATTCAAAATTTAGATTTTCAATCCATTTTCCATTATTATTTTGTTTGTTTTGGGTATTATTTTAACAGATGTGACTACTACATTATATATTTCTATGTTTGTATATAAGTTAATTATTTCGAATACAAATTTTATTCCTCAAGATAGATCAGCCTACATGGAATATATATACACTATATACACATATCATTTAATATGAACTCTTGATTTTATAACATATACATATCAATTAATATAATATCACATCTTTATAATTAATTTTTTTTACCCCTAATTATTATTTAAATAAATCATATGTACAATTTTAATTTGGAGTATGATTTGCTAGAAAAATTATGCATATCATTCATATTTTGTATTTCAAATATCAGAAGTCAATTTAACAAAAAACAAATCTTATGTCATACATTGTCTATAAAAAAAAGTACTAACAAATACATAGGAAATAAAACTAATGAAACTTATAATCTAAAATTGAGACATAAGTATAAAACTTGGATAATCAAAATCTTCAGTAGTAGTGATGATCTTCTCTGTTTTCTTTTTTTTTTCAGCAAAACCAAACCTGGATGTGAATAGTGAAGGCAATAGTTTTAGACGGAACGATATCCTGCAACATAGTTTATAAACATTATAATTTTATAAAATACTGATTTTCAAATATATATTGAACTTACCTTCTTCTTCTCTACATCTTCCATATCCTCATTCGTTTAACCTCAGGTATATATTATATAAACATCATTATTTCTATGTAGTATATTGTACACATAAATATATATTCAAACATATATTATATAAACATTCACCTAAGCATGATCTATGATGGTCATTAGAATATAAGATGGACAAATTAATTTACCAGGTTTTTTAAATACATACCTAGTATATAAATTATATATGGGAGTTTATCGTAATTATATTAATTTACCAGGTTTTTTTAAATAATTATATACACATAAAACTATGTATTAGTACATAATATGCATGATATACCATGATGATCCTTTGTGTTAATTTATAATAATTATATACACATAAAACTATGTATTAGTACATAATTTAACTTCCAACAATTCTTTTTTGGTAAAAAAAACCAAAACAGAGCATGTCTCTTCTAGAATTATTTTGAAATATATATTTCGGTAAACATCATCTCTCTAAAAACTCACATGTGTATTTCTTCAAATTTTATCTCGATGAAAACTCACATACATGCATTTAACCTTCCTCCTGCTAAAACTCACCAACATTTTTTAGTTTTCAACCAAAATACATGTTACATTTTGTAAATAACATTGATATACTAAACACCCAAAGTCTTAGATAACTTACTCTGTGATATGTATTATGTATATTTGACCACAATGCAAAACAAGGCTAGATGAAAGAATCTTTGAAGCATAATGGTTAATCGTAGAGAAATTAAATGAGTTTTGGCGAATTTGTTGGATATTTGCCTATTTTTAGAATTCTTTTATGACATTTGTTTATTTTTAGGAATCTTTTATAAAAATAATTGAATACAGATGTGTGTTTCCTTTTTAGTGTTTTCATTTTATTATTTATTTATTAATATATAATGGGTACAATAGTAATTGGATCTCTAAAAAAACTTTCTTTATTTAAATTGTTGGACATGGATGCAAATTTATAGACTTTTGGACATATTTACAATTTGCCTACTTTAAATGACCCATTTATGTAGTTAACCCTTATAATTATATATAAAATCTACAATATCATTGAGACTTTGGCTTCAATTTTCTATTTGAAGTTAATTTGCCACTACTTACCTAGTTTTTTTTTTCTTTCTAATTTCAATATCACTCTTCTATGTCATCTCTAAATTCATTTTATTGGCATAAATATTTTCTGTGTTCGATATTGCGTTAGTTTTTTCTCTATTTCATATTCATGAAGATAAGTAATTGCAATAAAAAATTTGGAAAGGAAGTGAAAAATCTAATCCGCCTTGTTAATAACAAACAAGACTATTAGATTTAAATCCCAAAAATCCCAAATTAAAATGAAATCAAAGAAGCCAAAGATTCTAATATCAAAATGTTAAGTAACCCTTACAATTTGATCTAACAACCTTGCTTAAAAAAACAAGACTGTTAGAACTCAATTTCAAACACCCAAAACGAATTTTGAAAATCAACTCAAGGAAAGTAAAACCAGATTACCTTGTCGATCAAGCATCTCAAGGCAAGAGAACTTGTATGAGATTCGAATCACTCCACAAGCAAGATTGATCAAGTCAAGCTTGCATGATTCTAAGTATGTAACCTAATCCACATAGAATTGCAAATAAATAGCTAAAAGGCTATCAGAAAAGCTCAAGGCTTCTTTGATTACATTTTTAATCTTCCTTTTTTTTTTTCTACAAGTTACATGGCTTTATATAGCCTCAAAATCAACCCTAGAGTAACCTATGGTCAATTGAAAGGTTGTAACTTACAACTTCATCAATACCATAATGCCCCACTAGCTAAATTTTAACTTAAATCATTGAAAACAAAACTTTAAAACTCAAAATACATTGAAATGGCCATAAATCCGAGATTGGAGTCCCTTGATAGTCTTGAAAGTCTTTGTAACATCTCAGGCATAAATGAAGCTTCACTTGATTTATTTTGAAATCCTTGTTGCACAAATGAAGCTTGGGTTGTCTTTAATAACGCATTTATTGCACTTGAGTTCATTAAATGCATGTTTAGCTTGTCATAAATGAAGTTGGACAACATTTAATTCAACTCCATTTTGAAGGTTTTCTCTAGTCTTGAATAGTATGGTAGGATTTGTATCAGTCTCCCTTTCTTCAAGAAGATTCGTCCTTGAATCTAAGGATGTCGTTGTAACACAAACTTGAATTTATTTCAGTCTTTTGTCTTGCTCTCTTGAATTTCTTCTTCACATCATTTTCTTTGTGAAACATTACTGCAGAAATATGTTGGAAAAATACAAAAGGACCTCACAACACTCCCTCATAAGTTTACACTCAAGAATATTTATGACACTCATGTTTGCACTAAATGTTGAGAAAACACTCTAATTTTTAATCTCTCCTCTCAAAATTTGAATTAGAGAAGCCAAGATAATTTGCAATCCAATGGATATTTACACACTTTGAACACAAACAAACTAGCTTGACTAACGAAAAGATTTAGAAATCAAACAAATGACAAGAATTCAATCAAACTTAACAAAAAGTTTGGATTAAGGTAGAAACAAGGTGAAACGATAGAAATTCAATGTTATGGCTACATAAATGAAGAAGTAATTAATGTAACTCATGGACAATTAATAATCGGTGGTTGGAATTTTTAAATATAAGAGTTACTGTTTGAAACTAATGGTTGAAAAATTAAATATGCAGAAATGTAACTGCCCATATTTAATATGTAACAACCAACTTTTCAAACTTTCAAAGTGTAACATATAAGAATAAATGTCAAATGGTTATATTAAAATAAAAATGATCAGTTCAAATGAGAAATTTTCGGATTTAGCATATGCTTAGAAGCAAAAACAACAAAAACAACAGAAGAACACACGTTATTAGGTGTAGCAGTTTTTCAAAACAAGTTATAAAAATTTAGATTTTCACCCTAAAGTAAGCCGAATTAGAAACTCTCATCGCAAAACAAAGATATAGATAAGATCCTGATCTACAACATTAATGAAGACTTGAAATTAAAATAACAAACAAAGATATGAGTTTTTTGTGCTTTTTGATAGATTACAAAAGCTGGACAGATTGCAAAAAAAAAAAAAAAATCAAAGACATGAAAATCAAAGACAAATTCAAGATTAACGCATTGGAAACATATATTCGATCTTAAGTCTAAGGCTCTGATACCAAATGATGAGAATTTAAAAGGAATTCGAACAAATCTAAAAACCTTGTTAACAAAAACAAGTCCTTTAGATCACAAATTCAAAGACCCCAAAACGAATTTTGAAAAATAACTCAAGCAAAGTAAAATGCGATTACATTGTCGATCAAGCATCTCAAGGCAAGAGAACTTGTATGAGATTTGAATCACTCCACAAGCAACATTGATCGAGTCACGCTTGAATGATTCTAAGTATGCAACCTAATCCACATAGAATTGCAAAGAAATATCTCAAAGGCTATAAAAAAAGCTCAACGCCTCTTTGATTACATTTTTAATTTTTTTTTAATACAAGTTACATGGCTTTATATAGCCTCAAAATCAACCCTATAGTAACCTATGGTCAATTGAAAGGTTGTAACTTACAACTCCATCAATACCATAATGCCCACTAGCTAAATTTTAACTTAAATCATTGAAAACAAAACTTTAAAACTGAAAATTACATTGAAATGACCATAAATTCTAGATTGGAGTCCCTTGGTAGTCTTGAAAGTCTTTGTAACCTCGCATGCATAAATGAAGCTTCACTTGATTTATTTTGAAATACTTGTTGCATAAATGAAGCTTGGGTTGCCTTAATAACGCATTTATTGCGCTTGAGTTTATTAAATGCATATTTAGTTTGTTATAAATGAAGTTAGACAACATTTAATTCAACTTGATTTTGAAGTTTTTCTCTAGTGTTAAATAATTGTATCAAATTGCAATTAATATAACCAATAATTTGGCAAATAACAATAGAAAAGTATGTAAAAGGAAAGATAGACTTTTTACAAGTTACTCAAGTCTCCATAATTAAAGAAAAAATTTTAAGGCATTCCATTTAAAGTCAATTATAGATGATTTTTACTCTACAAAATAATGTTGAAGACAAATTTTAGTTGGTATTATAAATTTTGTTAATTTGTAATTGACCTCTTAATTTTTATAGTTTTATCTCAAGTATAGTTTATTTTATTTTAATTTAATAATACATTGAAGAAGGTTAAACCATAATAATGTTAAGATTATTCTTATTTTGAACATATAGTTTAGTTGAGATGTATTGGTGCATCCTAGTCATTAATTTTTGTTACCAATAACTCTATTTAATTTTCTTTTTATCGAACATGATAAACTTTGTAGTAGAACACTTTTAGAAAAGCATTAATCAAGTGTTTCCTTCCAATGCACTTCAAGTGTTGTTTTAAAAAATTAAATCCCTTTTGTTTTGACTATATAATGGGTATATGCTATGAAAAATTTTAAATTAAAAGTACTTTTTAGTATTAAAAAATCTCATCAACACACCTTTAATATGATTTATCTAATACAAATAAACTATATATAAAAAAAATAATAATAAAGTAGAAGCTACTCTTTCCGGTAGGGAGGCAAGGTATTTTTCTTTTTTAAAAAGGATATTAAAAAATAGAGGAAAATGATACACAATCTACATTCTACCCTAATTTAGAATAATTTATTATATTAATGGGCAGAAAGTAGGGGAAAACGTATCCATTCTCACGATGGTTTTAGAAAAACTTCAGAGTTAGAATGGCACATTTTGGTGAGCCTCAACTTTCTCTTTATTATTTTCTTTTTATTTTTTTGTCTGATCGTTTAGTTTTAGTTTTTAGATTTTAATTAAAATTAAACTTATAAATATTGACTTCTCCTATAATTTTTTTACTATTATCTACTTTAACATATGTTTCAAATTTTAAGCCAAAATTTAAAAACTAAACCCTATTTGGATAATTATTTAGTTTTTTATTTTCAAAGGCATGAATGGCGTAAGAAGTTTTTTTGGTTAAAATATCATATACTCGCATGTCACCTACACGAACGCGTTGGATCATTGTGATTGTATCATATACAAAGTGAATCGTATCCATAATGTCATCAGGATAAGGTATCCAACTTCATCCCTATATTATAGAACTTTTAAGTTGTTTCTTGAACTTTGATCCCCGTATGTCTCCACATACAGTTCAAGACATAAAACAGAACCTAAGATGTTTGTTTATTGGATTTAGGTTTATTTTAAGGCAAACTAATAAAATTCAACAATACTTATTGAATAAATGTAATAATACTTTATTGATAAAATTTGGAACAAATTACAAATTTACAAACTACGAGTTTTAAGGCATAAAATCTAACACTAATAGCCCCAATAACCACTTAGACTATCAACCTGGTGACCTGACCACCCTAGCGTTCACTCTGACGACTCGACCAAGAACCTATCGCCAACAACCACCCTAGCAACTGGACCACTCGATAACTACTATCACTATACTAACCAACCTTAGTAACCGCCACCGACAAACCCTTAATGACTACTCCAGTGACCCGACCACCCCGATATTCACTCCAACATTCACCTTGATGACTCTAATAGGTATCCGATCCCCTTGAGCAGCGGAAACGAATTTGGAATCATAATATGCAAGATTGTTTTGCTTGAATAAGCAAAAACCCATACATTGAAAAACAGAACAAGCATGGAAATTCTAATCCTATTAGATATGGATTAATGCATACAAACATGCTTTAGTTTTGACAATTAAACTAAAATAAGAAGAAGTGTTACCTTTGTAGATTCATAGCAACTCCTTGCTCCAAGCTTTTTCAGCAACACAACAACACAACAACCCAGAAAACTCTGTTTTTCTCCAGCAAGACCCTACCACGAGAGAAAACCTTTTATATCAAATTCATTTGGTGGGCAGGATTTCCAACAATTGGAGAATGGGAATGAGAGTTGTGAGAAAGAGAGAGAATTCTTACTTCTTTCAATCAATTTGATCGATTGAATCCCTCGAATGAATCTGTCCTTCTCACCAGGAGAAGGACTTCACTGGATAACTCCTCACTCCCTATCGTGGGGGAGTTGGGGAGTAGTGGGAACGTGTCATCATGACACGTTCCCTAATTAATTAATTAATAATTTATTTATTTATTTAATTAAATCAAATTTAATTAAATACTATATTATATTAAATGATTAAATCTTATTTAATCATTTTACCCTTTAACCTATTGTTTAATGCACATCAAATGTACATTAAATTTTAATCTATAGTTTTCAAATATGAATCACATTCACATTTGAATTTAATATTTGAACTCTTTCAAATATTTAATTCTCTCATGATATATTAAATATGAATCATATCCACATTAAATTTATAATATATAGTTCCAAAACTATATATTATATCGTATCAATATACATAAAGTTTATTCCCTTATGAATTTGAACACTTCAAATTCAAACGATCTAAGAACCCTTTACGAGCTAGAAGGTGGATCTAATGGACCTACAAATCAGAAGCTCCAACGATACGAGATTGCTCGGTTAATCTCATTAACCTCCCAATCAACATTCGTTAACTGCGGGAACACTCCACTAAAGTCCCACAGCTGTACTCTTCTCACTGCAGATATATTTCTGTGTCCACGGATATTGACCAATAACAGCAAGTCAATCCTTCACGAATGTTCGTAACACCAGTTGGGTAAAATTATCGTTTTACCCCCGGGTTACACCTTGTGTCTTAAGTACTAGTGCTCCTCTAATGAACAACTTGTTTGTGGTCATACCAATAAACAGAGTCCCTCTCGGGCCAATGAGAGGGTTGGGCCCTTTGTTCAAGTCCTGAAGACACCACTTAAGAAAAAATTCCTCTACTTACCCTAGTAGGCGGGAAGGAGTGAATTCCATCTTGCTAAGTTAAGTTCCCAGTCGTTCACTCGGTCTTGTCCCTAAGAAGGTAGGCATATTGAGTCGATGAATCTGGCCACTCTCACCCATACTAGTCAAAGGACAATCCCTCGCGAACAGGAGTTCATAACCTGCTCAGAATTGAGATCAAGTTGCCTAGGTCATCCTAGTGAAATAGGAACCTAACTAGTCAACGGAGTTACAGCTAGAGGTTACTATTTCGTGGTCCGGTCTTATGTAATCTCATTACATAGGATATCCCCACTCACATGTCATCTACACGAATACGTTAGGATCACAGTGTTTGTATCAAATACAAAGTGGGCCACATCCATAGTTTTACCAGGGTAAGGTATACCCAAACCTTATCCCTTAACTATAGACCCTTTAGGATGTATCTCGAACCGAGATCCTCTATATGTCACTACATTCAGTTAAAGACACATTTAACAGCCTTGGGTGTTTAGTTTATTAGATTTAGGGTTTAAATAAAGGCAAACTCGTAGATAACAAACAATAACTCTTTATTGAAATAATAACACTTTATTACATTAATTAGAACATAAATACAAACTACGAGTTTTAGGGCACAAACCCCAACAGACTCGACTACCCGACAACCACCGCTAACGACCACTCTAGTGACCCGACCACCCAGTCATTGCCATCACCGACCACTTTGACAACAACTATCGACGACTACTAGATGTCCCCTTCCAACGATCACCTTGTTGACTCAACCACCTTGACCATTGCCAACTACCATCGACGATCAACCACGACCAATAACTACTCGATGACTACTTTAACAACTTGACTACCCCAAGACCACTTCGATGAACACCCTGATGACTCAATCACTCGACAACCACTCTCGACGACCACCCTGACAACCTGACCACCTAACAACCATCGTCACCAACAACCTTGACAACTTGATCACCTTGTGACCACTGTGATGACCCAACCACCTAACAACCTTAATGACCACTTTGATAGTTCAACCACCTGACAACAATTGAAGGCCACCTACCAATCACTCCGGTAAATTGACCACCCGGTAACCACCATTGACGACTAGCCCCGCGTCCCGACCACTCCAGCAACCCAACCACCACCACGATTACTCTAACAATCATCCCGACAATCGGACCATTCTGGCAACTATCCCCGAAAACCACGATCGGTGACCACCTCGACGACCACTATAGCGACAACTCCAGTGACTTTTATGGTGACAACTTTGGTAATTCCTCTGATGATGGCCAATGGTAGCTAGCTAGCCAGGCAGTTATACATATGAATGTTTTAAATACAAATTTGAACTTATTAATTAGTTCATAATGTATAATAGTTGCTCTTTATAGTAATCTGACAATAATATAAATATTTTGAGTGTACAACAAACTAAACAAACTTTTGTGTAAAACACTTTTGAAAAAAAATGTAATCAAATACCAATGTTTTTATTTTAAATGGTTTTTATTAAAAAAAATGTTTAAAAGTAAATGCATTTTTTTAAAAAAATATTTTTTTTCTAGTGTAAAGAGGCAAATAGGACCTTTAATCTTACTTGATAAGTATTTAGTTTTTTGCTTTTTATTTAAAAAAAATTAATTTTATAAACATTACTTTCACTCATATGTTTCCAACTTTGTTATATATATAATTAAAATATTTTCAAAATCTACCCAAGAATTTGAAAACCGAAAAAGTATATTTTAGTCCAATATTATTTTTAAGAAAGATGAAAAACACACCCAAAAAAAATTGTAAAAGGTAAGCATAATTATTAAAATAAAAAACTACAAATAAAATGGTTTTTAAATGAAGCTTAATGTTTGGTTTATGTTTTGAAAAAGATTTATCGTAGCACTGTCGGCTACACATTATTATTTCAAGTTAAGGACAAAGTTTCAAGTCAAATATATTGAGTAAAGTGAACCATATCTAGCTTGGACCAAGTACTTAGGAGTAAGGTTTAAAATGTCGACATTGAGGAAAATGTCGAAGTTTCAATTTGATGGAAATGTCGATGGAAATGTCGATAGAAATATCGATAAAATGTCGATTTTGATGGCGAGTTTTACATTATCATTTATTACCAAATTTTTGTGTATTTGGCGAGTTTTCTCTCGTTAGGAATATATTGAACTGGTTTTTAGGGTATGTTTGGTATGTAATTCGAATTCTGTTTTATATTTTCAGATTTATGTATTTGACAAATGTGTTTTCGAAAACTGTTTTTGGATTTTGTGATCCAAATAGTAAAAATTCTGAAAATAATATTTTTTTTGTTTTCATTATATCTAGAATCTGAATTTGAAATTTTAAAATGTAGAATTATATTAAACAAAGGTAAAAATCTTAATAAATATAATATTTAATGTTATAAACTCAACTTACTTTTGTAAAATTAAAATATGTATAATATAATATATTATAAATTATATAATATTATATTATAAAATGATAATTTTATAAAATTTATAAAAATCATGTTCATAAATTAATTAATAATGATTTATATTCAATCTAATATTTAGTTTTGCAACTACAACTAATTTTATGATCTATAAATATGTTATAGGACACACTTTAAACAACCGTTTAGAATAAAATTAAATTTCTAAATCTGTTACTAAACACATATCTGAAAACATGAAATACAACACTATTTTTATTGAATCTATTATTTTCAAATTTTTGTTTTCAGATTGTTTACCAAACAGGTTCTTACTTACTAATTGTTTGTACATTTTAAATTAATGGTGTATAAATATGATTCACTAAAAACACCATGAATTATATACTAATATTCTCTAAAAAAAAAAAAGTCCATGCTCATAAAATGAAAATGGATATTTAATACTATTTATAAATATCTCAAATGAAATATAAATTAATTTTCAACAAAATAACATATAAAATTAATATAAAATAAAAGATTAAATTACTAGTGAAAAAATGATTAAATAAATACAAATCATATTAAATCAATATATAAATTTATTTAAAGAAAATGAGGTTGTTTGGCCCAAGGAGTTGCAGAGAGTAGGAGTAAAGAAGTCTGGGAGTTCTGAAGTTTGTGTTTAGGGTGAAGAGTTATTTACTCTAGAGTTCTGAGAAATTGTGTTTGGGGCAATGAGTTGCAGGAATTAGGAGTTCGAAAGTCTGTGTTTGGGTGCATATTTATTGAAGGGAATGAGAATTCCCGCGCAGTGGAAGACGATCGAATCGTCGTGATATCGTTATGCTACTCGATTTCACTAAAATTAACTATATAATAGTTTAGGGTAAACATGCTCAAAATGGAAAGAAAAACAGCAAGTAGAACACTTACTTGTTGTAGACGTGCTTCGACTTTTCCTTTCCGGTCACGAACTCTTCGTGTTCTCCCAACGATCTTGAATTTCTCGAACTCTTCTCCCGATCAATAATGAACACCACCAACCGGAGTCTCGGTTGTTCTTTTTTTAGAAGAAGGAAAGTTGTGGGACTTTGAATTTTGGTGATGGAGGAGAAAATGAGAGAGGATTTGAGAGAAAGTCAAGTCTCTTCTCTATGGTGAAATCCAAAAAATGAGAGAATAACTACATTCCTTCTTACAAGAAGAGTTTAAATAGTGGAAAAAGATTGAGTTAAAATCTCCACATTATTACCACCTTACCACAACCATAGGTTATGCAAATCATATTTGCATAACCATATAATATAAGATATCTCATATCTCATCTTACAAATCACATTTGTATAATTGTGGATTTATTAAATTGAATCACATTCAATTTAATCTCTCTTAATTAATTTCTCCAATTAGCCCTAATTCAACAATTAGGCTAACGTATAGTTTATTATGAATCTCATTCACATTAAACTATACATTATATCATTCATATCTCATATAAATGACATAAATGCCCTTCAAGTGAAATTGAACACTTCAATTCACACCAAAACATTAACCCTTCTTTTAACCCAGATTGAGCCAACCGAGGGACCTAATAGACCTCAAAGTGTGATTTAGCTCCAATGATCCGAGATTAACCTATCAAACTCTTTGACCCAGTTAATCAACCTTCATTAGCTACGGTAACACTCCACTAAAGCTCGTAGTTGCACTCCCGTCAGTGCAAAATATTACGGGTCCACTGATATAACCAATGCCCATGAGTCGACCCTTCACAAGTTGTTCGTAGACACTGCTAGGACAAATTATCGTTTTACCCCTATGTCTACTTCTTACCCTTAAGTCTCCACTGCTCCTCTAATGAACAACAACGTTGCTATGGTTCGACCATATACAACAATGCTCTCATGCCAGTGAGAGGGTGGGCGCCCGTTGTCCAAGCCCTGAAGACAGCACTTAAGGGAACAACCCCTCTAGTTTCTCTAAAAGCGGGAACGAGTGAATTCTATCTCGAGTAGTTAAGTTCCCTGTTGGGATTTCTGTCCTAATCTCGTGTTTGTAAAATATTGTTTTGAAATTAATAAGAGTTATTCATTTCTTCACTTTGTGTCTCGCAATATTTTAAACCTTTCCAATAAACTAAGCTTCAGGGTCATTGAATATATAAGAGAACTAGAACTTGAACGGTGTGTAGTTGACACACAAGGAGGATCACGTTCGAGTTAATGACCCGAACGGTCTACAGTATAAGGATAGGGTTGAAGACCTAATCCTGGATACACTGTGGATGCGGCCCGCTTTGTATTAGATACAAACGAGGTGATCTGACTTGTTCATGTGGTTGACATGCGAGTGGGGGCATCCTGTACAATGAGATTGTACAAGACCAGACCGTGAATTATTAGACTTACTGATATAACACCGTTGACACTAAAGACTAATAAATTCATAGATGACCATTAGTGACTCGACCTGAATCCTTAGCGTATTACGGACTCCTGTCTGCCGAGGTCTGTCCTTTGACTAGTACGGGTGAGGGTAGTCTTAGTTACTTGCCCAATATGTCTATCTTCTCAGGGACAGAACCAAGTAGAGAGTTGGGAACCTAACTACGCGAGATGGAATTCACTGCGTTCCACCTATATAGGGATCTGAGGGTTGTTCCCTTAAGTCTTTGTCTCCGTGGCTTGGACAGCGCCGCCACCTTCTCACCGCCCGAGAAGGGTGTTGTGTATGGTTGGACCATCACAATATGTTGTTCATTAGAGGAGCGGTGGGGACTTAAGGAACAAGAAGTAGACACGAGGGTAAAGCGGTAATTTGACCCAACAATGTCTCTGAACAACCCGTGAAGGGTCGACTCATGGGCATTGGTTATATCGATGGACACGTAATATTCTACATCGATGGGAGTACAACTACAGGCTATAGTGGAGTGTTCATGTAGCTAATGAATATTGGTTGACCGGGTCAAAGAGTTTTGACCGTTAACCTCATATCATTGGAGCTCACATCATTTGAGGTCCATTAGGTCCCTTGGTTGGCTCAATATGGGATAAAAGAAAGATTAATGTTTTGGTATGAAATTGAAGTGTTCAATTTCACTTTAAGAGTATTTATATCATTTATATGAGATATAGATGATATAATACATAGTTTAATATGAATGAGATTCATAATAAACTATATGTTAGCCTAATTGTTGAATTAAGGGCTAATTGGAGAAATTGATAGAGAGAAAATAAATTGGATGTGATTCAATTTAATGAATTGCAACATGAGATATGAGATATCTTATATTATATAATTATGTAAATGAGATTTACATAACCTATGGTAGTGGTAAAGTAGTAATAATGTGAAGTTGTGAACTTCATTATTCCATTATTTAAACCCTTTGTAAGAAGGGTTTGAGAGGCCAAGTTGTCATTTTTGGATTTTGCCCTAAGAATCCAAAAGTGAACTTCTCTCTTCTCTCTCAATTCTCTTCACCTTCCAGAAACACAAAAGTTCCCACCAACTTCTCTTCTCCAAAAGAGAACAACCAAGAAGATTATTTGGTAGTGTTTGGGATCCGATCGTGGGAAGAGTTCGTAGAGATCGAGAAGCACGAAGAGTTCGTGATCAACAAGAAGAGATTGCTGAATTGGTCTACAACAAGTAAGTATTTTCTTCTTCCTGTAAAATTTCAGCATGTTTAGCCTAGATCTAATAGTTAGATCAATTTTAATAAACACATGTTGCATGATGATACCACGACGATTCGATCGTCTTCCGCTGCGCGGGGATTCTCATTCCCTTCATTCCCAACTCCCTACTTGGTTCTGTCCCTGAGAAGGTAGGCATGTTGGGCGAGTAATTGTGACCACCCTCACCCTTACTAGTCAAAGGACGAACCCCCGCACACAGGAGGTCGTAACACGCTCAGGATTAAGGTCGAGTCACTACGGGTCATCTACGAAGTTATTAGTCCTTACTGTCAACGGTGTTACATCGGTAGGTCAAATAATTCACGGTCCGGTCTTGTACAATCTCATTGTACATGATGCCCTCATTCGCATGTCAACCACATGAACGAGTCAGATCACCTCGTTTGTATCTTAATACAAAGCGGGCCGCCACAGCGTATCCAGGATTAGGTCTCCAACCTTATCCACATACTGTAGACCGTTCGGGTCATTTACTCAAATGTGATCCTCCTTGTGTGTCCATTACACACCGTTCAAGTTCTAGTTCTCTCATATATTCAATGACCCTGAAGCTTAGTTTATTGGTCAAAGTTGTATAAAATGTGAGACACAAAATTATGAAATGAATAACACTTTATTAATTTCAAACAGTAATTTACAAACACGAGATTAGGACAAAAATCCCAACATTTATTAGCTTGAAATTCTGATGTCAAATTCTCAATTTTTTCTACAATTTCTAAAATTATTGTAAAATTGTTCCCATAAATCTTAAGATTTATATTTTTTTTATTTCTATTAATTTATTTTTATTTTAAAATTTTACTTGAAGAAAACAAAATTTTGAAGAAAAAAATACCTCACACTCTTATTTTAATATCACATTAATGTCATGGATTTATTTTTTGAAGTTTAATAAAATATTTACATCAATTTAAGAACTTTAATTTAAGATTTGTTATTCAACCTTAGCAAAATATATTTTCTTCGTGCAAAATTTAATATTTAATATTTAATACTTCTAATTATTCAATGTAATTGATTACTTAACCTTTGATAATTAGTCAATCTAATTTATTTTAAGAATTTCAATTAAAAAACAATAAGAATGACAACTTTCATGTTGTCAACAAGTAATAAATGCACAAGATATGTCAACTTTATTGTTCCAACACAAAAATAATACATGTGTTCATGCTAAAAATTACCCCACATTATTTTTTCAATATCTCTCATATTGATTATTCAATAATATATTATTTAAAATTTTAAATATCTAAGTAAAAAATATCAAATATTGATTTTAAAACAACTAAGTTCAAAATAAATATATTTTTTAATACCATGCAAAATGAATATCATATATATTTTTGTTTAGATTACTATATATTTATGTTATTTATTGTATAATTCTATTAAGTAAGGTTGAAATGAAAAATTTTTTTGGCCTTTTATTTTGAAGGAGGTTAATTTAAATATCAATTTGTTTTTAATACATTAACAATTTTTAATGTTATTTCTTAAATTGTAATAGGAGTTAGTTTAAAATATGTTTTTCTTATCTTCAAATCATAAAATTAAATATATTTTTAGCTATTAATAAAAGAATAAGAAAAAAAAAACATATTGCTACTTGTTATGAGTAATTTTTGTTTAAAAAAAATGGCATGTGAATGAAGTGAGATAGAGAGATTTTTGTCAATTAAAAAATATGTTACGTAGTATTTGAATTTACCATAAAGATTTCAATGAAAATAACAATATCATAATTTAAATATTTTTATATAGTTTATATTTAAAAAATGAAAGGATAGAATAAAAAGAAATATAATTATGTTAAAAATATATTAAAATTATAAGATAAAAATAAAAAGATTTTTTAAAATAAATATTTATATATAATTATTAATGAGTAATAATGACTATATATATATATCTAATAAATAAGGGTAAACATCAGTTTTGACCCCTAAACTGGTTATTGCAATTTTAATCCTACATTTTTAATTTCATCAAAATAAACCCTAAACTTGTATAAGTGTTGCAATTCAGACCAAACTTAACAATTTTGTTAACATGTTAACAGTAGCATTTGATGACCTCTATATGTATATATATATATATCTATATATTCATTTTGTATTTAGGTTGAGCTTGCATGGGGAAACGTGTTGAAGAAGATTTTTCTTTAGAAAACTAACGCTTCTTCTTCTAAGAACTGAAACATGGACAGAGGGCATTCAATCGATCAGGGAAAAGAAAAAGGAGGTGCCCAATCATTCTAAGAGAAAAGTCTCCTTTGTACAAAAGGTGAGAATGATTTTTTTCTTTAGTTGCCAAGACAAATCAAAGTAAATGTAAATTTGAGACTTTTTCCCTCTCATTTATGGGGTTTCTTTCATCTTTATCTCACTATTTTTGTGGGTTTCATTGCTTTTATTTTAACTACCTAGAAGATGAAAATAAAGTAATTTTGGGGTTTTTTTTTTCTTTTGTTGAGAACTTTGTGGGTTTCTTTTTGCAGGGTTTTTTTCTAATGTTTGAACAATTTTGATTTTTTTCTGCAATATTTTTCTTGTCTTGCTTTTACACTAACTTGAGAGGAAAAATAAGGAAACATGAATAAGAAAAAAATAACTAAATTAAATGAGATGCAATCAATTTGTTATGATTTGCCTTACTCATGGAAAGAAATCAACTTCATGTAATTTGCCTTAATTGATGGTGAGTAAGTTGGGTAAGTTGGGTTGAAGCAAATTCTTAAGAAGTTTTTGCTCTAATTTTTTTTGGGGTTTTTTTGTGGTATTTTATATTGTTGTTTTCTTTTTATGCATAGCATGCCAATGCAATAGGTTTTTGCAAATTTTGCTTTATGTTCTTTTCTTTTGGATCATTAATTATTTGATTGAACGAATTTATGAATGTTTTTTTTTATGGAACTAGTATTATGCTGAATGATAATTTGCTTAATGTGATATTTATTGCAGATGAATGAGGTGATATTTACTATGTTTATGCATTATGGAGGACATTTTTTGAATAGAGATAGACGTTTGTGCATAGGGGAGGCTATAAATTGTAATACAGATGAAATATCTATTCCAGAGATTAAAGGGATGCCTATGGAGTTTGGAGTGGAGCAATGGACTAAATTATACTATTTAAACCTGAGTTAGATTTTGAAAATGGACTTAGATTGTTATTAACTGATGGTGATATTATAAGCATGATAAAGAGTATTACTTCAGTCAAAGAACTTCACATATATGTTGACCATATTGATAATGATAATACACTAGAGTCAAATATTCATCGTCAAGTAGAAGAAATAGAACATGCAAAAGGGAAAGATATTGGAAATGGGGTAGAAGGCGATGAAGTCTATGATATTCATGTAGGATTAGTTGATGATTTTTCTTGTGGAGAAGTCTTTAGTGATAAGAGCATTGAATTGAATGATATTATTGATAGTGATTATGAAATGTTTGACAATGATATCCTATTTGATGAGAATGTGTTTAATATTGAGTTTAGTTTTAATGAGAATAAATATTATGAGAAAATTCATAGAGGTAGTAGGAAAAAAAAACGTGTTTTAACAAGGACTTGTTAGATCCTTCATAATCACAAGAAGAGATGCAATTAGATAATGCTTCATCTGATGAGTTATACTCGTTTCACAACTCTAGTGATGAAGGGGAAAAGTGTTGGCCTGAGTTCAACCCTTCAGAGAAGGATGTAAAATTCATATTTAGGCAAAATAGTTATAAGTTGAAATTTGTAAGAACTGAAAAGATGAGGGTGATTGTTTCGTGTCAAGATGGATATACTTAGAGATTACATGCTTTGAAGCTGCAAAAACAAAGTATATAGAAATCTCTGAGACTCATAATAACTTCTTGAGGCAAATAAGGAGGGAATAAAACAATTTGTGAATATCGAAATCTATATATGTTGAAAATAAATAAATGGTGCATAAAGAATAAAATAATAATGGATAATGAGTGAGATATATAAAAATTCAATTACCGTAAAGATGAATAGATTTGATTTGACTGCACACCTCATAATTTTTAAATATAAAAAACATGATTGAGAGTTAAATAAGAAATTAGAAAGAAAAAGAAAGCATAATCTTAGATATCCAAGAAGAATTTGTTGTGTTTGTATTTGTAGTTGTAATTTGTAAATGTAACGTTGTTTGCATTTGGTATAAAACGTGGCCCGCCCCTGGTTTTGATAAATCCAACCCGGAATGGCAATGGCATAGATAGGGTCAGAGCTGTCGCAGAGAATAAAATCTCGGATTCCCCATTCGTGGTGGGACCCACTCCTCTTTCTTTTTGCACACGTGTCTTCCTCCTCCTTTTCTCACAGCCTGTTTATCATCATTTTCTGCCCGCCGGCACTTCAATTCAATTACATTACCATATATTTATCATTTCATATCCCATCTCTTTTTCTTTTTCTTTTTCTTTTTTCTTTTTCTTTAAAACTGGAAACATTATTATATTTATCTCACATGCATTTAAAAAATAAATGCGTTTCTCCAATTCCTTCTGCACCTAATCATTAATATTCCTCATAAACTTATATTTATTCAAAAGACTTTTTAAATCGTTTATAAAATTTCCCTTCCAAAACTCATTCATTCTTTTTTTTCCATTCACTTTCGGACACCTTTTTAAGAATTGGTCCTTTTTTTTTTCCCCTTCTATTTTTCAGATTTATAAATTTCTTTCTATTCTCTTAAATTCATACTATAAAGCATAAACACACAAAAACGTGTCCTATTGTTGCCAAATTTCAGATAAAAAAACTCATTTGACCTTTACTACGAGGACAATTGTAAATTTGTAATTGTGGAGAAGAAATGTGGCTTACAAAGAAAAAATAGTGTTTTCCACACAAACTTCGATACTTAAGTTAACTAGGAGTTTTAGAGTATAGCAAAAGTGAGATTAAAACTTACCTCCCTAGGTTAAAGAATGATATTTATATGAATCTCTTAGGATTTTTATATGTTCCTTGACGAAATAAGAAGATGACAAAATGAACCAACCTAAACCAAGGAAAACTGAGTCGAGGGCACGTGGGAAGTGAGTTACCTCCCTAAGTTGAAGAATGATAGCCCTTCATGATGTCGAGCATAGGGTCTACCTCGACTTAACCAAGTGAGTTTAGGCCACCTATTCCCCTTTCCTTGGTGGTCCAATTCTTTTTGCGTTTGAGTCTATTTTCCTCTTATGTTGGGCCTTTTTGTCTCATTTAGCCTTTGATTTTCCTTGCCATTGGAATTTATCCTCTTAGTCCAATTTCATCCATAACATTATCCTCCACTCCCTAATTGGGATTTATGGTGTGACCAGCTGTCATAAGCCTAAAATATGGAGCCCAATTTGAGAGTACAACCCTTTTAGTTCTAAATATGCATGCTTCCAAGTTAAGTGTTCGAGGGTAGTCCTTAGATTATCTTTGCAATTTGCCCATCAAATCCTGTAGGGATGACTCTGGTCTTCCATAGATTTAAGATTCTCTTCTAGAAAGATGAACATCAATTTTCTAGAGAAAATATCAATGCTCCAAGGTAATTCCTCATATTATCCTTTGGATTCGTTGACCAAACCCCATAAGGATAAATTCAGTCTTCTGTTTGTGTAAGATTCTCCTATGGAAAGATAAATATCAATTTTCTAGAGAAAAGTTCAGTGATCCAAGATGACTTCTTGGATTATCCTTAAGATTTGTCGATGATCGAGTCCTGTATGGATGAATTCGATCTTCCGTAGGTGTAAGTTTCTCCTTTGGAAAGATGAATATCGATTTCCTAGATAAAATATCAGTGTTACAAGGTGACTCTGACAATACTAATTTAGTGTTATATTTAGGCATATTTGCTAGTATTGGTCATATAAATTGTTAGCTTTTATGTGGTTATTTTACTTATTTTAGGAAACTGAGTAATTTAAGATGAAATTTGGGAGTCTGGAGCTTTAGGGTTAATTTAGAGCTTAAATTGACCAAAATTAGAGTTAAGTATGGAAAGAAGTCTCAAATCAAGCATATAACTCTGTGAGAAGAACGTAAAGACACTAGAATTAGCGTTAAGATGTTGGATATTTTGTGCAAACTCGAGAGCAAGCGCCTCGACGCCACGCGGAGAAGACAGTTTTCGTCTGGAACATCTCAATACTAGAGGCACATGCGCTTGATGAATGGTGCATTCAGGGAGACGCTGCCCATAACGTCTCGACGCTGCATCCCAAACTGATATCAATTCTTCGCTTTGTTTCTGAAAAAGAGAAGACCAATATAGGATTTTTGGCCCTAACTTCGATAACATACCTTACTGGGACCTGTGGAAGTTAATTTGGGGTATTTGGGAGTAAAACTCAAGGCTTGGAATAGCAAAATTCAAAGCGAGAACGAAGATTTCAACAATAACGTAACGTGTTATTTTATCACTTTTTTACCCTTGTTTCTTCTATCCTAGGGTTGTAGAGATGTAATTCTTATGTTGTACCTTGTTTATTATGGGCTAAATTTAGTTGTTTAGGGATAACAACACAAGTGGGAGTAAGATTATGGTTTAGTATTGGTTTTAGGCATTTACTTGTTATATTGCATTTAATTGAATTGAGCTTAATGCTTTTAATTGATTGCCCATTAATTAACTGATTGTAGTCTTAATTTGAACTCATTAATTACCCTAGCTTGTGCTTGTTTCCCTAAACATCCCTTTAATTTGGTATCACTGCATTTTAAATGCTTTCTTAGTATAAATTTATCTTCAAAGCATCCGCTTTTTTTGGTTCTCACCCTAAATAATTCTACTTTTGAGTGTTCCTGATAATTAATTAAAGAAAGAAAAGTTTTCATTACCAAGAAAAAGTTTTCATTACCTTTTTTCGTGGATTTGATACTCGAAATTTACTTACCATTTTATTATTACTTTGATCACGTGTGCTCATGTGTACACACGACCAGACTCCTTGAATTATCCTTAGGATTTGCCGACCAAGCTCCGTATGGATGAATTCAGTCTTCCGTAGGTGTAAGGCTCTCCTATGGAAAGATAAATATCAATTTTCTGGAGAAAATGTCAGTCTAGGGCTCTCCTCTTAGAAATATGAAGATCAATTTCTTGAAAGACTATTTAGTTTATTATTCAATTTCTTGAAAGGTTATTTTGGTCTATTATTCTCCTCTTAGGGAGATGAAAATTGATTTCGTGGAAGGTAATTCTTATTTGTTACTCTATGATCGGGTGAACTTTAGGATGAAAAATAAGTAAATGTGTTCAATCCTATTGCAAGTGCACAGTGTCGATACAAGTAATAAAATCAGGAGTATTCCTGAGTATTGATCTCACAAGGAACGAAGTAACAAAAAATGTTGTTTGAACAAAATTGTTAGAGTAAATGCAAGTTGGAAAATTAAAGTGCAAAGCTAGTTGTGGGAGTTGTTGTGATGACAAATTACTAAAAGAGATAACTTAATAATAAACAAGTATATACCTTGTACACCTAATTACAATAAGAACATATTAACTTACCTGATTTCATACAAATCTAGTACTTACATCAATTTCACAAAATACATAAATCCACAAATAGCTTTACACAAATCTGCCAACAAAATCCGCTCATTCTATTTGAATCTCGTCGATTTATTCTTGTTTATATGCAGTTTTTGTGTTAAGCTACACAGAGAAATAAATATACATATAACATTAGACTAAATTATATTTTTAATCACTTAATTAAAAGATAAATTAAGAATACTTACAAGGTTAACTTATAGAGATACTAGAATTATATACTATTTCTCGTATATACTTCTGTACATAGTACCCACACTCTACAGAACCTCGTTGACGGGGCACTACATGCAAAATAATTAAAAAAAAAACTAAAATGCTTGAGTTAAATTTCATTCCAACTTTGATCAAATTAATCGAATATAGCAAATATAAGTTTACCTTTATAAGTTTCCAATTGATATTGGAACGATATTGGGGAAGTGAGTGTTTGGCTTGTCACATTCTTAATAATCTAAAGAGTTTGAAACATTAGAATAATATAAATGTAGAAAGTAATAATTCTAAAAGTTTGAAACATTTACGTATTTATTGTTCCTTGAAAACTTTTTTCAATCTTTACACTTATATATTTTGAGACTTTGCATTCACACATTTCAAGCATGGATATCAAATGACATCTAACCTATTTGAATGTTGTATACTATTTTGGATGAACGTCTCAACTCCTAAACTATATTCTGATTACATCCTATTCTTTGATATCCACGACTTATCCATAACTATAAATCTGGTGCCTTGAAAGTTTAATCTACGAGAAGAATAATGGTTATTTAAACTTGTGTACTTACTAATACTAAAAAATTGGTCTTTATGCTTAAAACTGTCAACATTCACTTAAAACTGTCAACATTCACTTAAGTGAATGTAAATGTTGACAGTTTTAAGCTGTCAATAAAGACCAATTTTGTAGTAGGTATGTCCTCAGGAAGATGATGAAAAAAAATAAAGTTATCAAGGAGTTCACTACTTACTCAATTTAATGATGTTGATTGAAAAGTCAACATCATGATATTTTGGACTCTAATATCATAAACCCAAAACTTAGGAAGTTCTCAAGCAAAACTTAAGTAAACAAATAATCTAATTGAACTTACTAAACAAAAGTTCTAAACCCCTCTTTCATGACCCTTAACTCATCAAATTGAACTAACACAAAAATAAACTTATGAAATCAAAACTCATAAGAATTAAAATAAACAAAGAAGTAAAATTAAGCAAAATTTGGGAAGTTCTCAAATCCTTTCTCTCCCCCCTCCTCCTTCCCCCACACACGCACAAACACCAACCATACTCATTAAACTAACAAAACAACTAAACTTATCTATTCTAAACTCCAAACTTAACATAAACCAACTATTAAAATTAAAATTCTTAAAATTTAATAACCAAAAGTTTCCAACCTCTCTCCTCCATCAAAATGAGAATCACCATATAAAACTTACAAAAAAATAATTATGAAATCTAAAGTTGTAAAAACTCATTCTCCAAACAATTAAAAATTAAACAAAACATAAAAAGTTCTCAACTCCTCCCCTTACATCATAATTCAAGTTCTTCTTGTTCTCCTAAATTTTCTTCAAAACTTATTACTCTAACCAAAATTATTCAAGTTGACCGGAAGTTAGCAAACACCCACCATTAAAATTAAGAAAAACTTAAAAATCTAACTACAAAGGTACTAAACTTAAAAATTTAGAAGTTGTCTAACCCCTTCTCCATCATAACTAATATATTCATTAAACTAACATAACCAACTATTAAAATTAAGCAAAACTTAAAAATCTAACAAAACTGGCTAAACTTATACTAACAAAAAATTCTCAAGACCTCCTCTATCACAACTAAACTCATTAAATTAAACTAACACAATCACACATCAAAATAATAAAAATAGTAACCCAAAAGTTAACATAAACAAAGATTTGAAATTAACCCACATTCTCAACGGCCTCCTACCACACACAACTAATTCAAACACATTTCAAAGTTGTCTTTCTCAAGTTCACAAAAGTATTGCATTAAAAAATTAGTAAACAAATGACATAAAAAAATGTACCCACGGTTAGATCCAAAAACTTTGGAAAGTAGATCTGAAAACTTTAGGTCAAAAAACCCATGACGAAGCTTTAATGCTACCCACGATAACGATCCAACGACCTAAACCCACGACGACTACCCAACGAAGAGAAATGGTACCCTCTTTCTTTTTTACCCACCAACGACGAGTGAAATGGTGCATATCTGGTCGGCGAAGTAAGTTGGACGACGAGTGAAGCTTAGTTCGTGCAGATCTGGCGGTGAAGAAAACTGGACGGTGGACGACGAAAAACCAGCGATAGATACTTCTATGTGAGAGAGCCAAATGTGTTTTGCTAAAGAGCGAAAAGAACTTGGAGTAGATGAAATGAGTTTTGCTGAAATGGGTTTCTAAAATCACTGATCGTCTTGGGAGGGAATTTGTATTATTTTTAAAAAATAAAAATTATATACAACATTGAATGAGACCTACAATGACGGGCAAATCGATTTTTTTTTTTAAATTTTCGCGTGTTTTGGACCGACCATCATGGTATCCCAACGTGATTTTTTATTGTCTTACCAGTTTTGGTGTAGTGTATCACTTGATTTTTATCTTTACAAAAAATTGGAGGGTTAAATTTGTGGTAAGTATTAATTGAAGTAAATGATCCAATCCTGTGGATGACACTCTTACTCTATTCACTATATTAAAACTTGACCCGTACACTTGTGGTCTTGCAGTTTTACGCAACAAGTTTTCGACACCGTTATTGGATATTGACGTTTATTTAATTCTTTTGATAGTGTGAAGAAACCATTCGGTCTTAATTCAGAGTGTATTAATACTTTGTTTTTCTTTACATTTTTTTTTTAATTTAATTTAATTTTCTTAAGTTTTGTGTATCATCTTGTGTTTTCCTTTTGTTGCTTTATTTAAGCAAAAATTGTGCATGAGAAGTAACGAATAAGCTAATCTTGATCCTTTTGATCCTGAAATTGACAGAACCTATAAAAGGATACTAAGAGAAAGCAAGGAGAAAATCGAGGATATGGGAGGAACCAGAGGCTATTAAGGTCTATTTTCAGCCTATGTTTCTTGTAGTACAACCTGGAATAGTCCATGTCCCCATTAATGCAAATACTTGTAAAATTAAAATGTCCCTAATTCAAATTGTGAGGGGTGGTTCTTTCAAATGACATCCCTCAGAAGATCTGGATTTCCATTTATTATTTTTTTTTGGGAATATGCAATACGGTTAAAATGAATGATATTTCATCCGATGCAATCAACCTGAGACTTTTTTCTTTTTCTTTGAAGGATAAGGAAAAATATTAACTGCAATCTTTACCCGTGAAAGCATCACTACTTAGGAAAAACAAGCCTAAGCTTTCCTAAATAAATATTTTCCACCTACTAGGACCACGAGACTAAAGAAAAAAATTGGCACTTTCAAAAAAACTTGAAGGAGAACAAATATTTGAGGCTTAGAACATTACAAAGACCTTATGCGGAAGTGCCCACAACATAGATGTTGGGTTTTGTGTGGAGACAAAATAAAAGGCCAATGGGCCAAGGCCCATTTGGATATTAGGTTTTTATATATATATATATATATATATATATATATATATATGATGTTTTGTGTGTAGCCACCAATACAGAGAGGGAAAAACTGGGTGTGACCAAAAAATAGCATTTGTGAGAGAAAAATAGTTTTTTCTCTGGTGGGGTTGAAGGTTTTTCTTGATTATCTCAAGCTATCGGGTTGTGATACTTGTAAGTCAATAGTCATTGTTGAGCTATTGAGGGTTTAGTCTCAAGTTTGGGGCGAACCAGTATAAATTTCGGTGTCGCTCTCTTTTCCATATCTCGTTATATTTAATATTTTGTGACTCTAGTTTATTGGTTGGCTTATCCAGTGGAATGAGAGATTTAATATTATAATAATTTTATTGTGATTATTATTATCATTATTTTTTCTCCCACATAAATTTCAAAAACTAAAAACTAAAAACAAAATGGTTATCAAACGAGGCCTAAGTTATGTAAAAATCCGATGCTATTTGAGATCGCATCCGACCAGAACTTGAAACCTCTGGTTCCCTATTGTTGTCCTATTCTTCATTTTGCACTAAAATATTCTTCATTTCAAGTTTCGAGATACTTAATGTTGTTTTTAGAGAATGGAAGGGAAAAGAGAGAGAACACAAAAGGCAGTTAGGGTTTACATTGTGTGTCATTGCATTTCCAAGATACAAACCTAAAGGTTCTATTTATAAAAGTACAAGATAAAATGAAATAAAATAAAATCTAATACAATAAAGTCTAAAGAAAATTCCTACAAGAAGCTCACACGCACGTAGCCCATATATATATTGTGAGGGTTCTCTCCACTTTTCCAGTTTAATGGGCTCTGATACCATATTAGATTATATGGGGTTCCATCTCAAAACCAATTGGCAATGAGAGGAGTAGCCCATATATCATATAAAATTGTGAGGTTTCTCTCCACTTTTCAAATGTGGGATCCTCAACACTGAGTATCGTATCCACAAGGAACGAATTTTAGCAATTCTAAATGGAAGACAAATTAAGCTAACAATAATGCAAGTGTGGTAACCAAGTTTTGTAAAAATGTTTTGAAGGGTAACTATTGATTCTAGTTAATAAGGAAAATTCAATGATTTAAAGGAAGAGAATTCAAGTTGTGTTGCCCATTTGGAGAAAATACTACTAAAAATGTAATGGCAATCATAATTGACAACATTAACCTAAACCAAGTTCAACTCCTATTCAGTTTTGCTCTCAAAATCTTTAGGACACTATGCGATTAAACCTATATGTTTGTGGCTAATCGAGCTAACATATATTTGGCATACAATAACCCTAGTGGTTTTGGAGTCTCGTCATATGTCTATGGTCGAAGTTTCAAATCTTATTTCTAAGTTTTTTTCTCCATTGCTTTTACGACATCCGCTAGTCCTTCACCCTTTCGGTATTAAGTTTTAGCTTGACGAGCAAACATTAATTGGCTACCTAGGTTTACTCATGTTAAGTTCAATAAAAGCAAACCATGTTTATGTTGCAACCCGATTAATTTTGCTAATTTAAACTTAACATATCTCATTTAAGGCATTCACAACTTGAATCTATAGAGAGAATTTAGCTCACGATCGGAAAAGACAGACACAAAAACTATTAAACAAAAACTTCATATTTTTCGAAAATTCCACCAAAGGACAAGAGTGAAAATAAAACCAACCCACACGCTACTTGTTACTACTTGAAGACTTGCTTCTAAGTTTAGTTATGAACCAAGTGAGAGAAATAAAATAGTAAGTAAAAACAATGAAATAATCGTAGGGAAAATGGTTTAATACTCTTGGCCATTTTACTGCAAATGAAAAGGATTACATGAACTTGAACTTGTCTACAACCGAATGACTAGCTAACATAATATGAGTAAATAACAAAAATGGAACTTAAACAAGAACAATACTGGGTTCGAACTAAAGCATAAATAGAAACTAACAAAAAAAAAAAAAAAAAACCTAAACTCCATGTTTGATCGATTCCACAAATTCGTTTAAGAGGTATGGATCTTTACCTCCTACACTTTCATAAAGGAAGGACTAAGCCGTAGAGATTAAAAACTAACATGAACAGAAGACGTGTTGGAAACTTAAGAATGAAAACTCAAAGGTTGTTGTCCAAAACTTAGAAGAAAACCGAGAGGTTCCTCTTTTTGAGTCGTTTTTCTTTGTATTCCTTAAAGGTGTTAAGGACAACGAACCTCCACAATGGTATGAACCGATGTGGGACTTTGGTCGCACTCCTAACAATACTCCTTTACCCGAAGCACAACACCTATCCGATAGAGCTATCTACCACGAACTACACATTCAATGCTCGTCTCCTTTATTCGACACTCGAGGATTCTACCGATTACGACTCAGGGGCATGACTCTGATACCAGAGTTAAGACTTTACTTTTGGTTCCCCCAAAAGGCCTCATACCAATGAAGATACTATCCCTCACTTATATACCCATGATCTTCCCATTTTCTAGTCGATGTGGGACGTTGGTCGCACTCCCAACAAAAGGACTACCCAAATCTATCATAAGTCATCTAGAAAGTAATAAGACAAATACAAACAAACTCAACAAAACACTCGATGTAACACAACCAGAAACAAAAGATCAAGACCCAACAAAAATTTTAAAAACAAGCCAAAAAAACAAAAGTAAAGATAAACCTATAAATTAAAGCAAGAAATTTCTCCAAAATATTAATTGAATTAAAAAAACACTAATTTTTTATAATAGCGCCAAAAAAGTGATCGATGTACACGCAAACGGACATGATCAAAATAATAATAAAACAATATATGAGTACCAAGTATCGCATCCATAAAGATTGGTTTTTAATTCAATTAATTACCAAGAATAATTTTAGTTTACTTAATTTAGATAACAAAAAGCAAGGGAAAAGACTGGAAAAATAAACATTACTCCTAGAAAGTAAGATAAATGAGAGATACAAATTGAAAGGTAATTTTATGAGTACTATTTGCATTCTTAGACCTTAATTTACTTAATTTAAACTAGCAATTAGGCCTAATCAAATATTCGATTAAGAAATCTAGAAGCCTAATGTCATGGAATCTCCTGTTGGTCTCCTCTAAATCTCTGGTGTAATTAATTGAATTACGTGTCTGTCTCATTAATTAATTATCACATGATATTACGACCCTTCGTCATTGTGACCTATATTTATTAATTATTACTCTTGTTGTCACTCAGGTAATTAATCTATAGTCATGCATCCAGTTCTAGTCTAAGCCAATCTCTATTGAGTCTCTCCTCTTAGTAACTAATCAAGTAGACGATGTCCAATTAATAAATCTTCAACACTAACTACAATCAATTAACCATTTATCTCGTAGTCACTCTAGTAATTAATCAAATATGCATTAAGCTAACTAGAAATCTCATGTCAGTCTCACACTATTACAAATTCAAGATTTAATGACGGGAGTTGCCCGTCATTATAAGGTTTTGATGACGGATAGACACCCAACATTAATACACATGTCATTGTAGGGTACGACGATGGACGTTTTTTTAATGACGAACATTGTCCGTCATTAAAAAGTGTTGACCATCATATCTTATAACGATGGACATTTTTAATATCGGTCAAAGCATGACACTAAAAGTCAATGTCCGCCATTAAAAGATAAAGCAACTGACATCGTTTTTCATATTCATTGTGGATTATGATGAAAGCCAAGCTTAATGCCCATCATTAAAATGTGTTTAGACGACGGGCGATGCCCGTCATTAAATGTTCATCATTGAATGTTTTGAGTGACATGTGATGTTCGTCATCGTTTTGTTCATAATTTAATAAAAAAAATTTATCGGTTGCCTTGGTGGCTAACCAACAATATTAATATTTCTCAAGCTATGTACAAAATAAAATCTCAATAGTATTACATTTTCACAAAAGTAACCTTACAAACTTGACTTTAATTAATAAAATATAAAATATGTAATAAACTTCTTATATCGAACTGTAACATAGCACACACATACACGCACAATTACTCTATACGTATACACATATTACAAATATGACTATTCATTTATCTACAAATTACATCTACTAACAAAGATAAGCAAAATTGTTAAACAACATAAATACGAGACTCTAAAATCTTTCAACTTGAACTTAAGACCAACCAATTGAAGTGAAAGTGGTGAATGGGGGGAATATATACAACGGGTGAAAGATGATCCTTATTAAGCTACAATAAGAAAATATACTATTAGTATCTAAAAAAAACAAGTAAAAAACTTTGATGAAATTAAAATGAATGAAAAGAAAACAAACTCTCTACTCACTACTATAAATACCAACATCATCAAACTCACTATTAAGTGAATATGAGGCCGCTACGGTTCTACTTGGAGATGCTCCCAAAATCTTGTTAAACTCATTATTCTAGCAACGAGATGGAAGACCATCCAACTCCTCAATAACACAAGAAAGCAGAATTCTCAATAGTCCCAACTATTTCCAGAGAGTTAAGAGTTACAAATCTATAGTCTATTGAACATCAAAATATCATATTTTTTACTCTTCTTCTAACCAGGATTACTCAATTAATATATTATTTCAAAAACAACATACATAAGCTCCTCCTTAATTCCAGTGACAAAACAAGGTTATAGTACACAATGGAAAGCCAATAATCCAAATGTCGAGGTCGATCCGAGACCACTTTGCAAGGCCTTCATTTAGGCCTTGTTTCTTCTCTCTTTGGCTCGCACTCCGTCATCCAGCCTGATTCGATCTTCTTTTCGTCCTATGTCTACGAGGAGTCTTTCAAACCAGGAGAACAAGATAAACGCGAGAGAGGAACAAAGGAGCTGATTTGGGCCACTGTTAGGAAGTGAATGGGACGAAATACAATCAATCTAAATTCTACCAGATTCAGACAATATATATTTTATCCCAAACCCCAGATAAGGTTATAATTCCAAATATTTTGCGGAATAATCAATCTGGAATTAGCAAACCTAAAAGAGTAGATAAACCAACCTAAACCTTTAAGCTACAAGAACGATAAATAAAAAGTTTAAGGGATAGAGAAATTGACAACAAAGTTATACTGGTTCACCCAATGATGGCTACGTTCAGTTCTCTGCTACCGATGCAAGTTTCACTATAATCGTCAGGGAGTAAGTTACAAGAGTTTACAACGCTCAATGATGATTTCTCTCACTTTTCTCTCAAGGAAAAGGCTCACAAATCACTCTAGCTCACAAAACTCTTCAATGGAGAAAAAACGCTCTTGTAAAACAAGGCAAAAGAGAAGGTCGCAAACCCTCGCTTTTCCTTTTTTTTTTTTTTTACAATTCCTCTGTCATGAGCTCGGTGTGCGCACATTCACAAAACCAAACACATATTATTATATATATTTAGGTTATTTAATCTAAAGGTGGGTCGTGGGCCTTTTTGCTCCACAATTTCTAACAATCTCCCACTTGGAGACAAAAACCAATCAACATGTCTCCCCTGCAATGGTAGCGACTCCTCTCTACTCGTGGAGAAGTCCAACTGAAGTTGCACACAACTTCAGTTTGTCAACAGGAACGGTCTTGGTAAACATATCCATTGGTTTCGACTTCCCGAATCTTTTCAAAGTACCAGTAGCTCCATCTTCCAAAACTGATCTGATAAAATGATACCTCACCTGTATGTGTTTCGTTCTCGAATGAAACACTGGATTCTTTGCTAAATGAATAACACTCTGACTGTCACAATGCAAGGTCCCCTTTCCCAGTTTCAAGCCAAGTTCTTCTAAAAAAGACTGAAGCCATATCATCTCTTTACTTGCCTCAGTAACAACAACATACTCAAATTTCTCAGTAGTAGAGAGCAGAGCTACTATCTTCTGATCTAGAAACCCAATGCTAAGCAGTATCACCCAAAGTAAAAACATACCATATCTTTTTCTGCCATCTGTATCACCTGCCATATCTGCATCTACATAACCCTCCAGTTTAAAATCTGACTTCTTAAAATGCAGAGCATAATCAATTGTCTCTCTCAGATATCTGAAAAATCCACTTCACAACCTCCCAGTGCTGCTTCCCTGGATTAGTCATGTACCTACTAACAACTCCCACTACATGTGCAATGTCTGGTCTTGTGCAAACCATGGCGTACATTAGGCTTCCTATAGCTGAAGCATATGACACTCTAGTCATGTGATCTCTTTCCTGCTCAGTAGTGGATGAGTGCTCCTTAGATAATTTAAAATGACAAGCTAAAGGAGTACTCACAGGTTTTGCATCTTCCATGTGAAACCTATTCAAAACCTTTTTCACATATTCTTCCTGTGACAAAGTCAATGTACCATCTTTTCTCTCAATCCTCATTCCTAAGATTTGTTTGGCAGCTCCCAAATCTTTCATATCAAATTCTTTAGATAATTCAACCTTTATCTTTAGAATTTCCTGTTTGTTTGCACCTGCTATCAACATATCATCAACATATAGCAATAGAATAATGCATGAGTTTCCTTGAGACCTTATGAAGCAACAGTGATCTGCCTGACATCTCTGAAATCCACTGTTACACATAAAACTATCAAACTTCTTGTACCACTGTCTGGGAGCTTGTTTGAGACCATACAAGTTTCTCTGAAGTTTGCAAACCATTTTCTCATGTCCCTGAACTGTAAAACCCTGTGGTTGTACCATGTAAATTTCTTCCTCCAAGTCACCATGAAGAAAAGCTGTCTTTACATCCATCTGTTCTAGAAACAGATCCTCTTCTGCCACTATTGACAACACAGTTCTAATAGTAGTTAATTTAACTACAGGAGAAAATATTTCATTGAAGTCAATACCTTCTTTCTGTTGAAAGCCTTTGACTACAAGCCTTGCTTTATATCTTTTGCTGCCATCAGACTCTTGCTTGATTCTATAAATCCATTTATTCTGCAAAACTTTCTTACCTCTTGGTAACTCAGCCAGTTGCCATGTCTGATTCGTCATAAGAGAATCCATCTCATCCTTCGTGGCCAACTCCCACTTGACAGAATCTTCCAGTTGAACCGCCTCATCATAACATTCAGGTTCACCTCTGTCAGTCAATAATATATAATTCAAAGTAGGGGAATACCTCTGTGGTGGTCTGATAGTCCTGATAGACTTCCTGACTGTTGTAGGTGGCGTTCTCTGAACTTCATCAAGCTCTACAGTCTGCTCATTTGGTCCTACAACTGGTTCCTCAGATTCCACAATTGTTTCATCAGGAGTAACTGTATTCTGATCTTCAATTCTCACTGTTCTGGTCTCAACTTTAGGAGGACTTATATACTGATTCTTCTCTTCTGTGCTTTCATCTGACTCTGTATTAACTATTGTTCTGACTTTGTACAGAACTTCTTCATCAAGATCACATCCTTGCTTCGAGCATCTTTTTATTTTGGTCATCCCAAAATTTATAGCCAATCTCACTCCACCATACCCAATAAAGTAACACTTCTTGGATTTGGCATCTAGTTTACTCATATCTCGCAAAGATCAATGTGAATATAAGACAAACAACCAAAAACCTTTAGATGAGAAAGGTTTATCTGCTTACCGCTCGCACTTCTTCTGCAACTTGAAGTCTAGTGATGTGGTCGGGCTCCTATTGATCAGATAGGTCATCGTGCTGATTGCCTCTACCCAGAACATCTTAGGCAATCCCGCATGTAATCTCATGCTCCCGCACGCCATCATCGGGCGTCTGTTCATTCTCTCTCACCACACCATTCTCGTCATGCGTGTCCTCGAATGGTCTTAACCATCACAATTTCATTGTCTACACAGTATCTTTTGAAATCCCCATCAACATATTCACCACCGTTGTCTGATCTCAAGTTTTTAACTTTCAGACCTGTCTCATTCTCAACCATAGCCTTCCAAGTTTTGAAAATAGAAAATACATCAGATTTATGTTTGAGAAAATAAGTCCATACCTTCCTGCTTGAGTCATCAATGAAGGTCATATAGTATCTGGAACCACCAATGGAAGATACTTCAGAAGGCCCCCACACATCAGTGTGAACTAACTCCAACTTCATGGACTTTAGCTTTGCTCCTGTCTTTGAGAAACTGACACGCTTTTGTTTCCCAAATACACAACTCTCACACAATTTGTGTTCAACTGCATTTAGTTCCTGTAACTTTCCTGCAGAGTGAAGAATTTTCATACCTTTTTCACTCATATGTCACAGCCTGTTATGCCATAAATCAGTCTGACTTGAATTATCCACAACAACTTCCATATCTTTATCATTACTGTTGACATACAGAGTCCCTAGTTTGCTTCCTCGAGCAACTACCATGGCACCTTTAGTAACCTTCCAGATTCCTTGGCCAAAACAGACCTCACATCCTTCACTGTCTAACTGCCCTACAGAAATCAAATTTTTCATCATATTCTGAACGTGACGTACCTTGCGAATTTTCCAGACTGAACCATTCGCCATTTTCAATTTCACATCACCGATCCCAATGATGTCCAAAGGCTCTCCATCAGCTAGATACACCTTTCCATGATTTCCTGCAACATAATTTTCAAGAATATCACGTTGTCCTGTAGTATGAAATGACGCACCTGAATCTATCACCCCATGGGTCATGGGCACTTTCCAACGCCGTAACTGCAGAGCATCTTGTGTCTCATTAGCAACCACATTTGCACCAGGTTCATTCCCCTCAGTTTTCTTTGGAGCCTTGTAGTTCCTTTTCAGATGTCCAGTCTTACCACAATTCCAACATTCTAATCTGTTGTTTCTAGACTTACTTCTGTTCTTTTTCGATTTACCTCGATTCCCGTGACTTCTGTTATTACTCCTCACTCTATCCACATTCAATGTTGAACCCGAAGTAGAAGTAACACCTGAGTCCTTTCTACGAATCTCTTCTGCAATTACAGAATCTCTAACCTGTGAAAACTGTAATTTCTCTTTCCCACATGAATTAGAAAGTGCAGCTTTCATGGTTTCCCAGCTATCAGGTAAAGATCTCAACAACAAAATCGCATTTAGTTCATCAGTAAATTCTAACTCAATAATGACCAATTTGTTTATCAACAAATCAAATTTATTAATATGGCGTGTGATGATGCACCTTGACCATTTTCAAATTAAAGAATTTAGTTGCGAGATATACCTTGTTGTTTACAGAGAGGGTTTTTCATACATGTTAGACAAAGTTTCCATTAGCTCTGTTGTGTGGTCGCTTGCGTTACTACAACTCGCTTTGCACATTCTTTTTGTCGAGTTAAGCGAACAGATCCTCAACACCTTCTCTCTAACTTTTTCCATTCAGCTTCTCCCATGTCTTCAGGCTTTCCTTCTAATGGCAAGTTCAATTCCTTGGAATGCAAATAATCTAATATCTGACACTTCCAAAACGAAAAATCAGATCCATTAAAAGTAACCAATTTCTCATCTCCTCCTGACATCGTTCTACAACCCAATGCTCTGATACCACTTGTTAGGAAGTGAATGAGACGAAATACAATCAATCTAAATTCTACCAGATTCAGACAATATATATTTTATCCCAAACCCCAGATCAGGTTATAATTCCAAATATTTTGTGGAATAATCAATTTGGAATTAGCAAGCCTAAAAGAGTAGATAAACCAACCTAAACCTTTAAGCTACAAGAAAGATAAATAAAAAGTTTAAGGGATAGAGAAATTGACAACAAAGTTATACTGGTTCACCCAATGATGGCTACGTTCAGTTCTCTCACTACACGTCACGAGTTCCACTATAATCGTCGGGAGTAGTAAGTTACAAAAGTTTACAACGCTCAATGGTGATTTCTCTCACTTTTCTCTCAAGGAAAAGGCTCGCAAATCACTCTAGCTCACAAAACTCTTCAATGGAGAAAAAATGCTCTTGTAAAACAAGATAGAAGAGAAGGTCGCAAACCCTCGCTTTTCCTTTTTTTTTCGGTACAATTCCTCTGCCGTAGCTCTCGGTGTGCGCACATTCACAAAACCAAACACATATTTTATATATATTTAGGTTAATTAATCTGAAGGTGGGTTGTGGGCCTTTTTGCTCCACAATTTCTAACAGCCACAACCCACCAAGCCGAGGACGACCTCACCTTATGACCCTATCACGGTCCTTGTATCTTCTCCTCTCCGTTCGCCCAACCTGATCCGATCCTCTTTTGTCCAATTTCTATGAGAAGAATCCGCCAAACATCTCAGCAGACAAGAATATTTAAGTTCTTTTCCTAAGAGAAGAGAGGTAGGTCCTCATTTCATACTCACTTGCTATATTCCTAAAAGGTTTCCTGACTTAAGTATCAGAGTTTGTGTTACAAACACCACACTAGTGTACAACTTTTTTTGGTTTTGTAGGTCAAGTTCTTCTCCCATGAATACAGTTGTTGTAAGAACATGAATGTCAGATGTGTTATCTTGTCTGGATTTTAACATCAACATGTACTAAGCCTGGTTAGTGGATATATGGAGAATCCAAAGGAGTGCATTTTATCCTTTCAAAGAGAGTCTTACGACTACTTGAAAGGAACTATAGAATTTAGTTTACTCTACATAAAAGGAAAACCAAATAATTCCACCCGATTTTATAACTATTTCATTTTTAAAAATTAAGCTTTTTTTCTCCTAATTTATCTACAATAAATCTCATCTTTCTTGAAGGAAATTTGAAGTTTTAGCGAAAGTTCAAAAATAAAAACAAGTTTTAAAAATTACGGCCCCATTTGATAACCATTTGATTTTTGAAAATTAAGTCTATAAATACTACTTCTACCTATGAGTTTCCTTATTTTGATATACTTTTTACATATGTTTTCAAAGACCAACCCAAATTTTGAAAACTAAAAAGAGTAGTTTTCAAAAAACATGTTTTTTTTTTTTAAAATATAGTTGATTTAAATATTTTTTTAAGAAAGATGAAATCTATTGTAGAGATGGTAGAGAAATGATGAGAAAACAAACACAATTTTTAAAAACCAAAAATAAAAAACTAAGGTCTCGTTTGATAACTATTTAAGCCCCGTTTGATAACCATTTTGTTTTTTGTTTTTAGTTTTTGAAATTTAAACCCAAAAATACCACTTCTACCAATGAGTTTATATGTCTTCTTATCTACTTTGTTCTTATGTTTTCAAAAACCAAGCCAACTTTTGAAAACTAAAAAAAATAGTTTTCAAAATCTTGGCATTGTTGTTAGAATTTGGCTAAGAGTTCAAATGCTTACTTAAGGGAGATAATCTATATTGTAGAGAAATTAGGTGAAAATAAGCTTAACTTTCAAAAACTAAAAACCAAAAACAAAATGGTTATCAAACGACGTTTAATTTTTAGTTTTCATTTTTGAAATTAAACCTATAAATACTACTTCTACCTATGGATTTTGTTGTCTACTTTTTATAAATATTTTCAAAAGCCAAGCCATGTTTTGAAAACTAAAAAAATAGTTTTCAAAAACTTGTTTCTTAATTTTGAAATTTAGTGAAAAATTCAAATGCTTCCTTAAAAGAGATAAAAACTATTGTAGAGAAATAGGGAGGAACAAACTTAATTTTCAAAAAACAAAAACTAAAAATCAAATGATTATCAAACGGGATCTAAATGGTTATCAAATAGGGCCTACTTTTTTTAGTTTTTAAAACTTGACTTGGTCTTGAAAATACATGTAGAAAGTAGATAACAAAGCAAGGAAACTCATAGGTGAAAATAGTATTTATAAGCTTAATTTTCAAAAACCAAAAACAAAAAAATAAATGGTTATCAAACGAGGTCTAAGTGTTCTTGAAAATGATTTTGTAGGAGACGTGTCATGTTTGGGAGCGATTTTAGAATGACCAAAATAATTTTTGACATATCCAAATCACTTTTCTTTCAAAATCGTGATGTTTGGCAATGACGAAGAAGTGATTTTAGATAATTTTAAAGTGATTTGGGTGATTTTGTTTTAATATGACTCGTATGTAAAAAAAAATGATTGTGACGGTTAAAAATCGTCATCTATTATGCATAAATTTTAATCAAAATGTATTTTTTTCAAAACTGTCACTATTGAGGTCATTCATCCTTAGTTACCTAATATGATCTCAAGTTATTCTCTTTTTAAAATTTTTAATCACTTTTCTATTTTTTTTTCTCCAATGATTTTAGTTCTTTTAACTTTTTTTTTATCTCTAATTTTTTCCTCTCTATAATTTATTTTTTAACTATTACTCTAACTTTGTTTTCTTGAACTTCTTGACCCTTTTGCTCTTGAATTTAGTGTGTCATACTCTTAACTTTTTTTCTCCCAAAAATTAATTTTATATCTCTTGAATTTTATTTCTATATCTTTGAAATTTCACTATCTCTATTAAATTTTTTTCCCTCTAAATTTTTTTACCCTCTTTAAAATTCTTATCTCTACATATTTCTAACCTTTTTTTTTCTCTTTGAAAGTTTTCTCTAGCTTTATATCTTTTTCTCTCTTAATTTTTAGTTCTCTTTGCATAATTTTTGTCTACCATCTTCTAATTATTTTTAATCTCAAATGTAATACTCTTTTTAGTAATTTGATGATTTTAAAATCATCTTTAATTTGAAAACAAACATTAATCATTTAAAAAAAATACTTTTAATTAAATTTAAGGAATCACAAATTAAAATGATTTATAACTAAAACTTTTACGAAATTAATTATAATTGAATCACTTAATTCAAAACACTTATTCTAAACCTCAAACATGCCCTTAATCATTAAAAACCACTTTTAATTGTATGAAAATCCTATTAAAAAATGTAGAACCAAACATTAAAATGATTATGTGAAAATCACTTTTAATAAACCAATTATAAACAAATCAATTGTATTAAAATGAGTATTTCTAAAATCATTCTAAAATATACCCTTAAGATGATTAAAAAAAAAAATACTTTGGGGTATGTTTTTATGCTTGGTTTAAGAGTTATCTCATAGTTTTCCAAGGAGTAGTAAATTGTCACCTTATCTTAAGCAACAATATCATTTGCAAGTTTCAAGTCATCTGGTTGAGGAATATTCTTAAACAATTACATAATAAGCTCGAACAGGCTTCTACCATTCATTTATGACAACACTTCAACAATCAAGTTTTTAAAGAATCTTGTCTTACATGGATAAAACAAACGCATTGATGTAAGGTACTATTTCTTTTGAGATCTCACAAAAGAATGAACAATTAAATTGCCACATTGTTGAATTAAAGATCAAGTCGTAAATAAATTAATGAAACCTCTCAAACTGGTAGCATTTGTGAGAGGGTTTTCGTACATATAACCTATTTTCATGCTCTTTAATGATTGATGGCCTCGAGTCTGAAAATAATGAAATATGACCTATTATGACATGATAATGCACACAAAATTACCTATGAGGGCAATATGAGAGATATTGCTTGTTCACACTCTTGTACGCGGAAATGCTCTCATTCTAACTCTCTCGTTCTCGTTCTCGCTCTCGCTCAAATGAGTGATAAAAAAAATCTAGAGAAAAAAAAAGACACGAAAAAAATAAGTCAGAGAAGAGCTAGAGCGAGAGCGTGAGTAAAGAAAACAAGGAAAACATAAGTCATAGAAGAGTTAGTGTAGCAGAACAAGAGCGAGAGTAAAAGTAAAGAAACAAGTAAAACATAAGGTAAAGAAGAGCTAGTGTAGCAAAGCGAAAACGAGAGTGAGAGCGAGAAAGCGAGAGCAAAAACTATGATACCCTCCCAGTAATTTGAACGGGATGCAAAGTACGAAAAGGGCTATTGATGATTAATTTCACATCACATGTCCAATAACATTAAAACGGGTGAAAATAGGTCTTCCCCGCAAATATCTCATTTGTGAGGCTTCATAACATCTTTGTGTATTTCATTTGCTAGTTTAACTAAATCTTAGTTGTATAGCTTCATTAGCTTACCAGTGATGCATAAGATGGTGAGTTGTTGCCAAATGATCGTTAGTGTAGCGTGAAACAAACTGACAAAGTTTATTTACAACAAAAGTAAAATTCGGACGTGATATCATTTTGTATCAAAGTCTCTAAATTTGGAAAATTATTTGAAAATGAGAATTATATTGGAGCCACAATACAGAAAATTTGATGTAGGTATTAGGCAGTAGACATAATCCAAATGATGATAAAAATATTTTTAAAAAAATAGCTAAAATCTTGTTTGATAACCATTTGATTTTTTTTTTTTTAGTTTTTAAAAATTAAGCCTAAAAGTACTATTTCTACTACTAGATTTCTATGTTTTATTATCTACTTTATACCGCTATTTTCAAAAATCATGCTATGTTTTGAAAAGTAAAAAAAATATTTTTTAAGAAGTAATTTTTATTTTTGAAATTTGGTTAGAAACTTAAATGGTAGCTCAAGAAAAATGGAAATTATTGTAGAGAAAATGTAGAAAAAATGTGAAAAAACAAGCATAATTTTCAAAATCAAATGGTTATCAAACGAGACCTAAAATTTAAGGATTAGAATAGAATAAATTTGCCAACAAGGGTGTATTTCAATTGACATAAAATATGTACCATTGACCAAGAAGTTAAAGCAAGGTTTGAATCCCTCACTTCATATATTGTAAAAAAAAATATGAGAATAGAATAAATCTAAAATTGTTTTTTAAATAATACAAAAATTGCCAATAAGAGAGTTAGTGGTTAGAATTTACATTAAAATTGTCAACATGAACATAGTTTAATTCGAATGTATTATAAGAATTTTTGAATTGAGGCTAAATTTAGTTATATTTTCAAATATTTTGTATTGATGAGATTCCAAATTAAAGTGATTTTAACTGCCAAATTTTACTTATTTAAAGTTAATTAGGATCTCAAATGCATGCATCTTAGGGTGTTTACAACTTTTGTTTTCTTTAACTTTGATTAGATAATTAATGAATGAATCAGAAGGAACATTGAATATGTTTGGTCTGTTATCTGTAATCATTTAGCCCACCATTCTTTTCCTTTCATCATTGCTTCATATATATTTTAAGAGAATAATGTTAACGTATCAATCTCTCTTCAAATTTAAATTTTAAAAATAACCAAGATGAAGTGGACCTCACGATTATGACTTCAAGATGTTGTTGTTGTTTTTTTTAAAAAAAACAAAAAAAAAAAAAATCAAATTCCGCAATTTTGGTGATTGTTCAAATAGTTGATTTCCTTGGAGATATATATCTACATCACTATCAAAATAGAAAAAGAAATTAATAATAATCTTAGCCATTCTCACACTCATTTTCTGTTGTTTCTCTCTTATGTGATATCACTTAGTATTTAAAAAAAACATTGAAAAAAAAAGTCAAACTATCTTCGATTTCTAAGTTAGAGGTTCTAATCCTCATTCACCTTAACAATTAAAAAAAAAAAAACTATTCTCCATCTAATGATTATCGATTTTCTTAGTTTTTGAATAGTAAACAAAATAATTTTAATAACGGTTTATTTTTCCTAAAGAAAACATTATCTTAAGTATATAATATAAATTGTGGCATTTTACATAAGTTTAGTTTAATGGTTACATTTTACGGTTAGAATGGTGTTTGGAAGTGTTCATTTTTGCGAGAGTGCTTGTGTGATTTAGCAGACAAATTATTTTAAGAGATATTTTTATGAGTAGCTTCCTTATTTTAACCTTTATAAATACATTTTTTAATAAAAATAAGGCTAAATTATTTAAAATAAAAAATATCTTTATTTTTTCAAAAGTTACAATACTACTCTTGACCTTTTAAAATTACCCTTAGAATAGAAATTTATTAGAAAGTTGAATGGAAAGTTACATGATGGTAACCTAAAACGACGTGACACTAATAGAGACATTTGTCATATTATCCAACATTTTAACGAATTTTATACTCTAATATAATTTTGAAATATTTATGAAATGTCAAAAATAATATTGTAACTTTTTAAAACAATAGAAGTGCTTTTTAAATAAATGACAAAGTTGAATGGTACTTCTATAATTTGAACTTCATAAATTTTTGGAATAACGAGAAATCTAACATAAGTTAACATCAAGTATTATAAAAATATAACCAAAAAATAATGTTTGCAATTATAGTAAAAATTAGAACACATTTTAAAGAAAAATGAACTTCTATATATATTTCTACTATGGTATAATATTATATGGTGGATTATGGTGGATTTAAGCTCGTATGAATTTTCTTTTTATTGTATTTCTGAAGACTTCAAATAAATAGAGATGTTATCTTTATTTATATACTATAGTTCTTTCTTATTTCTGTTAGATGTGGGGTTGTGTTCACATCCCAACAATACTTTAATCCCTATTATTGAGCCTTTTGAGTGCCGAAGGCATTGGTCACACAACCTTGACATCTAGGTGCCCATTTGAAGTGTGAACCTCAACCATTTTGCTGCTCCAAATCATTGTAAAACTAATTATTTAATCTCATTTTAGTACAACTGTGAGCAATAGATCAGCGAGGGAAATTGTAAGTGGAGTAACTAGGCGTTGAAAATTTTCAGGAGGTCATACAACATAGGATTGCTCCAAGCTAAGCATGTGCTTAACTTTGGAGTTCCTATGGTTGAGCCACCGAAAAGGAAGGTGCATCTTGTTGGTATAAGTAGTAGCTATCAATTCTTTTAAGTCTTTCTCAACTATACTTTCATATTTCTCAACCATATTTTCAAATCCTCAAGATCCCTCTCATTCAAATATGGTCTCGGTTCATCCATGTACCCCTCCTTATCTCGGGTGTCACAATTATCGTTCTCCATAGGGAGTGAATCCTACCAATTACCGAATTCTCAAGTCTTAATTTTATCTAAGAATCAAATTATCAAGATGAATGAAGTTTAAATTGCAGAAGAATGTAACTATCACTAGGAAAATAGAGAATAACACTCAACGATAAGAGCTCTAGAGCAATGATTTCACTGTTTCTCCTCCTACTCTCTGTTCATTAATAGTTAATATGTTCTATTTCTTAAGTTATTGGTAAGCTCCACTCTTATAGACTCGATATTCTTTCTCAAGCTATATCGATATTCGTCAAATAGTCAATTGCTTATATCTTTATGACAATTCAAACAATTCAACTATTAAGCACGTAGAACCTAAGAGCCCGTTTGATAACGTTCTCGTTTCCTGATTCATGTTTCTGTGTCTTGTTTCTTGTTTCTCGTTTCTTAAAAATTAAAAACAGAAACATGTTTGATAACTATTTCTGTTTCTCGTTTCTTTCAAAAAAGAAATAGATCAAACATACATGTGTTTGATAACTATTTCTTGTTTCTTGTTTCTTTAATAAAAATAAATTTAGTACATAGAAAATAATAAAATATATAACTTGCGTTAAAATAAATATAAAATAATCATAAAGAGTTTATAGTATTTTATTCCAAACCAACACAAAAATAATAATAATAATGAATTTTATCTTGTTCAAATTTGATTTATAATGTCATTTATCACTCAAATCAATTCAATTTATACTATTTTGGCTTATAGAAGTTAGTTCAATTAGACTAATTAATGAATTGTAAGGTTAGTCAATTGAGCATACCCACATTTTTTTAATTTAATAATAAACTTTTTTTTCTTTAAAAATGCATTAGTCATACACACAAAGTAAAACCAGAAAAAAAAAAAAAAAAGAGAGAGAATACATATATTTTTTATATTTAATCGTAGCAAAAGAAAAAATAATCGAGATTTAAATAAAAAATAATAACAAAAAGAGAAAAGAGAAAAGGAGAAAATAAAAAAAATGAACTATTAAAAGAAAAAAAAAAGAAAAAGAAAAAACTAAAGAAAAAAAATAGAGTGGAAGAGGGAAAAAGAAGAGGGAGGAGAGATGGGTGTAAAGAGTAGGAGTAGAGATACATGCATGAAACTTCAGAAAAGAAACAGGAATAGAATTTGAGAAACTACTTTTTGTGGTTTCTAAAAATCTGCCACTTTTTTAGAAATGTTTCTAAAAAAATAGAAATAAAAAACATGAATGTTAAGTATGTTTCTTGAAAATGAGAAACGGGAAACAAGAACGTTATCAAATGAGCCCTAAGTTACCACAAAACCCACGAGGATATCTTTATCTCAAGTGTAAATTAAGGAAAATAATTCAGTTTATCAACAATTTGTGTCTCTTAACCTCAAATTATTGACATAATATCAATGTAAAGAATGACTAGATCTAAACATGCATTAGGTTCAGAAACATTCTCACAACCACAATTGAAATAGAAACATCAACAATTAATTACGAAAAAGTAAGATTCGAATATCTCCTACATCAAAGCTCTATAAAGAAAATTTAGTTCATAATGAAAAATATTATAAAACCAATTAAATCTATCAAATAGGTCATTACAAGTATGGGTGAGCATCGATCGGTCGGGGTCGGTTTTCGACCCCAACCGACCCCCGAACCGACAAGGTCGGTCGGTTCGGTCGACCCTTTTTTTTTAAAAAAAAAAAACTGACCCAAATCGGTCGGTTTGGTTGGTTTTTATATATTTTTTAAATATTTATTTCATTAATTATTGAATCATTTATAATTATTATTTTATTATTATTTAATATATTTTGAGGAAAATCTTTTTAGTTTTTTATTTTTTTAATTATTATTATTATTATACTCTTGCATCTTCCTAGTGACACTGGGTCTCTCTTTCACTTCCCAATTGTTCAACTCAAAGCCTGGAGGACAAGGGTAAACTAGTTGTCGCGGCTTGGTGGCGCTTTCAAAGACAACAACGATTGAAGCGTCGGAGGCTTTAACACAAAGCGGGTTGTCACCATGAATCACTTCACCCGATTTGAAAGTCTCGGATATATGCGGTATATACATTATTCCTTGCTCGACTTCTCGACCTTCAAGACGTGCACTTCTCACTTTTCTCTTTTCTGCTCTGACTCTCTTGCACTCAGAAACTGTTGGCTTGTATCCCAATCCAAACCTCTCCTTGCTTTCAGGGAGGCAAATCACCTTTTGGTTTCCTTGATTATTCTGTCACAACCCTTCATGCATCCAAAACCGCTTTTTAGCATTACTCTTGCAACCATCAAAATTGTCTTGGTTGAATAACGGTCTATATTCCAACCTTCAGTTGGAAAGGTAGTGGCGTTGGCAACCTCAAATGATCTATACGAGCATTCAAAAGCAAAAGCTTCTTCCGCAACTTCTACATATGGAAACGATGTTGTCTTTGTTACAGACATATCTTCTTCCCCTAAAAACGACGACCTGACCATTTTCTACAACGACCTTCACTCTATGATGAAGTGAAGATGGAACAGCTCCTGTGGAATGAATCCAAGGACGCCCAAGCAAACAACTATGCGAAGAGTTTACGTCCATCACTTGAAATGTTACATTGAAAGAAGATGACCCGATTTGTAAAGGAATTTCTATGTCTCCGATTACTTCCCTTCGAGCACCATCGAAAGTCATAACAACCATAGTACTTGGCTTTAAATAGGAGGAGTCCACGGGGAGCTTCATCAACGTAGACTTTGGCATTATGTTTAAAGATCTACACCTTACAGAGATGTGTAGTGCCTTAGTGTGTCCAGTACCATCAAGCGGGATCTCATCATCTGAGAAGGTAATACAGTTTGTAGCAGTTATGTTTCCCACAATTTCACTGAGTACATTTACCGAAATATCAGGGCCTACATGAGCTTGGTTCAAAATATCGAGCAAAACTTTGCAGTGCGGCTCAGAATACAGAAAAAGTGATAGAATTGATATTCGAGTTGGGGTGCGATGTAACTGTTCTATCACCTTTACTCACTTTGCTTAATCAATTTCAAAAACTCGTGTGCCTCTTCTTCTGTCACTGATTCCTGACTCGTCTTTTTTTTCTGTTATGGCCACTTTTTCTGCGAAAGCTTTATCTAGACCTTTTAAACCATCTTCATCGACTATCTCCACAGTTTTGCCCTTACGTTGTCTAATTTCCTCTTCTCTTGAAATACTTTTCAAAAATTTTGGTGTGTAACCATCTACCACTACGGGTCATTCCTCCGACTGCTAAGATGTTCGGTGTAGAAGTACCACTATTTGTGATGAATTGACATTCGTATTTCCAAGGTACAACACGACTATCCTTATATGCAAAGGGGTCGGGCACTTCTAGAATCATTGGCTTGGGTACCTGAATATGAGAAGTGGTACCTGGATTACCCCATAGTGAATGATTAATGGCTTTAGTGAAGATGACGCTTCTTCTGACGTTTTCTTAGAGGAGGACACATGAGTAATCATGTCAACATTCATCTCCTGTGTAGCTGTCTGGCTCACAATCAGTCACTTTGAATCCATTAGCTTTTGCACAAGCTGCTTAAAATCATCCCAATTTTCTATGGAATATCCGACCATTTCTTTATGAAACAGACATCTCTTCTCGTTATGCAACCCCAAATCATCTATGCTACTCTGCTCGGACCCTACCGAAAGATATCCAACACCGCAAAGAATTTGAAAGAGAGCCCTCATAGATGTATTCAAATTTTGGACTTTATCTTTATAGCAATCTTCATACACTTCAATGACATTCACAGTCGGATTTTCATGGTTTGGGAGAGGATTTTGATTAACATCAGGTTCTCCTGCTTTCTTGAATTTTAACCATCCTGCTTTAACCAAACTTTGTACCTTAGCCTTTAATGGATAACAATTCTCTGTGGAATGCTCAATTGCCCCTGCATGATATTCACACCACGCACTTGGATCGTACCATTTAGGATACGGGGTTGTAATGGCTCTTGAGGAACAATGGAAACTTGATGGTTTTTTAGAAACTGAGGCAAAAGCTCAGTGTACGTCATGGGAATGAGATCAAAACGCATTTGTTTCCAATTGCTACTAACAACACGTCGATTTGACTGATTCGATTGACTTTGTCCTCCAAGTTGAGGGATACGGTTATAACTCGTTGGTCTTTGAGTTGGTGAAGTCATATGGGTCACAACTCTTTGCCCTGAGCTTACCTCATGGACCTCTCCCTCATTCTTCTTTGGAGTCATTACCTTTCTCAGATTTACCTCAGGTGTTGTGTCTGTGATCCTCCCATTCTTGACTCCATACTCCATCGTTTCTCTGATCGTTATGATGTCAGAAAAATTTGTAGAAGCACTTTCGATCATCCTGTCATAATATGGCGCTCACAAAGTATTGATAAACATGGTTGACAATTCTTTATCAGTTAAAGGAGGTTGTACCTGAGAAACCAATTCTCTCCACCTTTGTGCATACTCCTTAAAAGTCTCGGTAGCCTTCTTTTCCAATCGTTGAAGATCTAAACGATCGGGTGCCATGCCAATATTGTACTTATACTGTTTTAAGAAAGCATCGGCCAAATCTTTTCACTTGTGCACTTGGGAGCCATCCAAATGCATATACCAACGAGACGTTTGCCAGTCAGGCTGTCTTGAAAATAGTGAATCAATAACTTATCATCGTGTGCATAGGCCGACATTTTCCTACAATACATGACCAGGTGACTCTTGGGACATGTAGTCCCATTATACTTTTCAAATTCTGGCGTCTTGAACTTTGGGGGAATAACAACATCCGGAATCAAACATAGCTGGCTAGCATCGATATCCCCATAGACGTCGACACCCTCAATCGTGCGTAGTCTTTCTTCAAAGAACTCCAACCTTCCTTTTCCTAACAAATCTTCGGAAGTCTTTTTATGATTTTCTGCGGTTGGAACAAATACTAGATCACTCACATGACTGGCTTGCTACGGAGCTCAACCGGGATCTTGCACAGGGAAAAAGGTTGGGTAAGCTACCCCAGCCATGTGTGGGTTTGACACCATCGGCGGCGTAAACCCTAGAGGGTAAAAAGGAGTGTCATCTAGCCCTTGGTTTTGACCTATCTCAGCTTGCAACGACGTTCCTGCTACAGACTTTTCCTTTCTTGCAGTAAGAAGCTCCAAGATCTTTGCTACTTGCTCTTTCAATTCTTCTACCTCTAGGCGGACTGCTTGTACCTGGTCGTTCACTTGATCATCCATGAATTTGACCTTCCTTCTCGTCCAATATGAATGATGAGAGGTGAACTTCGAGTTATTTTGTAAACTTTGAAAACCTTTATTATAAAAGAAGGAGTAATGGTTTGATTAGTCAAAAAGAAAATTTTGCTAGCGAAGTTAGATCTTTGTTAGTGCTAACATGAAATGAATGAATGCAAGCTGGAAAAAAAACGAGGATTCATTCAAAGGTCAAAATTCACCATTACAAGAGTCTTTTTTAAAAAATAAATGAAACAACAAACAAGCCAAAACAAGACCTAATGGTAACACCCAAAATGCCCGAGGTGTCGTCCTATCACCCCTATGAATCTAATTAAATCTTCAGCGCCTGACTGTGTGGGAACGATGCCTTGTCGAAGAATATTGGCCCTTTCAGCTAATCGGTCGGTCTTTCTAGCCATCAATCTCAACTTCTCGGCTCCTTGTTCAACTTGTCCTTTTATGTAGTCATAACGACGTCTCATATTTCCATACTCATCTCTCCAAATTGCAAAGTCTGTATTCATCACCTGATGCTCTTCTTTTAATCGAGTATGATCTTCCATCACTACTTCGTTCGCATTTCGATATACTACCAATTGGTGCTCCAAACTTGCAATAGTATCTTGAAGCAGTGTGTTTCTCCGTTCTGCATCGACGAATTGGCTCTTATACTCATCTGTCAGCTTTTGCAAAACTTCCTTTTCTTTTTCCAAAGACACAATTGTCTCTTGTGACTTTGTAGCTTGTTCATTAAGTATATCTTGGAAGTCTTTCATGACATTGTTGAGCTTTCATACCTTTTGCTTCAGGTCTTTGATGTGTAATTTCTGAGCCTCTGCCTCACCCTGTAGAACTTCTATTTCTCTCCACAAACTCCTATTTTTCTTTCGCAGTTGGACGACTTCTGCGTTTAAAGAACCGTTTTCCTTCTCCAATTCAAGTTGCCTTTGTAAACGTTGTTAAACTTCTTCTAGATGTCTCCTAGAACTTGTAGATTGCCCAATCCATAATTTAACTTCAGCTCTCAATTCTTCATTTTCTTTTATGAGGATAGAGTTCCTTTCTTTTGAGAGCTTCAATTCTTTTTCGAAATCAACATGGTCTATCTTCAAGGCTTCCTCTAAATCAATTGGCATTGGTGAAACATCAATTTTTGCCCCAATTCTGATTGCCCTCCAATCTTCGTATTGTGGCATGGTTCCTTCACAATGTTGGATATTTTTCAATTTCCTTATAGCTTTCCAAACATTGATCGCCTGATTGCTTATGGTGCTAGCAACGTCGAAATCATGCGAGAACTCTCAGTCCTCCAAGCCAGGGATAACTGGTGCAAATTGCTTCAACCATACTTGTCGTAGTACCAACAGAGGTGAGTAAGCAATACCTCCCCACGGTTCTAATAGTGGTACGAATGGCAATTGCCCACATCGATATGTTATGGGGTCTGAAGGTAGCCACGTCGCCCTCCATACTACTTCATCCAATGTCAGGTGGATTAGAAAAAACTTTCATGCTTCGATAGAGGGAAAGCTTAGATCCCAATGTGCAGCAATGAAATCTCTTATCGTGTTTCTTGCAACATTCCAAGGATTGTTAAATCTGATAGGAGCATACTTGAACTTGCTCGGATACTTCAGATGACTAGAAATCCAAATAAAGAGCATGGGTGCGCAACTAAAAAACTTCCCTTTGCCTTGCAATTTACAATAGCTCAAAGATCTGAGGGTTTCTACAAGAATTGGAATTACGGGGTTTACTCTGCGCTCAATTCCAATGAAGAGTTTAACGACTTGCTCTTCCACGTATCCTTTAATTCTTGGAAAAATAACCATGACATAGATACCCATGGCTAAGAGAGACAAACCTTTTTCTCCCAGCAAGCACGTACGTGTGTGGCTGATCAAGTAATCAACAGGAATGCAATTCCTCCCTTCCTTGACTTTCATTTGCTTCTTTATATCTAAAGCATGAACGCCACCCAAAAACTTGGATAAAGATCTTTGTAAAGATGACCTTCGATCATGAGTGAAGACTTTACTTCCCGTACTGGCTGGTACACGTATTAAAGTTTGATTCTCCTCGATCGTGGGAGTCAAATCAAACATCTTAAATGCGAAACATTTAAGCACATGATCCCAGAAATGAACTAAAGCTTGGAAAGCGTTCAGGTTGACGTCTGCATACATTAGATCAACAATATTCTAATATACTGCACTAAAACTAGCTCTACTTTCCATACTCAAACCTTCCCATAAACCTTTTAATTCTTCCATGTTGTTAAAAACGAAATCTAGCTCACAATCCCGAGGGAGTTGGACCTCTGCAACTCTTGGCCAAATAACCTCTGATGATTGCTGCAACTGGCCAAACTGTTGGAAAACTACTTCCCACGAGTCTTCCTCAGGGGTGGATTTGGCGAATGCCCCAGGCAAATGAGTGTCTACCATCCTAAGACTTTACACAAAAAAAAAATGAGTCTAACGGTTGACTTAAATGAAAATGCAACATATCATAGTCAAAGCAACAACATGAAAACTCCAAACAAAGTGAGGTTAAATCTAAAGATCCTAAAAGACACATGTCCCGAAAATGATCATTGTCTTAATAACTTCATGATCATCTTGAGTGAGAATCTTTCATGTTCCTGCACGGAAGTATAAACTTCTCGAAGGTCGACACTACTCCATCCTCGATTCTAGTCCTATTGGGAATAGCCCGGGTAGAGGGCTCGTGATAGTGTGTGAAACAAAGTAAATAAACAAGTAAAGCAAAGAAATAAATAACAAGGTCTTCAAACAGGTGAAGTTGAGTCTAAAAACCTAGACAATGCAGGTCCCCAAAATGGCCCCACAATCACACATGATCATGTGACCAAATTGAGTGAGGATTTTTTGTGTGCCTACACGGAAGCATGAGCTTCTCGAAGGTCGACACTACTCCGCCCTCAAATCTAATCCTATTAGGAAAAAGCTCGGGTAGGAGGCTTGTGTGGTTGTGTGAAACAAAACAAAATAGTCACGCAAGGAAAAAAAATAAATGCACAAATAAAAGAAAAAAAATAAATAAATAACAAATCAAGAATAACAAATGGCCAAACTCTCGAGGTGGAACCTCACGTCCCCAGTGGAGTCGCCAAGTTGTCGCAACGTATCTGGGACGCGGAGCGGCCGAAGCCCTCAAAAAGGGATATTTAAAAGGAGTCGCCACCGATCTTTTTTTAATGGTGTGATTGGGCATCAAAATAACCTTTTTTTATTAAAAAAAAATGGTATGCGAAAACCAGATTTGGATTTGGGAGTTGTTTGTGAATGGGGAAGGTGTTAGCGCTCCACAACACCCGTTTAAAACTGTGACCAAATTTAATCTTGAATTGCAAAAAAAAAATAGAAAGAAAAAAAGAAAACAAAGCTTATTAAAAAAAAAAAAAATTTTAAACAATGTCTTATTATACCACTCATTACTCCAATATTTGGAGTCATGATCCCATAAAATAAGATTAATTTTGCTATATTAAAATTATTTCCAAGATCTTGGAAATAATATCACCTTAAGAATATGAGAAAATTTTACAATTTCTCAAATCCGTCATAGGATAACCAAAAATAAAGTTTTTTTAAAAAAAATTAATTAAAATTCATTTTATCTTGAGACCAAAATCTCGGACTCCCAAAGATAATGATCTCTCACCTCAAGAATTCTAGAAAATTATTACTTCCAACTATTTCTAGATTCCGTCGTAGGAATTTTTTTAGAAAAAAAAACCTTTAAAAAAATCACAAAAAAGTTGTAAATAAAATTTAGTTTTTTAAAAAAAAAACTTTTATAAACTAAATTTTGAAAAAAAAAATGAAAATAAGTTTGCAAAAAAAAAATATTTTGAAACCATGAATGATAATCAAAATAAAATTAATTTTGAAATAATAAAATACAAATGCAATTTAAAGATAGATCATACTTAGCATAACAAATTGATCGTACAAATAAGCAAATAAACATCATTTACAATTATGCTAATCAAATTTACGAACAAAATAAACATATTGAAATCGATCTTAGATTTCCAAAGAATCAATTTCACACCTTGAGAAAACTAGAAAATCGGACTCCCAAATATTTCTAGATTCCGTCGTCGGTATTTTTTTAATAAACGGTTTATATTAAAAGATCATAAACTATGTATTAATTAGCAAGCTTGTATCAAAACTCCAACTATAATAAATAAGGAAAATATTTACATTTTGAACCTACAAAGTACAAACATAACACAAAAATAAAAATAAAAATAAAAACAGATAACGAGAAAAGACTAAGGATAATAATGCATTTCCTTGAACTAAAGAAAACATTTGCTACTTTTAAAAAACATGCATAATACAACGAATAAAAACACAACAGTAAATAAAATATAAAATTTGAATAACTATACATATAAACATATAAGAAAGAAAGAGAAGAAAATAAAAATAAATAAATTGAAAAAATTGAAGTCTGACGAAAAAAAAAAGCTTGAATGGGCGGCAAAACCGTCGCCCATTTAAAATACAACTTTTTTATATTAACTTGAGCGGACGAAATCTGATGAAACACTGTACTCGCAGATCTTATTAGGGTGGCGACAAAGCACTGTTTGAACGACTGTAGTGGCCACTAGAGATGTCCATGGAGCAGGGCAGGGTCGGGAATGGCTTCCCTTCTTTGTTCCCGCAAAATCCCCTATTTAATTTTGTGGGGAACGGAGCGGGGATTCTCCGCGAAGACTAGGTTCCCGGAGATTAATTCTCCGTTTATTATTTTAATTTTTCTAAACAGGAAACGGGGTGGGTCCCTACATCCTTAGTGGCCACTAGAATGGTTGTGGCGCCGACGATGGCGTAGCAAAGACAGCGGCAGCATGCGGTGGATTTTGTCTGGCGGACAGGTTTGGCGCGCGACGGTCCCTCAAGTCGGCGTGGGATATGGGTGGTGTGGTACGGTGACGGTCGGCGATGTGGACGTTCGGTTGATGTGCAGCGGGGTTCAACAGGAAGGCTGGCCAGCAGGGGCTCTTTTCGTGAAGATGAAGCAGAAGATGGGGAAGACTTGCCTTCTTTTGTGTGCCTGCTAGAAGACAAACCTTTTTTTTTTTCCCAATTTTGCCTCGTTCTTCAAATTAACAACAACAATCCCATTACCTCAAATTTTTCCAAAGATTAAAATAACTCGAGCATCACAATTGAATTCCAACTTAATTTTACCAAGAAATTTAATCAACCACCTGAAATTATCAATTCCTGAAATGGCAAGTGTTACAGTGTCCTTCAGTGCAGGAGCTAGCCAGAGGGTCGGTGGGCTTTGAGGTATGGCATGAAGGTTGTGGACCTTCTTATTGTTTACTAGTTATGGGGATGAAGTCCCACGGATCGGAAACATAGCTCTAGGATTTAGTAATACAACAAGAAGGTGATCACTTAGCCAAGAGAGTGTAAAACGTGAGGGAGATTAAAGAGCATTGGAGTTTTTGGTTGTGTGCTTACGCTTGTTGATTAACTTTTGCGGTGGTGTTGTGAACCCTTGGATTAAGTGGTTACTTAATATTTTTATATCACCTTACGCTACACTGTTTTTTTCTTTTCACGTGGTTAGTGACTCAGGAAGCACGTAACAAAGGCATTAGTTTGGCAAGACTATGCAGATATAGTTGTTTTTATTTTCTAAGATATAAAAGTTGTCCAATTTCATGTCGACTCTTTTCCCTCGTATTTCAGTCGTGTTTTTTTGTTCTTTTAATTTTGGCGAATTTTATCTTTTGTTTGGAGTGTTTTTTGGAAGTTTATTTTGTTTTGAATTGAGATCCCGAAATAAAGTGATATTTTTATTGTATAGTGTTCTGTTGTCCTGCAAAGTGTTTTGAAACTTTTCTTGTTCGTAGTTAAGAGCATGTTCTAGCAATGTAGGATGGGTCATTACATAATTGGCTGAACTTGCTATGTGTAGTATTATGTAAACTCAACAATCATGACACGTCAATCTTATCACTACCAAGTCAATAAGAATACTGTATAATTAAAAAATGTCAAGAGGCTTAATTTAACATTTTAATTTTCTTAAAAAAAAAAGAATTAACATTTTTTTAATAGATAGGACTGAAAGGATTTGAACCACTGATCTTGTGGTCATTAACACATTCAATATACGAATTGAGATATGCTCTGTTTGACAAAAAAAAATAATAATAAGGCATGTTTGATAAACAATTTGGTTTTTTTGTTTTTGGTTTTTAAAAATTAAGCCTAAAAATATAAGTCCAACAAATGAGTTACTATGTTTTCTTATCTACTTTACACATATGTTTTCAAAATCCAAGCTAAGTTTTGAAAACTAAAAAAAAAAAATTTAAGACGTTGTGTTTGTTTTTTAGATTTGGCTTGAAACTTAAATTACCTTAAGAAATATGAAAATTATTATAGATAAGATAAAGAGAAATAGTGGAAAAACAAGCATAATTTTTAAAAGCAAAAAACTAAAAACTAAGACCCTATTTGATAAAATTTCTGTTTCCTGTTTTCTGTTTCTCGTTTCCTATTTCTTGTTTCTTGTTTCTCATTTTTTAAGAATAAGATACCAGAATGTGTTTGATAACTATTTTTGTTTCTTGTTTCTTAAAAATAAGAAATAGAAACATAAATTTGTTTGATAACTATTTCTTGTTTCTTGTTCTTCAATATTTTGTTTCTTTTTTATTTTCTCATTTTTTATAGTTTAAAAAGAATTTATTATATAATATAAAATAGATAACATGCATTAAGGGTGAGCAAAAAAGCACAAAAATTTGACACTATCGTTCAAAACCGACCGAGCCGATTTTAAAGGATGTGGTCAGTCGAGTCAATTTGTTCTCGGTCTTAATTGATGTCGAATCAGATCAAACTCAATTATATTGCTAAAAGTTGTGGTTGTAAAATATCAAAGTGGATGCATGTGTGTTCTTTGAGTGAGTAAATTTTATTTATGGCAAAATTTAATGGGTTCTTAGTGTACTAAAAATTAAAAAAAAATATTTATTGCAAAAATAAAAATTAAAAATTAAAACAATATATAAATACAAATATTAAAATCTAAAATTCAAAATTAAAATCATATATAAATATATATATTTATTGCAAAATCAAATATTAAAATATTATAGAAATATGTATGGAAAAATTTTTAATTTAAAATACACATAATATATAAATAAACATATTAAATATATATATATACACACATATATACATAAATAATAATAAAACAGTATATATATATCTATATTACAAAAAATCAAAATTAAAGAAAAAAAGTAGCATAGGGAGCATTTCACCAACATGCTAATTTAAACATATAGGAATATTGGGAACGTTTAAACATAAAAAGAAACAAAACAAAGAGAAACTACTATTTGTAGTTTCCAAATTTTTGTCCAAATTTTGGGAACGTTTTTCAAATTTTGGGAACAAGAAACGAGATTGATTCTCAAAGAAGTCCGTTTCTTAAAAAATGAGAAACAAAAATAAGAAACAGGAAACAACAACGTTATCAAACAGACCCTAAATAGTTATCAAATCGAGCCTTAGATGTTTTTTTTAGCACGGGTGTTAGATGTTTTAAATCTATCCATTCACTCACTATTATTATTTCAGGTAAGCTCCTTATAAATCAATATAAATATTCGCCCATAGAAAAATATAATAGATTAATATTAATTAAAGCATAAATGATTAAATTGAAACATTTTAAAACATTAAAGGCAATAGAGTAAATTAAAAGAAAACAATATTAGGGGAAAAAAACAAAAGAACAAAGGGGGAAGACAATTCTGCTGTCCATTTGTAGAGAGGTTGACGAGCGACAGGCGACAGAGCAATGTAAATGCAGACCAACTCATGTGCTTCGCCGCTTGTCTTGTCCTTTACCAACTCCCTCTCTCTCTCTCTCTCTCTCTCTCATCGGCTTTCAAAAATTCAACATCCATCCAATTTGAATTTTGACTTATCCGGCTGAGCTTGGCCCATGCCAAATCCATTTCCTTTTTATTTTCTATTTTTCAAATTATTACTTATTTACTCATAGTTATACAAAAACCACCTTAATTCCATTTAATTACACCCATCCAATTTTCAATTTAAGCAATTACCTTCAAAATTTAGGATTAATCGTTTGGGTCTCTTTTCATAACCATTTGGTTTTTAGTTTTTAGTTTTTGAAAATTAAACCTAAAAATACTACATCTACTAATAAGTTTCTATGTTTTCTTATATGTTTTGTCTTATGATTTAAAAAACTAAACTAAGTTTTGAAAACTAAAAAAATAGTTTTCAAAAATTTGTTTTTATTTTTAAAATTTAACTTAAATGGTATCTCAAGAAAGATGGAACTGATTGTAGAGAAGATGAAGAGAAATTGTGAAAAAACAAGCATAATTTTCAAACCCCAAAAATAAGAAACTAAATAGTTATCAAACGAGACTTTGGTTTTTGAAAATTATGTCTAAAAATATTATTTTTACCAATAAATTTCTATGTTTTCTTATCTACTTTGTACATATGTTTTCAAAACTAAAACCAAGCTAAGTTTTGAAAACTAAAAAAAAATAGTTTAATTTTTTTTTTTTGTGAAATTTGGCTAGAAATTTAAATGGCACCTAAAAAAATAGAAATCATTGTAGAGAATATAAAGAGAAATTGTGAAAAAACAAGCATAATTTTCAAAAATAAAAAATCAAAAACTAAGGTCTCGTTTGATATCCATTTGGTTTTGAGTTTTTGAAAATTAAGCTTAAAAATACTATTTCTACCAATGGACTTCTATGTTTTCTAATCTAGTTTGTACCTATGTTTTCAAAAACCAAGCTAAGTTTTGAAAACTAAAAAAATAGTTTTCAAAAACTTGTTTTTTTAAAAAAAATTTGGCTAGAAACTTGAATGATACCTCAAGAAAGATGGAAATCATTGTAGATAGAGAGAAATTGTAAAAAAAAAAAACAAGTATAAAAGAAATTGTGAAAAAACAATCATAATTTTAAAAAATCAAAAATCAAAAACCAAATGATTATCAAACGGAGCCTACATGGTTATCAAACGGCCTTAGAGTGTCACCTTTCTTATATCCCTAGTTAAGAAGAATTTTCCTTTTTAGATCATATAAGGCTCTCCATTAGAAAATCAATGGGACATACAGAGTTATCATACAATTTTAGGACAAAACAATAATTTCACCCAAGTTAAATTATAAGTTTAGTTCCTAAATTTTGAGGTTTGTGTCTATTTATTCTCTAAATTTTAAAAAGTATCTAATAGGTTTTAAAACTTTCAACTGTGTCTAATAAGTCCATGAACTTTCATTTTTGTGTTTAATAAATTTTTGACAAATTCAAAAGTTTTAAAAATTAATTGATCTATTAGATTTAAATTTACGTCTAATGAAGTCCTAAAATTTCAATTTTCTATCTAGTAGATCTATGAATTTAAAAAAAAAATCAAAAGCTTAAGAATTAAACTTATAATTTTAAAAATTTATAGATGAAATAGACACAAACTTCAAAGTTTAGATAATAAATTTGTGAATTAACCTTTCACCAAATCACACACCCACTACAACCATAGGAGATAAAAGGGATGAATTTTATGCACTATGGAGGAGTTACATCTAAGGATAGATTAGTTATTACATGCAATTTGACTATTCATAAAGTGTTTCACAACTATAGCTAGGAAAAATTATCATTTTGTCCCTATCTAATCTTTTATCTCCATGAGGGGTGTTTGGTTTATGGGGTTGGGTTGGATTGAGTTGGGTTAATAACTCAACTCCTTGTTTGACCCAGCAACAATTATAACTAGTGACTGGAGTTGAGTTATTAACTCAACCGTACGGTACTTTCCAGCGACTTTCCGGCAACGGTCCAACGACTTTCCGACGACGGTCTGATGACTTTCCGACGACGGTCCGACAAGATGAAGAAAGTGGAGAAAAGAAGAGGAGAGTTTTGAAGTGTGTTTTTAAGTTGCTAATACTCTAGTTTAAATAGACACCAAAAAGTTCTAATCCTTTTAGAATAAGGAATTTTAATTCTTTTAGAAAAAGAATCGTAAACCTTTTTAAAACAGAAATCTTAATTTTTTTTTTTTAACTTTGAAATACCTTTTCCTAATCCTGATCTGATTAGCCAAAAATTCAAATTTAAAACAAATACAATTAAAGCATCTAATTTTACGGGGCACACAATATACTCATCTAAGAAAAACTTTCGTCCTCGAAAGTTGCTACAACTTTACAACGGTCACGTCCTCAAGCCATAATCTAACTTAAACTCTAAACTATCTTAGCACAAGAACAAAGAAGTAAAAAACATAGCATAACAAGTGTTAACACACAAGCAACTCAAATAATTTTAATTACTTTACAAAATAAAAGCAAACCTAGGGATGACGAGGCAACTTCCTGCGAGAGGTTATAAGGATTGTTGCCTACGATGTAGGTGAGTATGTAGAATCTAAAACCCATGCTCTGATACCAACTGTAACAACCCTAATTATTCAAACCCACTAAGAACGTTACTAAGCAACACCGCCTGCACCGAAAATTTCAGCAACATAACGACGCTACTAGGATCTTGATGACATATCTAATATTTTTGTAGATATGCAATTTTAATATGGCATAAAATATTTAAGTATGTTGCCATAGTTTTAACATTTTCACAAGGTAAACTATTTATTTCATTCTAAAAAACCATAGACAATGCATGTGTTTAGACAAATTTAAATAAACACTTTTCATATGCAAAGTATTAATATTAATATCTACCTAAATTAAAATAAAAAATTAGTGGTGAAAATGTGCATAAAAAAAGATTAAAATTCATATTGAAGAGTAAAAGTTCTAAATAATGAATTTTATTGGAAAATAAATATTGATATCAAACCCAATATTTATTACGTTTGCAAATATCCCTAACATACATTTGGCAAATGGTAATATATATTGTAATTTTATAATTGATCACATAATTGAATTTTGAAATTGTAGACAAATGTGTTTGTATTTGATTTGTTGTGAAAACAAAGTAAGGAAAAAAAATCACAAAAAAAATCAGACTCTTTCACTTTACAAAAAACTGCACCAAATACCTCTGACATAATAACTCAACTTTGCATCCCAAACACTGACTTCGTGACTCAACTCAACTCAACTTTGCACCCCAAACACTGATTTCCTGAACTCACTAATAAAACAACTCTGCACAACTCAACTCAACCCAATCCAACTCTGCGATCCAAACACCTCTTAAGTTTCATTGCGTCTCTCCTAAATGTTAACAACGTTTCATGACAATATCATTAGTTAAATAGTTCCAACGTATTCTCCAAAATCCAAACTAGCAATTAAGAGAGCTACTTTAAAATATGATTGAGAGTTGGAAAAAATAAAAAGCACTCAAAATGTCATATGAAAAGGCATTTGTAGACTGCTTTTGATCTAAGTGGTTGCAATTTAAAGTACTTAAAATCACTTTTAAAAGTGTGAAATAGAATATAAAAGTAATTTTTAATTCAGCTTAGAATCAAAGTACTTTTCTTAAAACTGCTTATTTTTAAAAGCACTCTCACCCACCTTAAATGTTCCTAATATGAAAAGATGTCACAGTTGCACCATCCACGTTTGGATCGCAAAGTTGGGTTTAGTTGTGCAGAGTTGTTTTGTGAGTGAATTCTGAAAATGAGTGTTTAGGATGCAGAGTTGAGTTGAGTCGAGTCAGCAAGTCAATGTTTGGAGTGTAGAGTTGAGTTAATATGTCAAGGATATATGGTGCAGTTTTTTGTAAAGTGATTAGTGATTAGTCTGAACATTTTCATTCATTTCTTGTCCAGAAATGTAGTATTACAGTTTTCTCATATAAAAGTTTTGTATTCTTTGCGTGGTTGTTTCGTTCTGTTATTATTTGCATTGTCATTGTTGAATATGAGTAAGTATTTATTTTGTTTTCATTTGAAGTTTCTGCAATTTTCTATTTAATGTGTAAACATATTTTGTTGTTAACATTTTTTTACATATTGTTTATGTTTTCACAATAGGCTATATATGTATATTATATTATAGGTACTAACGATGTTATAGTATACATTTTATATGATGGTAAATGGGATGAGAGATGCAATTTTATCAACTACAAAGTATGAGATATTGTTATGCACCATGAGATGTCCATCCACGACTTAATGGATATTGTAATGGCGAAGTTGTCAATGATATGTAATTATAAATACTCGGATATATATGCAAATATTGGAGTACAATTATTTCACACGCATACCTATATTCTGTTATAATGGATAAAATAAAAATTTTAAAGTCCTTACTAATCTAATATCAGACATATATATATATCTTAATATAAATCATACACTATGTAACATATGTTGTCATTCAATTGGTTATTTCATTTCATATCAGCAAACTGAGATTCATGTCATTACATATTGCAATGTACGGTATTTAATATATATCGATATTCATCATAATATATATAGGGTATCAAAATGTACGCATCGTATTTGTCATACACTTTACTTCGGTATTTAATATATATCAAGATGCATTATAATGTATCCATAAAGATTGGTCATACCCAAATATACACTAAATCATACTATTTAGTAGTTTGGTGCATGTTTTTCATACATTGACAATTTACATTTATACCAAATATATCAATTATCTTAGAAAGCAAGTTAAATAGTCTCCACAATATTACAACCATGCTAGAAATCAGTACTTCCAAACAAAAAGTTCGTTCACTTTATTTTGTTCACATTCCAAACACATTCTATTGTATTTCGTATGAAAGCAGGTTGAGATGTCCAGAAACCCTAGGTCGTCGTCGGACTATTCTATTTTTCTCTGGTATGAAATCGACAGAGAGAGGAGAGAGGAGACGGATTTCAGACGATTCCTTTCAATTTCACAGTATGAAAGTGGCCATCGTTTATGGGAAGTTTTCGCTTTTGTAGGTTGTTTTCAAACATCCCAAAATCGAAACGTCGCTTGATTTTTTTAAAAATAAAATACGTACAAGGGCATAATTGGAACATTCACTATCTTTAATGTATTAAATGGATCATTGATGTAAAATTCATAGAACTCTAGACATTTTTGAAAAATACGGGGCTTATTTGGCCAATCATGTAACTCACCTAAATATAAGATGATTTTTGTAAAAATATTGACAGGCCGAGACCAAGGAGTGAGAAGTCCATTTTATCAATTCAATTGGCCCAAATACCAAAGGGGCCGGACTGCGAAAACGAACCGAAGCAGAACGGAGAACCGACGAAAACCCTCATTAGATACGGCAATTCCCACAGGGCAGACGATTGATTGAGGAAGCAGAAGAAGAAGAAGAAGAAGAAGACGGTTTCTTTCTTGATATCGATCCTCGATATGGCCGAGAACAAAGAGGTTGTGCCTCCGCCTCACGATTTGAATGCGAAGTGGGACGCTTGTCTTGATTTGACGCTGCGTCGTTTCGTTTACTCTTCCTTGGCTGGTGCATTTGTCGGCCGCCTTTTCTTCAGTAATTCCTCCTCACCCTTTTTCTCTTTTCTTATCCTTATTTCTATCGTATTATATTTTTCTAAGCTTCATAGGGTGGATGGGAAACTTTGGAGTTTTAAGCATGTTTTTTTTTTCTCTCGCTATTATTATTTCCTAAACGCTGGAATTGCATGTCATTCCATTGATCAATCATATGTTAAGATTTTCCATCTATCGATTTGGAATCGCTGTTTCTCCGAAAATGGACGAGATGTAACTATTTTATTCTGCGATGAGACTGTAGATTTAAGAACTTGAGGTCTGCGTAACACGGGTCATCACAAATGTCTGCCGTTGAGCTTTCTATCTGCAGTACCGGTGTAACCATTTATAAGTATCGGGTACAGATCGCATGGATGCTTGCGGAATTACCGGAGTGTACTTTCAGTTTATATCACGATGGGCTGCATTGCATCCTCCAATATCAGGATTTCCAGCATTCGTATAAAGCAAACTCGTAAATTTGAACCTACTTTATGGACATCCAAGATTTTGTGCATAATAAAATGACCTCTTTGGTTGGTGATATTGAAGTACCTGAAACTCACTAGAAGACCAATGTCTTATCATTTTTCTAAAACTTCAGTTGTATGATGTTAATTAACTTACTAACGAGCATTATATCTTGATTAACAACTAGGGAGTCCCGTGACTCGTTGGGCATCTATAGCTTTTGGCGCTGGATTGGGCATTGGATCAGCATACACAGATTGTAATTCTTTATTTGAAGGTTCCTCAGCAAAATTAGCATCTCCGAAAATCATAGAGTCTCAGCCTTCACGGGTAAAATTCACATTTTCTTTTATTAGAAGCCTATCAAATTCTAATTTCTCCATATTCTCTGAATATTTAGTTCATCAGCTTAAGAAAATCGCACCTTGAATTGTTTTACTATTTTTTTTTTAAATTCAACAACGGGATGAGAGATTTGAACCCATGAGCTCCTGGTTATAAATCTATACTTGATGCCAGTTGAGCTATGCTCTTGTTGGCCTTGAATTGTTCTACTTAATATGATATTATTCAATAACCTTTGGATTTTGATCTAATTTTTCTCGAGAGATTGGCTCTTAGGTGTCTATAGTCATTTTTCGCTGATTTAAACCATGTTAAGGTAAATGAATTAATTTATTGTGTTGTATAGATTAGAAGTATTAGGGTTGTACTATTTTAAATGTTCAAAATCAAGACATTAGTTCATACATCTGAGGAGCTGTGTGATCTAGAATTTAGCATTTTGTTAGATGAGTTCTTTTCTTGATATAAAATAATGTTATAAGGCTATCCTTCTTTTATTTTTGTGACGTGTTTGAACTTTTGTTTCTTTCTAAAATTTTTAAATTTTATATCATGCTTTCCCCCTCGATGTGGATGAAACAAATGAGGCCTTGTTTGAGTGTAACTTTCAAGTGCATTGAACAAAAAATAAGGCCAAAGCCCTACGCAGGTAAAAGAAAAGGGAAAGAAGTTACATTTTATGGAGAATATAGGTTTTCTATTTTAACGGTTGAGAGAGCTTTTGAACAAACTTAAAGAAGAGAAAAAATGACCTCTTTTGAACTTGATTTAGGCTTAACCTTTTCTGTGATGCCGAAGTAGAGGAGAGGATATGTGAACGAACCGATACTGCATCTAGATGGGAGGAATCTTGAGGCTATGCATGTATGGTTAAAAAAGGTTCAAAAGAATGGATAGTTATTACCCATACCAACAAGGTGCAACTTTCCTTTAGGGGCCCATTCTTAGAACTTCAAAATTAATGTGCTGGGCTTGAAGATCCTAGGTTGGGTGATCTTCTCATGAAACTTTTAAGGAAGCATGTGTGTAAGGAAAAACATGCGGACAGGACCCTAGTGGTTTGTAGAGGCCGTTTACTCTCAAAAGAAGATCAAGATAGCAAGTGTCATGTCTATGTCGTAGGGGACTTGGCCCCTAAGGCATTACACTTTTAGTATACCAGAAAAGGGAGAGCCTATGTGGGAACCCGATTCAGTAGAGAAAGATGACATAATGAAAGCAATAGAAGGGGAGGAAATACATAGACAAGCAATTACAAACACCCCCACTGTTCTATTGGTAGTTCTCCAAAGAATAAAGGATTTATGGGCCAATTCTATTACTTCTAAAGAGAAAACAAAGAACAAGATAACTTAACTAATTCGAGAGAGCTGAGGGTCCCTCCTAGGTTAAGTTCTCACCAATTCCTTCCTACCCAAACAACTTGTCGAAACGCCTACAAAAACCCCTCACCAACAAATGATACAATTGGCCCGCGGTCCCACAAACAAGGTTCCCACACAAAAATCGTTTACCCCTCTCCCATATTGCCCCTCCTCTAGTAAGTCTTAGTAATGGGGGCCTAACATGTGAGAGGACAAGGAAAAGTAGTCCCACAAGATTTTTTATTTTTATTTTTTTTTTAATCTCATAGGGTTACCTTGTATGTCAATGCTTGCATTTCAGAAGACGAAGGCACTTCTATTTTGAGCTCAAACAAAATAGATTTTTTAAATATAACTACAAAACAAAGGCTCCCAATAACCCTTTTCTTCTCTGTTTTGAAAAGTGTGCTTCCAGAATACTGGAGCTTACGATTGAAGTGTCTTGGTCTTCTGAAATGTGAGCATTGAAGTAGTATAAGGGATTCCTATGGGATAAAGAAAACTTCTCGACTACTTTTGCAAATGGATCCATTATCCAATGGTGATTTTTATTTGGGTTTTTTTATCTAACATTTATGGAGCCCTACCCACTAGAGGGGTATCACTAACGTGACTAAAAATTTGATGGCCTTGAAAGTTGCACAAAGTGTTTCCTCGGTCTGTACCCTGGAGTCGAATTTGCCCCTGCTTTATTCGACCACCCACCTATACCCTTTTTACTTCCCACTATTTCTATCTTCCTTGACCCTTTTGTACCAACACCGTGTCATCTTGTATGAACGTGGACTTTGCAAACCAAGCTCTTTCCTCTACTTCTCTCACACCCTCTAAATCCAACACATGACGCAATGTCTTCCTTGCCACTCCTTTCAAGAGCCACCATCCAAAACCCAAAGCCTTTAAACCCAAACATGTTCATCAATGACCCATTACCCAATTCAACACATTGTTCGAGAGTTACCCCACGAAACCCAGAGCTATTAAACCTGATCTCGCAACCAAACCCATAACTCAAACATGATTTGTACCAACCTCTACCTTGAAGCAGTGTCTAGTTCTTCTTACCTAATTGACCCAATTCGCTTGTTTCTCCTACAAAATTAGTTACCATTTTAAACAAAGAAACCAACTTCATTCGTAAGACAACACACTCTACATCTGCTCGTCTTCATCCTTCTGACTTCGAGGATCTTTCCCTCAACCCTCTCCCTCTATCTACTGCTCCCCTTCCCCTTGCATGTGATTTTCACCTTAGAAAACATGGTAGTGGGGAATGCCCTTATGGAAGGTTGTCTAGATGACACAAAAGTTGAAACCCATGTCGAAGTGGGACACAATCGTTCTCATTACCTCTGGTGTGTGGTTCCTTGGTTGACTGAACATAATTTGTGCATTATGACCATACCCATCACCACAAAGGAGTGTAAGCCTATGCAATAGTAGATTAAAGGCATAAAGGAGTTGGAGAGGCCTGTCTCTGTGGTCAGTTATGATAGATCTGCTCGCAAGTCAACAATCAGTGGGTCAACATCTCTTGTATGATCCTCTCTTGAAATGTTAGGGGTTTGGGCGTCTGGATAAACGTGCCCGTACAGAAGTCTCATTCTTAAGCATTCTTCCACCTTGGTTATCTTCAAGAGACTAAGCTTCAATATGTGGATTGTTTCATTGTTAGATCTCTTTGGAGCTCTAGGGGTATTGGTTGGAATGCTCTTGAAGCTTGTGGCTTGTTGGAAGGTATCATCATCAAGGTGAGAGACAGATAAGCCTTCAACTCCAACCCTAAAGCGCTCCAGGACCCTAGTCTCCACACCCCGCGAAATAATTCTACTCAGGACATCAACCACCAAAAGGAAAAGGAGGGGATAGAGAGGACCCCCTTGTCTCAACCCTCTGGTAGAAAAAACTCGACCTCTTACACGACCATTCACCAGAAAAGAGTATCTAATCGATCTCACGCAACTCCACATCCAAGATCTCCACTTATAACCGAAACCTTTCTTAGCCAGAACCTTGTCCAGGAAATTCCAATCCACGTGGTCATAAGCCTTCTCAAAATCAATCTTGAAAAGAATCCCTTCCTGATTCCTTACTTTATAATCCTCTAATGCCTCGTTAGCTATCAGAGACTGATCTAGGATGTCTTCCCTACACAAAAGCACCCGGCGTATCCACAATAGTTGAAGGAAGCACTCTCCTTAACCTACAAGCAAGAACTTTGGCTAAGATCTTATACACACTCGTAACCAGGCTAATCGGATGAAAGTCCCCCACCTTTCTAGCCTCCTCTTTCTTGGGAATCAAGCAAACCAGAGTTCCAGAAAGAGAGAAGTCTAAAGTCCCCCGATCGAAGAACTCGCAGAAAACTTTCCAATGATCCTCTTTAAGAACATCCCACCCGCAGAAAACTTTCCAACGTTTAGGAAGGAAGTTGCAGAGGATGAAGACTTGCAAAAGATAATGAAGGACATCGAAACAGATCCTATGAGTCATCCTAAATTCACAATGGCCCTAGGACAACTCCGTTACAAGGACAAGTTAGTTTTATCCAGCCAATTCACTTTAATACTAGCCATATTGCAAATGTTCCCTGATTTGGTTTTAGGGGGTCACTTTGGGTTTTTACGTACATATAAGAGATTGACAGGTATGAAGAAGAATGCTCAAGAGTATGTGGCAGAATGTAGTATTTGCCAGAAGAACAAGGATGAGGCGGGGATCTAGGAAGAGATCAGTTTAGACTTCATCGAAGGCCTACCCAAATCCCACGGATTTGATTCAATTTTGGTAGTGGTGGATCGACTTAGCAAGTACGCTCATTTCTTACTACTGAAGCACCCTTTCTCAGCTAAAGAAGTGGTCGTTCTCTTCATCAAAGAAATCGTTTGCCTCCATGGTTTTCCTAAATCCATAATTTCAAATCGGGATGTAATCTTTATGAGCAATTTCTAGAGTGAGTTGTTTCGGATTCAAGGCACCCAATTGAAGAAGAGCACAACCTTCCATCCCCAAACGAATGGCCAGATTGAGAGGGTGAATCGATGTCTCGAAACCTATTGACGATGCTTCTGCAATGAGCAACCGAGAAAATGGGAGAAATGGATCAGTTGGGCAAAATGCTGGTATAACACCAACTACCACATCTTTCAACACAACTCTTTCAATGTAGTGTAGGGAAGAACACCACCACCATTAATATCCTAGGGAGAGAAAAAAAACTTCTAATTGCACTTTGGATTAGCAGTTGCTCGAACATGATGTCGCCCTGCCAGCCTTGAGAAGAGCAATTACGCCTAGCCCAAGAGAGAATGAAAAAATAGGCCGACAGACACTGTAGAGAAGTCGAAATTGCAGTAGGGGATTGGGTGTACTTAAAACTAAAGCCTTACAGACCTCTATTGGCTCAAAGGCGATGTGAGAAGTTGTCTCCTAAGTTCTACGGGTCATATGAAGTATTGGAACGAATTGGCCAAGTCACTTACACACTACATCTTCCACCCACGACATCAATACATCCTGTTTTCCATGTATCCCAATTAAAGAAGATGGTAGGCCTACATGTTGTGCTTCAATCAACAGATCCAAGATTTTTCGATGAATGAAGACTTAAATCGATGGGAATGCCTAATTCAGTGGGAAAAACACCCTCGAAGCGATGCAACATGGGAGGCTTATGACGACATTAAGAAGCATTACTCGAATTTTCACCTTGAGGACAAGGTGGCAGTGGACCCTCGGGGTATTGTTAGACCCCCAATTATCAAGAAATATGTAAGGAGGGGTAAGGGGGTAATTGTAAATAGTGAACCAGGGACCATTAAGGAATGAATCATATCTGTACGGTTAGGCACCTTGGGAGTGAGGGTTTTATTTTGGGCAGTCTTGCTTGTAGGAGAGAACTGGCCTCTCGAATTGCTGGGTACTTTTGTGGCTGTTTGGCAAACTTTTTCTCTTGTTATCGATTAATGAAATAACCCCCCTTCGATATTGAAGAACTCTCATTATCCGAGGGTTGGTTCCCATTATATTTGCTTGTTGATTAGAGTAAGATTGAACCAGTTACAGATCTTAGAATTGGATACCTAACATGCTCTCTGATCTACAAGGCCTTTGTTCAGATCTGTGGCTCCTTAGAGGAGATTTCAATGTCTCTTGTTGGTCCTTTGAAAAGTTGAGAGGTAAGCCACAAACCATTGAGTTGGTTGGGCTCATTGATCTCCCCCTTTAGAACGGTCTCTACACATGGTCTAACCATAGCCCCCATCCTATTGTCACCCTCATTGATAGGTTTCTGCTTGCTGAAGGCGTCCTTGGAAAATTTGGTTTCTCCTTAGTAAAAAAGGATAGAGAGACCTACTTTGGATCACTACCCAATTCTCTCCTATCGATTGGTGTGGTTAAATGGGGCCTACGTCCTTTAGATTTGAGAATATGTGGCTCCAACATGCAGATTTCTTGACAATAGTTGAATATTGGTGGAAAAATACCCCTCTTAGAGGGTGGTCGGGTTGCACCTTCATCCGAAAACTTAAAGGTCTTAAGTTCTAAAGTCTTGGAACATATCCACCTTTGAGTGCATCAATACACAAAGGAATCCGATTTTAGTTGAAATTACCCTCGACAGCTTGGAAGAAATAGGGGAAGGCTTACATATCTATAGAACTCAACACAATAGCAATTGGGAAAACCTTTTGTAATTGGGCCCCTACACCCTTATGTATTCGGGTCCCTTTTTGTACATTTCATACTATCAATGAAATGCATTAAAAAAAAAAAAAAAAAAACTCAACACAACAGCCATTAAATCCCAATTAACAAAGAAAGAGATTCTTTAGAGGCAAAAATGCAAGTTAACTTGGCTGGATGGAGGGGACACAAACACTAGTTTCTTCCATAGGGTTGTTGCCAACAAAAAGAGGAAAAGTCCATCTAGGAAGTCCTTTTCACAAGATGGAATTAGTTTGCTCTCAGAGACTACATTGAGAAAAAATTTATGTATTTTTATGAGGCCCTATACTCTAAATAAGACCATTTAACGTAGCTACCACAATCTTTGGATTGGAGTCGATCACAAAACAGCAGTCACCGGCTTTGGAGGATGCTTTTCCGAAGCAAGAAATTTGGCATGTTGTTTGTAATCTTGGTTCTAACAAATCACCCCGTTCGGATGGGTTTTCGACAAAGTTCTATAAAAAATCCTGGCACATTCTTAAGTCAATGCAAGCCTAAATGAGACATATATTTGTCTTATTCCAAAGAAGATTGATGCTAGAAGGGTTGGGGATCATTTATTAAACGTTGCCTCATTGTAGGTGGGGTAAGATCTTGATCGTTTGCTTTGGAGCGGTGACTTTGTTCGGTCTGTTTGGAGTCGCTTTTTGACGTGTTTGGTTTCTAGCTTGCTAGACACAAAGGTTGTTGGGAAATAATCGAGGAGTTCCTTATCCATCTTCCTTTTTTGTGAGCAAGGGAGTTTCTTGTGGCTTGTAGGGGTTTGTGCTGTTTTGTGGGGTGAGGTGAGAGAAATAATAGAATCTTTTGAGGGGTTAAGAGGACTCTCGAGGATGTTTGGTCCCTTGTGAAAATGTATGTTTCCCTTTGCGCAAGGTGATAAAAACTTTGTATTTATTCGTTAGGTCTTATTTTACTTGATTGAAGTCTCTTTATTTAATTAGATTATTTCCTTCTTTCTCAATGAAAGTTTAGTCTTTTCATCATTAAAAAAGACAGAAAAAAAAAGAAGGGTGGGAGATTGTAGACCTATTAGCCTTACCACTGGTTTATACAAAATTCTTGCAAGAGTTCACTCCGAATGGCTAAAAAGGTTCCTGCAATCTACCATTACATAAAACCTATGGACTTTTGTGGAGGGTAGACAAATCCGATGCCTCTTTAATTGCAAATGAGCTAATAGTTGAATGGAAAAGAAAGAAAAAATTGAGCATTGTTGTCCCGTTAGACATTGAAAAAGCCTTCGATAAGTTTGATTGGTCTTTCTTCGACAATATTCTTGTGGAAAAAGGCTCTGGTTCCGTTGGAGGAGTTGGATTTAGGGATGTATTGCTTATGCAAATTTTTCTATTGTCATTAATGCTAGACTCGAGGGAAAATCGGGGCTACAAGAGGCATTAGACAAGGTGATCCTGTATCCCTCTTTCCTTTTTAATATTGTGGTTGATGCTCCTAGTACACTTTTGTACAAATCCGAAGCAGAAGGGAAGATCAAAGGCTTCAAGGTGGGAGGGGATACTTTTTCTGTTAGCCATCCCCAATTGGGGAATGATACCATCCTTTTGTCCATCTTTAAAGGAGACTCCATAAATCATACAGCAGGAAATGCCAAAATTGAGCACGCATCATTTTATTGACCAGGTGTCTTTGCTTACTCCCTTTGGGGTCGGTACTTTAGTTTGTTTGGGAGTGCAAAATAGAGAGTTGCTCTTTGATTTGAGGAGTTCCCAATGAACACTCCTCGAGATGAGGGGATAGTCTTGTGATAGGGCTCTGTTCCCTTTCTATATTGATATGCAAAACAGAGTACAAAGATCAGTCGGTAAGAGGATTAATTGCTCACAACTCCTTTCCCAAGGAGAGACCACACTCCTCACCTTTACAAAGTTAACCTACCTCCCCAAAACAAACAGAAATTATTTATATTCACTACTACTCAGTCCCTCTCTCACCCAACTTGGCACCCACCCAAATCCATTTTGAAAACCCATCCTAACTAACTTCAGTTGACATGACCCTCCTACCCCTGCGCTGATATTGGGCCTTAATTGGGGGCCTAACAACTTGTTGTTTTGCTATCTTGTGGGGGCAGTATAACTCGGGGGAATAGTTGGATTTTGAGAGGAGTGGAGAGATATTTGGGGGAGGTGTGATAGGTGTTGAGATTTAACATGTCTTTCTGGGCGCCCGTTAATCGATTTTTTTCGAATTTTTTATAATTATCTGCTTGGTTGTATTCTTTTAGATTAAGTCCTTTCCTGTTGTTAAGGACCTATTTTTATTTTTTATTTTTTGAGTTCAATGTTGAGGAATCCTTTGGTGAATTTTGTTGTTTGTATGCCCTTGTACAGTCTTTTATTTCTCTTAATGTAAATTTGCTTTCTTAAAAAAGAGGAAAAAAATATTAAGTGTCTAAAAACGCGGAAGGCGAAACCAAGCTCTTTTGTGCTGCTTTTGTTGACTTTTAATGTAGCTTTTGCTGCATGGAGCTATTTCTATTTCATCTATGTATTTCATGTTTGTAATGAAAGGAGAAACCATTTCCCGTTTTTAGAAGTTTCTAAAGCAGATAGTGATTTGGCCACATTTTATTAATTAAATTGAATCCATTTGACGTTTGGTTTTGTCCAGGAGGGGCAAGATTAGTCTACAATGCTGTGAGAAGCAAGCCAAGCCGTCTTGAGGTTGAATGGATGTGAAATCGTAATTTTAGATGAGATTGTTTAAGCTTCCGTTTCCCATGCTGGGCTTCCCTTGTTTAATACAAATGTTTTTGCTTGTAGACATTGTATTTCATCTCCATGCACGCTACAGATTTTTTTGGGCATTCCTGTTGCTAAGATCGAGTTAAGTATGTGCAGGAGAGTAAAAAAAGAAAAATCAATAAGTACTCTTCTTGCAACCCTCACATTATTTATTTAACTCATGCTTTTGACAACCAGCTTTTATATCATACGTTTTGCAATTTGATGGCTTCAAATTGTGGGAAAACTTACTACATTCTGGACACTGGTTGATGAAATTTAGGTTTTTTTTTTTAACCGTTTCAATTATAACTTTTCTGATAATGAATCATTGAAATTTGAGCACAGCCTTTTCTAGCCTGAAAAATATCTACGCCAATTGATGGTGTGTGTTTTTATTAATAACTACATCACATTGCTGAAATGCACAAAAGTGAGCCGGCCCCCCCATTTGGAGGCACTTTGGAATATAAGTAGCATCAGAATTAGCTTCACATGGTAGCTAAATTAGTTGCTGCAACTAAGCCTTCATGCAGCCAATTTCTTAGCATAAGAAAAGCCTGTTCAGCATCTTCATCTTCTTCTGGAGATCTAGGTTTGTGAACAAAGCCATGGCCTCTTCCCTCAAATATCACCAACTTAGAACCTTCACCCATCCCCTTCACCAAATCCTTCATGACAGTCACTGGACAATGTGGATCATTGTCCCCTGAGATGAGTAATACAGGAACTTTTACTTTGGTACCAAGGGATGGATCTACCTTAGTACCATAGAAGGAGGCTCCAATGGAAAAACAGGCACCCTGATCTCGAGCTAGAACGTCTATCACTCGGCCTCCTCCGTATCCAAATCCAATGATCCCAAGCTTCCCCGAGATGCCTGCAGCTGAAAACTCATCGACCAACCATTTTGTTGCTGTTCCTATGTCTTCTGCAATCCTCTGCATATCTTGTTTTGCAGACTCTTCCACTGGCTGTTTCTTCTTCCATGGATCTCCATGAAATAAATCTGGAAGCAAGACACTGCAGTTCAACTTCAGCAAACGTTAGAGGCGTGCTTAAGAAGAAAAAATGGGTCTTTGGCAGGAAAATGTTTCGGGATACAAATTTTAAACCCCGTTTTGTTTTTTGTTTTTCCCTTAAATTTTCAACCTCCTGTTTTTGAGAAAACTGAATGTTTACTAATCTTTATATTTACTTGAAGTTTTAAAACGAAGTTGAAATCTCAGTTAAATTTAAAAAATATAAAAGCGAGACTACTTTTTAAGGGTGTATTTAACATATCAACAATATAGACACTATATTGAAGATAAAGCAACTAGAGAGAGAAAATGTTAATTAGAAAGGTTTGTTTGTTGTAGAATGAGAAAATAAGGAAGCATAAGTTAAGTGAATGAGAGTATACTTGAAGCCATTGCAAGCGATACGATAGGCAAAGTCTGTTAGGGAAGAATGTTGAAAGGCAGAAAGATGAGACAAGAGGAGAATGGCAGTTCCATTATTGTTCTTGACTGCCTTAAAGAGATATGCAGGGATTGTTTGATTAATTGAAAGCTCCATTCCCTTCACAAGTTCACAAGCCTCATCATCATCATCATGTATCTCAAGTCTGCTATAATAAGCATAACCTCTTTTTTTCTTGTATTTTTTAATCTGAAAATAATCATATATATACACACATAAATATATCCATTTATTTATGAAAAGAAAAAGCTAAGTTTAACTAATATGGAGTGGAAAGAAACATACAAAAGGGAGATGAGGAGAAGCAAATCGGAATGGGAGGTAAGGTTGAAATGGCGTCCCGACGATTTGTGGGAACTTCAACTGCAACTGTGCTCCGGTGAAGGAAGCCAATCCCATTGTCCACAACATTTGCAAAACAAAATATCTTCTTTTTGCAAGTGGGATGGTCATTGGACACAATATTAAATCAAATCCACCAATCTCTTATCTTCATTTCTTCCCTCCCTCTTTCCGACCCCACAAACACACAATAATCCATTGCAATCATCGTATAACTATGATCATACCAAAAAAATCAAATTTACAACTTACTACAAATTAACTATCATCTTACGCTAAGGAATCATCACAGAACTTCTTTGATGTGATACACAATGACTTATGACTTGTTGCTTACAAAAGTGGTCACTAAGGTAAAATATAAAAAGTATTTGTAAGGGATTTCTTAATGCAATGACCGTTAAGGCAAAATGTAACACAAAGTAAAGATTTAATTACTATATACGATGAACAAGATAGTTATGTAATGAAGATAACCAGTAGTGGAAAAACCAGGGTTTGGCTGCATGTTTTCTAACTCTTAATGGTTTACATGCGCTTCATCGCTTCATCCAATGAAGCGTATGAGTTCCTACTTATCCTAGACTTTTCAAGAAGGATGTTAAGTGATATGAGAACTCTAGAATTTTCAAAATTAGAATCTTTTTTATTATATGAACCTCTAATTATAACATTCTAAAACCCCCAAATCAGCTTATTTCAATTTCAATAGAAGGAATAAATACAAGATTACCTTGTTGATTGATGACCAAGAAGTAAGAAAACTAGTATCTCACTCAAGGATTGAACACTACACAAGCAAGTTGATTACACCTAGCTACTTGAATGTTTCTGTCGCAACCTTGGATTCAAGAATTGCAAAGAGGATGATGTGGCTCAACCATCAGTTCACAGAAAATTTCATTCATTTAAAAAATGAGCTCCCATACACAGTGCCTTAGTTTTTTAACTTAGAAATTTAGCTAATTGGCTAAAAGGCCAAACTGCCCTTCGACACAATTTTTCAACCAACTAAACACTACAAGAGAAAGTACCGTGTCAACACATATGGCTTTTGTCGACACCATGTACATAGCATCGAGATAGTGGACGAAGAAGGTCTCTCCCGACGCCCAAAATAGGGTGCTCGGGAGTGACCTTGTTGGAAAAGGTTTTGCTGATGCGCCATACTGGCACGTCGGAAAAAATCCCTTTTTAAGTCATTTTAAAAATTCATTTCCCGATGCGCATGCAAAGCGCGTCGAGAAAAGTCGTTTTAAAAAAGCCATATCTTCTTCTTTTGATTAGCCTCTTCGCTCAGCAGGTATACACCCTTCCCTTATCTCTTTGGTCTCTTCTGCTTCTGCTTCGGCTTCTCCAGTTCTTCGATTTCTTCCTCTCTATCGATGACAGAATCTTCCCTTTGCTCTCTCTTGCATCTGCTGCGACTCTCTCTGACGTATTCTACGACTCTCTTTGGCGTTTGGCGTGTCTTTGAGTTCTTCATCTTTTTCGGCTTCTTCTCTTCAAAATCGGTGATGTCTTCTTCTTCTCTGTTCGACGAGTCACTTCTCTCCGGCTCTTTTCGCCGCCACCGTCCACTGCCTTCAGATCTAGCAACCACCGTCGATAAAATTTATTTTTTGGATTTGATTTTTTCTTTTAGATAATAATAAGTTAGTTGTTAGTATGAAATAAGGGTTTTTGTGATTTGATTGATGTTGAATTTCATTTTTATCATACAAATATTGTGGTTTGTGTGATAATTTCTATAGTTTATTTCATTTTAATGGAACCCATTTGAGAGTTGGAATTTGGGTGTAGAGAGTTGGAATTTGAGAATTAGATAGTTTTACAAATTCACAAAATATAGATTAAAAGATGTTAAACGATTTGGGTAACACTTCATCTTGTATGAATATCTATTTTTTGTCCACTCCATCTTTTAAGGCCCACCCCATCTTTTATGAATATTGATGCAAAATTTGAAGTCTTAGTTTGAATATACGATTTGGGTCATTATTTTTTTAGGTACTTGATTCTATAATTTTGTTAGAATACTTATATTTCAATCGGTTCCTAAGTTAGATTTTCAATTACTACATGGGGAGATTAATATTAATGGATTTCCTTCACTATTTTATTTAGTTTAAACTTAACCTTCACAAGATGCTTGAGAGTTTAATTTAAACTTTTAATTAATATTAGGTTTCCTCTACTCACCCACTTAATTTTATTTTTGAAGGCCCCTAGGATTAAACATGAGTTTGTTACTTTCTATAGCATATACTTGTAGTGTATGGAAGTGAAAGTTATTAGACTCATAAAGTTGAAAGTTAATGACCTATTAAGCATAACCTTCAAAGTTTAAGAATTAAACTTGTAATTTTCGGGGAATGAAAACTATATCAGAAATAAATTTTTTTGACAATTATTATTTACAGAAGGTTAAAAGTTGACCTATGAAGGATAACCTTGAAAGTTGACCTGTTTGTTGAGCCAATTTGAGAACATAGTTTAAGACATAAATTACGTTCTTAAAGGTTGTAGTTTTATCATTTTGTTTCTTAGTTTTTACCGTATAAAAGTTGGCTAAAATAATGATCATAGTTGAAAATGAATAGTGATTTTAGTGGTGTTGAGTGTAAGTGAATGTGTGGTAAGAGATGTAAAACCATGAAACTTATGTTCACTAATTTAATTCTTAGATTCATGAGTTTATTGCCAAGCTAATTAGTTTAGAAAAGACAGTTTAATTTTGTTGTTATGTTATATGTTTGAAAAGATAGTTTAGTATCATAATTTCTTTCATTTTGGTCTTTGTAACTCTTAAAACTCTTAAAATCCAAAGCCTTATATAATAGTTACAAGTTCAAAATTTAGATACCTACTTAACACTCATTAACTTCTTGTCTAATTATATAAACACTAACATTCCACGAATTGAAATTGAGTTGATAGTGGTATATACAATTAAGAACGAACAGAGAGTGGATTAAAATAAAGGATATGTTCTCAACTGAGACATAGAAGAAGTAACCCGATTCTTAGAAATAACAAAGTTTCATGTAAATAATTCAGAGGAAACCAAATGTCCATGCAAGAGATGTATGAATTCGATGTGGCATTTATTTGATGGAGGGACCGACATCTAAAGTAGTAAACAGAATGTCTCCTACCTATAGTAGTTGGGTATATCATAGAGAGTTAGTTGACTTATCTAGAGGGTTTGAAGATCACACAAGTCGATCAAATACTATAGAATGCAATGTAGTTAATGAAGAAAATGATATATTAAATCTTCTATATGATCTACAAGTCCCTATTGATGATCCAGATGTAAATCATGATGTAGATGTAGATGAAGAGGACATTAGGAATGTGTTGCCCACTAATGGTCATGATAGAGACATTCAAACATATTTGAAGATTTAATAGTTGAATTACGTAATGAATTGTACACTATTATTTTCATTACAATTTTTGGTGAAGTTGAAGCATATATTAAGGTCTTTAACGGTTGGAGTAACAAATCGTCGATTTGTTACTAGAATTATTGAAGGAAGCATTTCCAACAGGCACATCCGTACTTAGTTCATTTTATGAAGCCAAGAAAAAGTTGTGTGACTTACGGTTAAGTTATGACTCTATCCACGCTTGCAAGTTCGATTGCATATTATTTTGGAAATAATATGCCAATTGTCAACAATGTCCAATAAGTGGCGAGACTCGATAAGTTTAACGATGAAGATGGTAAAAAGATTCCACATAAAGTTTTGCGCAATTTTCCATTAATACCGAGGTTGAAGCGATTGTTTTCATCAAAACATATTGCTCCTGAAATGCGTTGACATAAAGAGAAGCGTGTTAAAACGAAAGATGTGCTGCGACATCCAGCTGATGATGAAGGTTAGAAATATTTTAATCGTGAGTTTCCATAGTTTGCTTTGGACCCACGAAATGTTCGTTTGGAGTTAGTGTCAGATGAGTTTAATCCATTTGGGAATATGAATACTCATTACAGTATGTGGCCTATGGTGTTAGTTTCTTACAATATACCATCGTAGAAATGCATGAAAGAAATAATTTTTTTCATGTCTTTACTTATTCCGTGCCCGAAATCTCCTGAAAAAGAAATGGACGTTTACTTACAACCGTTGATAGACGAGCTACAAGAGTTATGGACTAATGGTGTGTGTACTTACGACTGTATAAGCGAGGAGTTCTTTCAACTACACGCAAGTTTGTTGTGGACTATTTCTTGCATATGGAGATTTGTCAGGGAGGAGTACAAAAGGTTACCAAGGGTGTCGTATTTGTAAAGAAGACACATCATCGTTCTCATATATGGAACATCGACATTATCTTCTTCCAAAGAATCATACTTGGCGACAGAGTAAGCAACATGGTGGGAAGGTAGAACAGAGACCTCCTCTGAAAATGATGAACGAAGAAGAGATTTTACAAGAATTAAATATGTTAAACTTTCCTACTTTTAGTAAGCATGAATTGAAAAAGGATAAGAAAACGAAGCGAAGTTTAAATTGGACAAAGAAAAATATTTTTTTCCAACTTCGATTATTTGTCAAAACTTTTGCTAAAACACAAACTGGGTGTAATGCACATTGAAAAAAATATTTGCGAGAACTTGATTGGGACATTGTTAAATATTTAAGGAAAATTGAAGGACACGATAAACGCCCGATTGGATCTAAAAGATCTAAAGATATGAAAAAATTTACACTTGCAAGAGGTTAGGACCAGACTTGTAAAACCACATGATGTATACACATTGGCTATCAGTGAATGGATAGAGTTTTGTAAGTTACACAAAGCACACAACCTCAAACTTATAAAATATCGAAAGACAAGCCAGAAGGCGTTAAATTTATCGAACGATAAATGCGAACGAAGTTTAAAGAGTATAGAGCTGAGTTACACAAGCACTACAAGAGTTTTGACACTTCTGAGCAGACACATGCAAATCCACCTTCACAGTTGAAGAAGACCATTAAAGACTGACATGCTTTATGCACTAGGTTCGAGCACAAGTTAGAGGTTGTTCGACAAGTTAGATTTTAATTTATTTGTTGAGGGTAAGTGTTGGAACTTGGAGTTATGTTGTTTGTTGAAGGTTTGAATTTGAATTCAACTACTTGGAGGTTTGAGGTTAGTTGTATGTTGAAGGTTTGAGGTTGGGTTTAGTTGTTTGTTGGACTTTGATGATTGTTTGAATGTATTATGTTTAGTTGTTATTAGATATTAGGTTGAGTTTCTTTTAATAAGTTTTTACTTTATTATTAATGAACTTTCAAACTTTATTTAGTTTATTTTGAATACCAAATGGTCAATTAATGACATTTTGAACTTTATAATTCATTAATATATGTTGTTGTTTATGAATTACTATAACTAAAGTATTAATAAAAATTTCTTTTATTTTTAGGTACTCCGAGTACAAGTAATATTATGCAGGCGAAATTTGAAGATAGATCTACACGTACTTTTTTTGTTTAGTTTATGTAATTTTATTATCGGTCTCTAATTCCGAATTATGATACTTTATTATTATTTTATATATAAAAATAACTTTATAAGAGTTATAGTTTGGTTTGTTTATTTAATGTATGTTTCAAATACCTTTTAGATCTATTTTATTTTATATTCGTTCAATAAGGTTGAAATTTGAGTTTAAGATTAAAGAATTTAAAAATCTGAAAAACAAAAAAAGAACTATTTTCTATGCCGACGTGCAACCTAAACGCTCGACATAGACCATTTATGCCGACGCCAGATGTTGGGCGTTGGCAAAGACCATACAAGGAGTCTATGCCGACGTGTGCCTTGGTCGCGTCGAGCACACATCGGGAACGGGACAGATGGTCGTTCCCGATGCAGATGTCAACGCATCGGCAGATAGTCCACGAAATAGACTTTGTCGACACCTACTTATCCGCGTCGGCAAAGACCATATGTGTCGACGCCTATGCATTGGTGCGTCGGTAATACTTTTGCCAATGCGAATGCCGACACGTACGATGGCGTCGACAAAGCCTATGCCAACGCGATTTGTAAACTATCCCGACGTTTTAACGCGTCGGAAAAAATCCATTTTCTTGCCGTGAAAATAAATAATAAAATAAAATCCTAATTAAGCTATAACTTAAAGGCAAATATACACCTAAAAAAAATAAAATAAAATCCTAATTAAATCAATTATTGTTGTTTGGCCTTTGAGTGTGTGATTGTTTGCATTCTTCTATCCCCTCAACTAAATTCAGTTATTTTCTTGCATCTTGTCTTATCGTTTCTTACTTATTGCATCAATTTATTTATTTACAACAAAAAAATTGCATGCCCATGCATTGTACAAAAATAAAAGAAATTTGTTAGAACACTCATTTATTTAGGTCTAACTAGTCCTCGTGGGATCGACACTTTAACTTATCTTGCTGCTCTCGACCGTGTATACTTGCACGTCGTAGAAGTGTCGGATTCTCATTCTTATTTGCATTAGTTTAAGACACTCGATATTTTTGCATCAGCTACGGGCTCCTCGACCCCAACCTCTACGACCAACACGACCTCGACCACTAGTAGTAGTTCTACCTCGTCCTCTACCACGAGCCATGATCTGGATACAAACTTCCAAAGGTCAACCTTACACTGAAAGGGAATTTCATCCAAACCAAGAATAAAGTGCAAACAACAATTCCTTAACAATAATAAACATATTATTACTTACTAATCAAAAGCAAGAAGCCTGATAATGACCAGACGGGCTCCTTACGAGAGGATATGAAGGACTAAGCACCTACGATGTAGGCAGTATACAAAATCTATAACCTAAACTCTTTGATCTATTTTTACTTTGAAATTATTAAGTATAAATGTAATGTGTTTACCTAATAATTTCTTTGTAAGTTTTGTTGTCTCTCTTTGGTTTAAGTCTAGAACCTATGATGAGAATATGCGCAGACTCACACCTTTAGTTCTTTTATTCCTTTCTCACTTCACCAATTTATCCATGGCACCCTAGTTTTTCTATATCATTTAAGTAGGAACTAATCTAACACCAAAACCTTTAAGAAAAACTTCATTGTTGCAATAAGTAAGGTGTAGGAAAGTAACCCTCGCCACATGTCCTCCCTTTTGGCTTCTAGTCAACCTTAAATTTGGGGGAATCGTGAATGAGGGTATAACAAATTTTAAGTTATGGGGGAGTTAGGAATACATGGCCTCGAGTGTAGCAACTCATAATTTTAGGCAAATCTTACGTCGGGCGTTACTCCAAGTTGTACCGCTCGCGCCGAAATTTCGGTAGCATAACAACGCAATTAGGATAAACAAAAAATTTTAACCTGAACCTAAACAAGGAAACACTTCAAAAATAGTCTCACGAGGGCATTCAACCTCCTACAAACTACAGATTTCAATAGCTTTGACTCTAGTCCCACGGAGTTCTCAATCAACCAAAAATAAAACTCTATAGAACATGCTTTCATAACAGAGGAAGAAAACTACCAAGTACATATCAAACTAGGGTCCAACAGTCAAAATCCAATCAATGCAGCGAAAACTAAAGCAAGAAAAAGATGCGAGTGCTCTCATAGCCTCGCCAAACCTAACTAGGATCAGACTAGTCCTCTCATAGCCTCACAGGGTCCTCTCATAGCCTCGCCAACACCGACCACCTCAGGATTTCTTGAGAAGACCAGTCTGGTCCTAGTTAGGATTGCTCTTGTTTGAGTGTTGTATTTCTTTTCGCTGCACTCTCATCTTTTTCTTGCTTTAGTTTTCGCTGCATTGATTGGATTTTGACCATTGGACCCTAGTTTGATCTGTACTTAGTAGTTTTCTTCCTCTATTATGAAAGCATGCTCCATGGAGTTTTATTTTTGGTTGACTGAGAACTCCGAGGTTTGGAGCCCAACTTGTTGAAATCTATAATTTGGAGGAGGTTGGGTGCCCTCGTGAGACTATTTTTGAAGTGTTTCCTAGTTCAAGTTAAGGTTAAAATTTTTGGTTTGTCCTAGTTGCGTCGTTATGCTGCCGAAATTTTGGCGCGAGCGGTATAACTTGAAGTAACGACCTAAATAGGATTTACCTAAAATTACGGGTTGTTACACTTGATGCCATGTATTCCCGACTCCCTCATAACTTAAAATTTGTTATATCCTCATTGACGATTCCCCCAAATTTAAGGTTGACTAGAAGCCAAAAGGGAAGACATGTGGCGAGGGTTACTTTCCTAAACCTTAATTATTGCAGCAGTGAAGTTTTGCTCAAAAGTTTTGGTGTTAGATTAGTTCCAACTTAAATGAGATAGAAAAACTAGGCTGCCATGGATAAATTGGTGGAGTGAGGAAGGAATAAAAGAACTAAAGGTGTGAGTCTGCGCTTATTCTCATCATAGGTTCTAGAGTTAACCCAAAGAGAGACAACAAAAATTACAAAGAAATTATTAGGTAAACACATAACATTCATACTTAACAATTTCAAAGTAAAAATAAATCAAATTGCAAAATATAAACAAAATGTGAAATGCGTTGAATTCTAATAGGATTATATTTATTGCTTTTCACGATGCATAAGCTTCTTCCCTTTTTCCTTCTTATTCTTTTTGGATGTAGGTTCCTTTGGATGCTTATCTACAGTGGGTGCCTTTCTTATTTCGCACCAAAGAAGGCTGGTGAGGCGAGTTCTTAAGAATGCACCGAAGGGTGATGTTGTCAATCACTTCTTTCACTGCCTTACTCACTTTTTCCTCCAAATTCATCCCAGTGTTGACACAAAGGCCTCCAATTAACCAGGGGAAGAAGAGTGGTCCTATTATCTTTGCAATTGTTTTTCTTATCTCTATTGCAATAATTCTCCCTATGTCCACCGCAGTGCCCTTAACCATGACTTGATCCCTTGAAATTAGTAAGTTTTATCATGAGTTGTTGGGATGAGCCTATTCTTTGTCACGTACATCTATAGGGTGGCTTATCTTGACCCAAGTCCTTCCAGAAAAGAGCTGATTAAGGCATGTCTTGCTTACTTCTCATAAAGTTCTCAAATGTCCAAGCTCTTTAGATGTGCTTGGAACGATACGGGTGGCTTCGAACTATGGCTTCATCGATTTCTTTGTGGAAACCTATCCATAGAACTCTCTAACCACCTCTGAGAAGATCGATTCTGGTCCCCTTAGAAAATTCCTTCAACCCATTTGGATTATGCACTCAGTGATCAAGTTAGGGACGGGGTCCGTTGTTTCGAAGAACTTCATTTCTTATTCAATGGCCTTGGTGGCCAGCTCATGGGAGGCCCTCCTTCTACTCCTACTTCTGTCTCCTTAGGTCAATTTTCTTTGGCCTTGGGCATCTATTTCTGTTAAGATTAATCTAGACATTTTCAAATACATTAATAGTTTGATACATGAATTACATTTAATTATATACATGAATAGTTTGATACATGAATCAATTAAGTATATTGATGAATGTTCATGTATTTGTGAAGAGTCATGTATTAGTATTTAATATTGATGTCTTTTGTTGTACTTTCCTACTAGTATAAATATGTGTAGGATTTGTCATTTGAATACAAGAAAAATTGAAGTGAAGTTGTTTACCAAAATACAAGTTCTTGTTTCTCCAAAATTGTGTGTGAGTAAGAGAACAATTTTCTTCTCTTGTCTCTCGAGTTGAGTTGTGGGTGTCTACTACGTTTCCAACAAGTGGTATCAAAGCAAAGAACAGAGATGTCATCAAGTGGTAACATGTTGCAACCCCAACTTCCAAAATTCAGCGGGAAGAATTTTAGTCAATGGAGTATTCAAATGAAAGTGTTATACGGTTCGCAAGATCTGTGGGAAATTGTCGAAAGAGGATATACTGAAGTTGAGAATCAAAACGGGCTCACTAATCAACAACTTGCCGAGTTGAGAGAAAATCGTAAGAAGGACAAGAAGGCTTTATTCTTTATTTATCAAGTCATTGATAAAGGAATATTTGAAAGAATTTCAACAAATTGCTCATCGCAAAGGAGGCTTGGGATCTTCTACAATCCACCTATCAAGGAGAGGATAGGGTAAAGATGGTAAGATTACAAGCCCTCAGATCTGAATTTGATTCCATAAAGATGAAAGAGGTCGAAAGTGTTGAAGATTTTTTTAATCGTATTCTTGCGATTGTCAATAATTTGAGATCAAATGGAGAAGTAATAGGCGATGAAAGAGTAGTTGAAAAAATTCTTAGAAGTATGCCGAGAAAGTTTGAGCATATTGTTGTTGCAATTGAAGAGTCGAAAGACTTGTCTACATTATCTTTAAATAGCTTGATGGGTTCCCTTCAATCCCATGAGCTTAGATTAACTCAATTTGATGTTACTCCTCTCGAGGAAGCTTTTCATATGCAAACTTCCTTCAAAGGAGGTTCTCGTGGAAGACGTGGCGGTCGTGGTGGATAAGGAGGTGGAAGAAACTATGATGGTGTGAATTATGAAAATAAGCAAGAAATCTCTTCTTTATCTCGAGGAAGAGGAGGTGGAAAAGGAAGAGGTTTTGGCAGAAACCAAAGAAATGGTCGGAGCAATTTTTCTCACATTCAATGTTTTAACTGTAAAAAGTATGGACATTTTCAAGCAGATTGTTGGGCTCCGAAAAATAGAGATGGAAATATTAATTCCACCATGATGCATAAGGAGGAGAAAAATGATGAAGGCGTTTTATTTCTTGCATGTAGTGTTCAAGAAGATGATGTGGAGCCTACATGGTATCTTGATAGTGGTTGTAGTAACCACATAACGGGAAACAAAAGTATATTTGTTACTTTGGATGAATCTCTCCAAAGTGAAGTGAAAACTGGTGATAATACCAGATTGCAAGTTAAAGGTCGAGGTGATATTCTTGTTAAGACAAAGAAAGGCACAAAAACGAGTTATGGATGTGTTCTATGTTCCAGTGTCCAAGCATAATCTTTTGAGTATTGGTCAATCGCTCAAATGAGGACTCAAAGTTTCATTTGAAGATGGTGTATGTGCAATCAAAGATCGAGTGATGTGCTTATTGCCAAGGTAAAAATGACTGATAATAAGATGTTTCCTCTAAAGTTTACATATGGTCAAATCTCTTGTTTTAGTAGCATATTGAAGGATCCATCTTGGCTTTGGCATTTTCGATATGGTCACTTGAATTTTGGATCATTATCGTATCTATGCAAAAATCATATGATGAGGGGCATTCAAAATATCAATCATAAGTCAGATATTTGTGAGGTATGTATACTTGCAAAACACCATCGGGATTCGTTTCCAATTGGTAAAGCTTGGAGAGCTTCCAAATCTCTAGAACTTATTCATACAGATTTGTGTGGTCCCATGCACACAATATCAAATGGAGGTAATCGTTATTTTATAACCTTCATTGATGATTTCAGCAGAAAGTTGTGGATTTATTTCCTGAAAGAAAAAAGTGAAGCATTTGAATGTTTTAAAACTTTCAAAGCTTTAGGTGAGAATCAAAGTGGCTATAAGATAAAAACTTTGAGATCCGACCATGTGGAGAGAGTATGTAGTTTTTGATGAATTTTTAAGGAGCACGGTATTCACCATCAAAAGATCTGTTGAATGACTCCACAAATGTAATGGAGTTGCAGAGAGAAAGAATAGAACAATCATGGAGATGGCTAGAAGCATGTTAAAAGCCAAGAAGATGACAGATGAGTTTTGGGGAGATGTTGTTGCATGTACTACTTACATCTTGAATCGAGCTCCAACAAAGAGTGTCCAGGTATGACTCCTTATGAAGCATGGTTTGGTGAGAAACCATGTGTTAGTCATTTAAGAGTTCTTGGGAGTATAGTTTATTCTCATATTCCAGATAAGCTAAGAGGCAAGTTAGATGATAAATCTGAAAAAGGTATTATGGTGGGTTACAGTGAGAATTCTAAAGCTTATCGGTTGTATAATCCTGTGTCGAGAAAGGTTATTATTAGTCGAGATGTGATTTTTAATGAAGAGGAATCTTGGAATTGGGATGTAGTTTGTGAAGCTGAAAGTCCATTTCATTGTTAATATGGATGAAAATAAAAGTGCTCAAGATTTGGAGCAAGTAGAAATTCAGGCAGATGAGTCATCTTTGTCACCAGCTAGTGATGAGGAAACTTCATCAAGGAGAATGAAAAATATTCAAGAAATTTATAATGCTACTAGCAGAATTGACAATTTTGCTAATTTTGCATTATTTGCTGGTGTCGATCCTATACATTTTGATGAGGCAATCAAAGATGAAAATGGAAGATTGCAATGAATCAAGAAATTGATGCGATAAAAAGAAATGAAACATGGGAGTTATTGGAGCTTCCTATAAACAAACAGGCGCTTGGAGTGAAATGGGTGTATAGAACAAAGCTGAAGTCAAATGGTGATGTTGAAAAATACAAGGCAAGACTTGTTGTAAAAGGCTACAAGCAAGAGTATGGAGTGGATTATGAAGAGATATTTGCCCCCGTCACCAGAATTGAGACCATTTGATTGATTTTGTCTGTGGCTGCTCAAAATAGGTGGAATGTTTACCAAATGGATGTAAAGTCCGCTTTTTTGAATGGATACTTGAAGGAAGAGATATTTGTTGAACAACCTTTGGGTTATGTGAAAAAAGGAGAAGAAGAGAAAGTATACAAGCTGAAAAAAGCCTTGTATGGATTGAAGCAAGCTCCACGAGCTTGGTATAGTTTACATCGATGCTTTTTTTTGAAGGCGGGATTTCAAAGGTGTCCATATGAGCATGCACTCTATGTCAAAGAAGATAAGTATGGCAAATTTCTTATTGTTTCATTATATGTCGATGATTTGCTATTTACTGGAAATGATAAATTGATGTGTGATGACTTTAAGAATTCCATGAAAAGGGAATTTGAAATGAGCGATATGGGCCTCATCCATTACTTTCTTAGAATTGAAGTAAATCAAAAGATGGAGAGATTGTTATCTCACAACAAAAGTATGTCCGTGACTTGTTGAAAAAGTTCGGGATGGAAAATGCTTTTCCTTATGTAATACGCCCATGGATGCAAATTTGAAATTGAGTAAAAATGATAATCGAGAAGAAGGTTGATCCAAGTTTGTATCGGAGCTTAGTTGGAAGTTTGATGTACTTGACCGCAACGAGGCTGATATTTTATTTCTTTGTAAGTATGTTAAGTAGATTCATGACAAGCTCGAAAAGAAGTCATTGGGAGGCGTAAAAAAGAGTTCTTCGTTACATTCGTGGCACCATAAATTTTGGAATTCATTACAAGAAAGTTTCTAATCAGTGTTGGTTGGTTTTTGTGATAGTGACCGGGGTGGTAATGTTGATGATTATAAAAGTACATCCGGTTATGTTTTTAGTATTGGTTCGTGTGCTTTTCATGGGCTTCAAAGAAACAAAATTCCGTTGTTGCCCTTTTCTACTGCCACCGGCGCGAATATATCTCTTTATCTCGCAATCTGGATGTCAAGCTTTATGGCTCGTGGATGTTGAAAGAATTGAAGTGTGCTCAAAGAAGTGAGACTGTTTTATTTTGTGATAATGGTTCTACCATTGCATTATCAAAGAATCCAGTCTTTCATGGAAGAAACAAACATATTAGAATCAAGTATCATTTCATCTGAGAGTTTATTAAAGATGGAGAAGTGATAGTGAAGTATTGCAAGACTCAAGATCAGATGGCAGACATTTTTACGAAGGCGCTGAAGTTTGACTTATTTGTTAAGTTCAGAGAAAAGCTCGGAGTTGCTCAAGTCTAGATTAAGGGAGGATGTTAAGATTAATCTAGACATTTTCAAATACATGAATAGTTTGATACATGAATTAGATTTAATTATATACATGAATAGTTTGATACATGAATCAATTAAGTACATTGATGAATGTTCATGTATTTGTGAAGAGTCATGTATTAGTATTTAATATTGATGTCTTTTGATGTACTTTCCTACTAGTATAAATATGTGTAGGATTTTTCATTTGAATACAAGAAAAATTGAAGTGAAGTTGTTTACCAAAATACAAGTTCTTGTTTCTCCAAAATTGTGTGTGAGGAAGAGAACAATTTTCTTCTCTTGTCTCTCAAGTTGAGTTGTGGGTGTCTACTACGTTTCCAACAATTTCTTATTCTTTTTCTTAGAATGTTTGGACATTTCTCCCTTAGCACTCCTGTCCTCGTTGGGGGCAGATTCCAACTTTTTCTATGGGGGACTTATTTCTCCAACCATTTCTACATGCTCAACGCGTAGCTTAGTTGTCTGATAGCACCATAAAAGTGTTATTTTATCTACTTATCTTATGTTAGTTCTGCTACACTAAAGTGTTTATTTATTTATTTTATAGAAGATTTGCATCTTGAGGTAATTCTGGAGACTTAGGAAGGATCGAGGGATAAAAAGCGAAATTGAGCCAAGAAACACATCAAACTAGGAGAAGAAGAGTTAGACAAGCCAAAGGCACCGCCTACAGAGCGTCTAGACGCCAAAAAGGAGTGTCTAGATGATATTCATTCTCAAGAAAGAAGACACGTACACAAAGCGTCTCGATGCTGGCACATATCATTCATTAAGGGTTCGCTCGACGCTGCGGGGAGGCTCTACTCGAGCGTCTCGACGCCACACATATTTTCTTAGATTTTTTCCTTAGGTAGATGGAGGAGCGTCTAGACGCTCTCCTTGGCATCTAGACACTCCCATCGATTATAAATACAAACTTTTTCTTAGGTTTTAGAGAGCTTGATGTATGAATTTTTCTCTCACTTTCGAAGTTAGCTTTAATTTAGTGTTTAGGATAGTTTCTTTTATAGTTTTTATAGTTTTTGAGTTGGATCGATGAAGACCATAGAGGTCGTTGGAGTGTTCGTGACTGTGCTTGGCTAAGCCCCCTCTTCCGGTTCATTAGTCGGTCAAAACCAATTGTAATGTAGTGAGGTTTGTCCATAATTCTTAACTCTATTGACATTTAATTTTTGAATTATCTTCTTTAATCTTATGACTATGCATTTTTTATTGAATTGACGCATCAATTGTTTATGCATATCTACTGTTATTCATGATTGAATTGCCACCTCAATCATGACATTGATTGTGTAAAACTAGAGTTATAACTGTGTGTGATTCTTTAGGAAACCTTGGATCATACCTGGCATGTTAGACTCTAGAAAATTTAAGAAGCATGTTAATTGGATTTATTTAATTAAGGTGTCTTGGTCTTTCACATTGTTTAATGCATTTGTCTTAGTTGTTTATGTTACGGAAGTACTGGATAATTAAGATAATTGAGGTTAACTTATGCTGGTATGTAAATTTAATGAACTTAGAGAAATTTCTTTTTAGAGGAACAACTAAGCTGACCAAGTTAATTGTCAATCTAGTTAAAATCTATTTGTGAATGTTTGTGATCTATATTACAATTGGGATAACCGTGCCTATAAACTGAAACTTGGTAAGATTTGATATCTCCTAAATTCTATATTTCTCTCTCTATTTAAGTTTCTGTTGTATATTTAAATTCAATCAAACACACGAACCCCCATTTTTCTTTTTCTTTTTTTAGAATATAATCTCGAAAAGTTAAAATTTATTACTCCATGTGGTTCGACCTGGTCCATTATTAAGTACTACAAGTATTTAATTTTAGATCAGTTATATAAATTATTTTTGATCCAGCCTTCGACGGGTTGTAGGTCGATCAAAATTGGCGCCGTTATCGGGGAGCAAGGCAATTTTTAATTTTCAAATATTTGATTCCACTTACTTTTGCTCTTACCGTTTTTTACATGTCCTTCTCATGATACAAAATTTCAATATTTTTCTAAAGTAGAAAGAGAAACGCGTAAATTAAAGAGTGATGCAAAATGAAAGAGAGCGCATAAAGAAGATCTCAGTTTTGATTGTAACCTCGGTGAAACCTCTATTTCTGCTGAAATTGAGGAAGAGGTGGCTAAGAGAACTTTGAAACAGCTGGCAGCTCCAGACCTGGAACAACAACCACTTTGCATCACCTACCCTACTATTGAAGGTGATTTTGAATTAAAGTCTGGATTAATACATTTACTTCCTATTTTTTGTGGTCTTGCACGTGAAGATCCACATAAACATCTTAAAGAATTCTACATAGTCTGTTATGGGATGAAGTTGTATGGTATCACATAAGAACAGATCAATCTGAGGGCTTTTCCATTCTCCTGAAGGACCAAGCAAAAGACTTGTTGTATTTCTTACTGTCAGGGAATGTTAACACGTGGAATGAGATGAAAAGACTTTTCCTGAAAAAGTACTTTCCTACATCACGGGTTGCTTCTCTTAGGAAGGAAATTTATGGTATTCAACAAATGACAGGAGAATCACTTTATGAATATTGGGAGAGGTACAACATGCTTTCTACTAGTTTTCCAAATCATCATATTTCAAACCAACTCATCATCCAGTATTTTTATGAAGGTTTGTTGCAGAATGATAAAGGTATGATTGATGCAGCAAGTGGAGGAGCATTGGTAAATAAAATTCCTGCAGAAACTAGACAACTGATCCAGACCATGGCAGAAAATTTTCAACAATTCGGTACTAGAGGGCAGGAGGAATCTACCAGGTAAACGAGGTCAGCGAATTAAGAAATCAACTTTCTTAACTAACTTCTGTCGTTCGTTAAATGGTCGTAGGTAGAAATAAACAGGATTTGACTAAGGAAGCAAATGTTATAGGAGGTTATCAAGGACAAAGGAAGTATGATCCCTACTCCAATACTTACAATCTTGGATGGAGGGGTCATCCCAACTTCAGTTATGGTAATCAGAATAATCAACAAAGGAAACCTCACCATAACTTTAACAGACAACCTCAGACAAATTTCCAACAACAAGGATCATCAGGTACGTCTCTAGAAGATATGATGAAAGCCTTAACAACTAATGTCCAGATGTTGACACGGGAAATAGGGAACATTAAGAAGACCCAAGAGCAACAACAAACTCAAATGAACAATTGGGGAAATCAAATAACCCAGCTGGCTACCCCCGTGAACAAACTAGATATGCAGAGTTCTGTGAGATTACCATCTCAGCCTGAAGCAAACCCATGTGAGAACATTTGTGCTATCACCTTAACGAGTGGGAACGATCTCCAAGCTGAAGAAACTCCTCAGAACAAGGAGAAAGTCGAAAAACAGAATCCCACTGCTACAAAGAGTAAGTTAAGTTTTGACCCATCTTTAGTATTAATTCTCACCCTCATGTTGCACCTTTTCCTAGCAGGCTAGCAAGCCGAGGAAGGACGATAAAGATAAGAAAATTCTTGAAATATTCAGGAAAGTGTAGGTCAATATACCTCTTTTAGATGCAATTAAACAAATTCCAAGGTATGCTAAATTTCTGAAAGAACTGTGTACCAACAAGAGGAAGCTGAAAGAGAAAGAACGAGTTATGGTAAGTAAATATATTTCAGCTATGCTTAAAAGGAATATGCCAGAAAAATGTAGAGACCCAGGTATGTTTTCTTTACCCTGTGTTATAGGAAATGAGAAAATAGAGCATGTTATGCTAGATCTGGGTGATTCAATTAATGTTATGCCTCTTTCTATTTATCAAGAGTTGAAATTGAATGAACTGCAAGAAATTGGTGTGATTATCCATTAGTTGATAGATCATATATTCATCCCTTAGGAGTAGTTGAAGATGTGGTAGTTCAAGTTAAGGATTAAATTTTCTCTGTTGACTTTTACATTCTAGAAATGGAAGGCAAATCTTCTTCTACTAAAACTTCAATTTTATTAGGTAGACCATTCATAAAAACTTCTAAAACAAAAATTTATGTTGATGAAGGAACTTTATTAGTTGAATTTGATGGAGAAGTTGCACGGTTTAACATTTATGATACTATGAAATATTCTAATAATGTGGAAAATAATTTTTTGTTTCATTCTCTTCATCTTCTCTTGCGAGTTTTTAACTCTATGCATGTAGTAGTTTGTTTTCCTTATTTTTCTTTTTCTCTTTGAATTCTTTACTGAGTTAGACCAATTTTAATCCCAAATAAGCACAATCTTAATTTCTTCCTTCTAGAGAGAGAAAGTTTGCAAAGAGAGACAAGACAAAATCAAGTGAGACTTAGAGAGAAGGTTCTAGGGTGCTCAACGAATTACCCAATTCGCAAAGAATTGATTGGAATCTGCCGCAACAAATAGATTTTCCTTTTTTTCCCTTGCTTACATTTTCCAATTTGTTTAAGGTTTCAAAAATGGTTGATGTGTTTCCAAGTTATGATTTTTGTAGACCCCCAAAAGGGTTAAATATGGTGGATTTTGGATTTTTTATTTATCTACGTTCCTGTATAGAAGAATTTTGAGTCTTAGTTTTCACATCTATGGAGCTTTGGTTAGGATTCTTTCCTTCTTGATGTGAAACCAAAATGTAAGTAATATGAAAAATGTACAAAGTTACAAAACATGGAGGGTTTGGTTTAAAGTTGCAACCCCATATGTATAAAGAAGAAGAACAAAGTATAAAATAATAAAGTTCTTCACCTCATTCAAAATTTATCACATCAACGTGTCACATCATTTTTCATTAGTCAAATAACAGTCAAATTAACTTCAGTGACTATTTAGAATTATTTTTCAAACTTTAGGGACTAAAATTATCTTTTGAAATCTTAGATACCAAATAGAAACTACCCACTATCACCCCCAAAAAATCAAACTCTACCTTACGTAAAGTTGTCAGAGTACGCTTAACCTTGGGATTTGAAATCACTGCTTATGTGGTATAGGCCATAATTTACAAGAACATTTTGTAGTCTTAGTAAGAGTAGGAAGGGTTAAGGATTTACCCGGTGTGAGATATCACATTGTTTAAGGAACCCTAGATGTTATTGGAGTAAAGGATTGTCAACAAGGGTGTGTTCTAGTGCGTTGTAGATTCTTATCTAAGACTTGTATCATTCGATGATGTCATGTGAATCGCTAGAAATATGTGAAGTGTATGGCTAACCCTACCCAATAACGAAAGTTTCGTAAGGGAATTGGAGCAGGCTACCACAAGACAAATAAAAGATCTTTCTAAAGAGATTCGATTCGAAACTATTATAGGTCAAAGGTCCAATATTGATATAATTTCATAGGTTTCCCTTGACTTTGTCCGGGTCAACTTCAAGGACCAAAAGTATATTTTACCCTACATTCTTTTTTTGACAATATCTGATGGTATATAAGCATTTTCATGATCAAATTATCTTACTAAAGTGAACATAGCTCACTAATAATTGAAATCTCTTTCCTTTAAGATTAGAGGTTCAAATCCGTAATTAAGGATGGGGTTGGATCCCGCGAGTCCCCACCCCGAACGAGGCGAGGAATCCCTAGTTTGATCGGGTGTGGGAATCAAACTTTTTGGGTCCCCGTTTGGGGACAAAAACGGTATTCCCACCCATCCCCGTATAACTTATTTTATTGATTTTTTAAAGAATGATATATTACAATTATTTGTAAATAATATTATTACAATTTTTAATGATAATAATAATAATATTATTTTTATTATTAAAATCTTTAAATAGTTTACTTGTTAACCCTATACTGTTTTCTAATTTCATAATTTAATATGTTTTGATATTGAATATATTTTCAAAAATTAATGATTTAAATTAAGAAAAACAATAATAGTACCTAACTTTTATATGATTTTAATACAATTATTATTATTAATTTTTTATAAAAAGAATAGTTAAAAAAAAGGAGAATTTTTTCTCATGAAGACCCGATCCCCAAACGGGGATTCTCGACCCCGACTTCCTAAAACGAAGAATGAGGATACATGCGGAGTCAGGTCCCACAGTTCTCCACCTCGAACGAGATAAGAAATCTCTAGTTTGACCATATGAAAGTCAAATTTTTCGAGTCCCTGATTGGGGACGAAAACAGTATCCCACCTCATCCCCGAATCTGCCTCATATAACTTATTCTATTAATTTTTAGAAGAAATATATGATATATTATATCTATTTGTGAATAATAATAATAATAATAATAATAATATCATCATCATTAAATAGTTTAGTTTTTAACCGTACAGTGTTTTCTAATTTCATGATTTCATAATTTAATAGGTTTTCGAATTTAAATTAAAAAAAAAAAAAAACAACAACAATACTTTTATATGATTTTAATATAATGGTTAATTTTTAATTAAAAGTAATTAAAAATAAAAATTTTCTCTATAGGACCCAATTCCCAAATGGAGATTTCCAACCCCAACTCCTCAAAACGATAAATGAGGCAGGGATGGAAATTAAAAACTCCCGCTGAAACGGGGATGGAGAGTGAATCCCCCAATTCTACCTCGTTGTCATCCCTAGTGTTACTGCCTACTATAAAAAAGGAGAATTGTAATGGGTTGCAAAACAATTAATATATTTACAAATCTAGTCATGATTTTTTAGATTTGCAAATATAGCAAAATTTTTAAGAACTTGATTTTTCATTTTTTATTATTCCAATTTTACTCTCATTGAAATATCGGTACTATATTTGATATACTTTACATTTGGTATATCAGTAGTGTATCTGATATACTTTATATTTAATATATCGGTAGTATATCTGATATACTTTGTGTTTATATATCAGTCAACTGATATAGACTGATATATACCTTAGTAGTACATTCTTGATATACTATGGATACACTTCTTTTTAGTAATATCAGTTAAATGATATACTCTATATATATTTAGGTTAAATTATAAGCTTAGTCTCTATACTTTGAGGTTTGTATATATTTGGTCCTTGAACTTTAAAAAGTGTCAAATAACTTTCTAAACTTTAAATTTTGTATCTAATAAGTCCTTAGACTTTAAAAATGTCTAATTAGTCCTTGAACTTTCAATTTTGTATGTAATAGGTCCCTCACATATTCAAAATTTTTTAAAATTAATTGATCTATTAGATATAAAATTGAGTTTTATGTCTAATAGAAGCATAAACTTTCAATTTTGCGCCTAGTAAGTTTATGAATTTTTAAAAATGTTAACTAGGTCAAGGACATATTAGACACAAAATTGAAATTTTAGGGACCTATCGGATGCAAAATTGAAAATATTAGACGTAAAATTGAAAATTTGAGGACCTATTAGACACATTTCAAAGTTCATGGATCAAATAGATACAAATCTTAAAGTTCAGGGATCTATTAGACACATTTTAAAGTTCAAGGACTAAATAGACAGAAAACTCAAAATTGAGGGACTAAGTTTGTAATTTAACCATATATTTATAGCATATCAGAGATATTTTGTATCTTGGTATATTACTGATATACTTCATTTTAGATATGTTCATCTCACTGATATACCTAACATTCAGTATATTAGTAGTATATCAGTTAAATGAGTGTTATCATATGCGAGTTACTAACATTGAGTATATCAATATTTCTATCATTATTATATTCTTGATAGGTCAAACATACATGATATATCAACATAAATCACTACCAAACATAAATGACTATTTGTGATATATCTTTAAATATTAACATTTTCATTTCATTTATATACCTAAATAAAGCATATTAATATATCACTGATATACTTGTTTTAGATAATCTGATATACTGATTGTAAATCACTATTTTACTCTTGATATAGTAAGCATTTCTTATTTTTGATATACGTAAATAAAGTATATCGGTAGTATATCACACTGATATATATTTGATATTAGTGAAATAAATAAATATTAGTGGTATATCACATTGATATATTCAACTTACTAATTTACTTTCAAACAAATTTAAATAAGTATAATGACATATTCAACATTAGGTATATTGTTAGTTTATCAACATTATACTATTGATAGACTACTGAAAACTTTTTATTAAACACGTGATAAATCAAGTATATCGATATTGAACTTATGGGCATACTCTTGATTAATTTCAAATAAAAATATCAGTAGTATATCATGTAGTAATTTTTTGGTTAGGTATATTGTTTATATATTAAAGCTATCGTTGGTATATCAATATGCAGAATGACATTTTTTACTTTTTGTTGTATATGGTTAGATTGGGTCTATAGAGTTTGCTATTTTTATAAATTAAATTCATCAATAAAACGCGAGCAAATTTTCCAATTTAAAATACTTTCTATGCAAGTGACCCAAAAAATATCATAACGTACCAATGTTTATCCTTTTTATATCACTTTGTTTTTTAAAAAAAAAAAAAAAAAATTAGCATTGCACGTTTTATGATTACATGTATGGCCCCCACATAATCAATTTCCTCGTTTAACAACTTTTACAACCTTGCATTATTGGGTTATATCCGAATGCCCAATCCATAGCTTTCACAGACTACTGAATTTCAACCGATTGTATAGCAAGTTTGGCGGCCACTGTGGAAATATTTGCTTTGGTTAATTTCAGAGATTTATTCAGCCTTCCAAGGGTATTCTTGATATCCATTGCCTTGAGTTTTTTTAGCTGCAAACTTTGTAATTCAGATTCAGTTGATCCTGAAAAATTAATTAAATCAATTATATATATTAATTTAATCCAAAGCCTAATCTAGTTGACTAGTTCAATGAGAATTTACCTGAAATTGGTTGGAAGGCTGCGAAGGATACTCTTTCCGCTAAGGATGGTACAAAATTTTCATCAATGTCCACATACATACCCTTTTCAGCCCATGTAAGTGAGTTCATAATATTAGTCTGCAATAATGCCTCCTTGGGAACCTGGTGATAAAAACATATATTTTGAACAATATCTAGTATTAACAGTGAGTTTAGTATCACTTTTGGAATGTTTTTTTTTTATTATTATTATTTTAATAATAAAACACACCACTGCACCCAACAACATAGAGGAAGCCCTCTATAACGAATAAATAGTGTTAATCTTGTCATGCATGATCTACCAGGCAAAGAAACTAACCCAGCCCTCACCTTCCACAACAAATTGCCCACCTCCTTAATCCTCCCAAAACTATCAAAATGGAGGAGAAGGTAGTTAACGGAGAGGGGAAACCCATAATTTCATATCAACTAAGCTTGTGGAGGAACTGAAATTACCAGTTACAGAGACTGCTAACTATGGAATAATACTTGGGAGTGGACCTCCAGTTAAGGGAAATGGAGTAGAGTATGTAAAAATGTGATTGTGGAATTAGGGAGTATGTAACTGTCATTGAAAGCTTCTAACCGTTGGATTTGGGAAGTGTTGATGTGGTGCTAGGGATGACTTGGTTGAACACTTTACGAGAAACAAACATCCACCGGTCATCTTTAACAATCAGAGTGGTGGTGGGAGACAAGATGGTGGTTACCTTGAAAGGAGATCGAGCTTGACTAAATTGAGGGTTTCATTGAAAAAATGATTAAGTCATGGAAGACTGAAGATGTACATATTAAGAAAGCGGAAGCAATTTTGGATCTTGTACACTCTAATTTTACTCAAAACTGAAAAAACAGAGTATAAGAACACAACCTTTCAAGCTCAAAATTGAAGCAATCTGAGGGCTTTTTTTTAACAAAAACTAATTGTGGACCACCTCTAGTGTCTTCTTTACTATCCTCAGGCCTTGGAACAGATTGTGAGATCTTAGATTAGAGAATTTGGAAGAGAAAGGGTAATGGTTCAAAACCGAGAAACCCAAAATCTTTTTACAAAATTCTCTTTATCCATGTGTTTCTTCTTCAATTAAAGCAAACCATAAGCTTCTTCAAGTTAGGAGAAGATGACTACATGAAGATGAGAAGGATAATTGAAGGAGGTGGGCAATTTGTGTGAATTTGGTCCAAAATGAAATTCAAAATTTCCTTATAATTTTAATTCAAAATTAATTTATTAATTTAATTAATTAAAAAATTAATTTTTAATTTTCTCTTCTCTCAAATTGTTACAAGACTTAGTCCGAGCTAGTAAGGGGACCTAATAGATCTACAGATCATGAGCTCTAACGATATGATATTAATCGGTCAAACTCTTTAGCCTAGCTAATCAACATTCGTTAACCCCCGAGACACTCCTCTAAAGTCCAGTGGATGCACTCTCATAGATATATTTATGTCTACTTGATATAACCATGATCAGTAAGTTGATCTTTCACAGATCATTTGTAATTACAGTTGGGTCAAATGAACCGTTTTACTCCTGTAATTACTTCTTATTCCTTAAGTCTCACTGATTCTCTAATAAACAATTGGTTTGTGGTCCAACCAACAAACTAAATCCCTCTTGGGCCAATGAGAGGGTGGGGCCATTGTTCAAGACTCGGAGTCAACACTTAAGGGAACAACCTCTCTACTAATCCCTAAAGCGGATAAGAGTGAATTTCATCTCACAGGACTATGTTCCTAGCTATCTACTCGGTCTTATCCCCAAAATGGGAGGCTTATTGAGTCGGCGATCTCGGGTCACTCTCACTCATGCAAATCTAAGGATAATCTTGAATAAACAGGAGTTCATAGTGCGCTCAGGATTAAGATCGAGTGATCTAGGTCATCGTATGAATATAGTCAGTTAAGAGAGTAAACGGAGTTATAAAGTCTAAGTGACTATTTCTCGATCCAGTCTTATGCAAACTCATTGCATAGGATGCCCCCACTCACATGTTTCCTCATGAACGATTTAGGATCACATTGTTTGTACTTTACAAAGTGGGGTCGTCCATAGTGTCCCCAAGATAAGGTACCCAACCCTATCCCTATACTATAGACCGTTCTGGCTATTTACTCGAACTTAATCCACTTTTATGTCACACATAAAGTTCAAGTATACATCCTACAGCCAAGGGTTCTTCATTTATTGGATTAGGGTTACAAAATACACAATTCACTTTATTCAATAACAACTCTACTAAATAAACCTCAATAACAACTTCATTGAAAAATAGAATATACATTCAGTTTAGAAACCATGAGTTTTAGGACATAAAACCCAACAAAGATAGTGATCGAGGCTTCTTGGTGGAGCTTAGAGCTCTTGAAGTGGGGGAGAAACCGAGGGGTAGTGAAGAAGGAGAATAGGATATCCACCCGACTATACTAGATGTGATAGACATGTATAGTAATGTATTTCAAGAACCAAAAGGGTTGTTGCTATTAAGGGGAATAGATCATCATATTCATCTAAAGGAAGGGACTAATCTGATTAAGGTAAGGCCCTATCGGTATGCCCAAGCTCAAAAAGGGGAAATCGAAAGATTGGTAGAAGAGATGTTGGTCAGTAAGGTAATCAGACCTAGTAGCAACCCTACTCCTGGTGAAGAAAAAAGATGGGAGACGAAGGTTTTGCGTGGATTATAGAGCCCTCAACAATGTAACCATACTGGATAAATTTCCAATTCCTTTGGTAGAAGAATTGTTGGATGAGTTGCACGGGTCTGAAGTGTACTCCAAGATAGATTTGAAGGCAGGCTAACCTCAGATTCAAGTACATGAATCTGATATCGACAAGATTGCATTTAGAACTCATGAAGGACATTATGAATTTGTGGTGATGTCGTTTGGACTCACGAATGCCCCATCCACATTCCAATCACTGATGAACAGAATATTTCGACCGTTCCTATGTAAGTTCATACTTGTATTCTTTGACGATATTCTGATTTATAGTAAAGATTTCGATGAACATGTGGAACATCTTTCTATTGTGTTTGAGGCATTGAGAGTGAACCAACCCTACGCAAATCGCAAAAAGTGCCACTTTTCCAAAATTAAAATCGGGTATTTAGGCCACTAGATATCCAAAGATGGAGTGGAGGCAGATGAGAAGAAGGTCCCAGCAATGTAGGAATGGTCAACTCCCAAGAATATTGAGGAATTACGAAGTTTCCTCGGGTTGACGGGTTGTTATAGAATATTGGTGCAGAATAATGGAGAAATAACCGCTCTTATGACTCAATTATTAAAGGGCCTTCAAATGGAGTGATGAAGCAACTGAAGCATTTGAGAATTTTTTTTTTTTTTTATGAAAACCCAAACTTTCATTGAGAACAAATGAAAGAATACAAGGGCATACAAAAATAAAGCCCACAAAAAAAGGAGGCCCATAACGAAAAGGGTTTCAGTCTAACAAAATGAGATTAAGCGAATAATTACAAAAAAGCTTCGAAACCAAAGCCCAAAGAAAGCTATAAAATCTAACAAGGGACCACAAGTCACTACAAGCACCAAATCGTAGCACAAACCCGTGCCTGCCAAAGAAACAACCTTCTACAACGAAAAGGCGAAAAACATAAGCAACTCCACCAGAAATACACCTCCAGGAACGAACAAAAGAAAAAGCAAAATCCAACAAAAAACAACTCCAAACCCCACGGGTGCAGGTCCTCCGCCCCCCTCCTGCAAAGGATACAACAAAAAGGCCCCACCAGGGAAGACCCTCTAGCCTGAACGCGATCTAAGGTGTTAACCCAACCATGCCAAACCTGCCACAGCAGAAACTTAACCTTCTTGGGGACCTTAATCTTCCACAGAACTGGGAGGGTCACCATGGCTCTTTTCAACTCCACCTCTGAATGGCAAGCACAATGGCCATAAGCTCTCACTCATATATCGACTTCATCTGGGTCCTAGCCAATAGCATGTGACTGTAGTAAGCTATTGGTCGACTTCCTTGGGATAGGACTACTCTCAAGCCTGTACCTAAGGCATCTGTTTGAGAAGTTGAAAAAGAGCCATGGCGACCCTCTCAGTTCTGGCATTACTCAACTTCAGCCTAGTCTTTGTGGTTGAAACAGATGCCTCAGGTACAGGCTTGGGAGCAGTCCTATCCCAAGGAAGTCGACCAATAGCTTACTACAGTCACACGCTATCGGCTAGGGCCCAGATGAAGTCGATATATGAGCGAGAGCTTATGGCCATTGTGTTTGCCATTCAGAGGTAGAGACTGTATTTGTTGGGACATAAGTTTTTGATTCAGACAGATCATAGAGCCTTGAAGTTCTTGTTAGAACAGAGAGTAATCCAACCACAAGGTGGATAGCAAAACTGTTAGGGTATGACATTGAAGTCCAATACCGACCAGGGTTGGATAACAAGGTCATTGATTCAGACAGATCAGAGAGCCTTGAAGTTCTTGTTAGAACAGAGAGTAATCCAACCACAAGGTGGATAGCAAAACTGTTAGGGTATGACATTGAAGTCCAATACCGACCAGGGTTGGATAACAAGGTCATTGATGCCTTGTCAAGATTACTTAAAATGGTTCAGCTAGCCCAACTGTCAGTCCCCATGGCGTTGGATGTGGAAGTGGTTAAAGAGGAGGTAGTTAATGACAGTAAACTCCAGCAAATTATCCAACAACTGTTAGAAGATCTTGATCGTGTTGCACGTTATAGCTTGGTGCAAGGTAAACTTCTATGCAAAGGCAGACTGGTGTTGTCAACAACCTCGATCTTGAAGCAAGCTATTCTTCAAGCCTACCATGATTCAGTCCTTGGTGGACATTCTGGGTTCTTAAGGACTTATAAAAGGTTGACTAGAGACTTATATTGGGAAGGCATGAAGAATGAAGTCAAGCAATATGTACAGGAATGTGTAGTTTGTCAAAAGAATAAGCATCTGGCGACAACTCCAGCAGGACTCTTAGTTCCATTGGAGATTCCACAAAGAATTTGGGAGGACATTTCAATGGACTTCATTGAAGGACTTCCTTTGGCAGAAGGATACAATGTGATCCTAGTGGTGGTAGATCGGCTAAGTAAAATGGCACATCTAGTGGCACTTAAACATCCCTATACAGCAAAGGTAGTAGCATTCAAATAGGGATTTCCCCAATCTATCATATCATATAGAGATAAGATATTTGAGAGTCGATTTTGGAATGAGTTTTTTCGCATGTGTGGCACGAAGTTGTATAAAAGCACAGCTTATCATCCTCAAACGGATGGTCAAACAGAGATAGTTAACAAGTGTGTGGAGACCTATTTGAGGTGCTTTTGCAATGAGAGGCCAAAACAGTGGTATCAATGGTTATGTTGGGCAGAATTTTGGTACAACACCACATTCATACTTCAATAGATATGACTCTTTCCAGTCGGTTTATGATTGTTCCCCACCCCCTTTAATTTCTTATGGAGAGCAGAGAACATCTAATGAAACAGTGGAGGGGCAATTAGTGGAGAGGGATGTGATTATTGATAAATTGAGATCTCATTTGAGGATGGCCCAAGATAGAATGAAGAAGTTCGCGGATAAAAGGAGGAGGGAGGTTGAGTTTGAAGTGGGAGAATGGTATTTTTGAAGATTAAGCCTTACATGCAAGCCATTCTAGCAAAGAGAAGAAATGAGAAGCTTTCGGCTAAGTATTTGGGTCCTTTTTGCATCGAAGGGAAGTTGGGACCAATAGCCTACAAGTTGAAGTTGCCAGAGGATGCATCCATTCACCCGGTTTTCCTTGTTTATCAACTCAAGAAAGTCGTGGGAAATTTTTGTGTACCCTAGCAGGAATGTTCTCTGATATCTAAGGAACATGAATGGATAGCAAGACCACAAGAGATGTTGGCTTATTGGGAAAATACATAGAACGGACAGGATGAAGTGTTGACCTGTTAGGAAGGGTTGTCGGAGTACGAAGCTTCGTGGGAAGAGATTCAAGATTTCAAAAGGAAATTCCCACACTTCAACCTTGAGGACAAGGTTCTGTGGAAGCCGGCGGGTACTGTTAGACCACCAATCACGAGGGTCTATCAAAGAAAGGGTAAAAAAGGAAATGTACCAGGGACAATTGGGATCGTGGGAGTGAGTGCATTATGTGGGGACCAGTGAGAGAATTGTTGAATTTGGTGAGGGGGTATAACTCTTTTGGCTGTTTTCCTTTTGGAGTAGTTAGCTTTTTGTGTGTAATTTGCAAGTAGCAAGTTAGGGCAAGGAAAGCCACCAGCCCTCTCGAATTGGTTGGGTGGTTTGTAGTCGTTTGACGAAACTGTTATCGGAACTTAATACCAAAAAGGAAGAATCCTTCCAGACTCACCTAACCACAAACCATCCCAAAAACAAGCATCCAGACCATCCCAACCAATAGTTTGGCATAGCTAAAAAGGACTAACAACCTAAGGAGATAGCTCTCTATCTCCACAGAAAGATGCCAACTTACAATATTGCCTCACCATGATCCTATGTCACCCCGTCTTAGCCCTTATAAGAAAACGCCGCCATAACCACTTAGCTAAAAGAGCCTCATTCAGCACCTTAGGTTGCCTATACCTAAACCACCTGACTCAATCCGCCTTGAAATTGAAACATCCTCCCATTTGAGGTGAATTTTGGAATGTTGAAAAGTACTCTTGCCAATTAAAAGGTGTTTCGATACATACACAAACGAGATTTTGAAAATATGAAATTTACTTAAAAGCACCTTCAAAGGCCTTTTGAGGAAGAATTATTGCTTCTTTCAGATATGTCTATAGAAAGTGTTTCACAAGTATTACCCTAAAAATCATTCCCCCGACCTAAAATAACACTAATATTAAATATTCATCTACCGTGTTTTCAGAAATTTCACAGTACTCGTGATTATGTAACCAAATATCATGAAATTGAAATTTCCAAACTTTCTGAAAAGTGCTTTTAATTAGCTGAAAACACAATTCTTTCCCCTTCTAAAATACAAAAATTCCCCAAAATTCTACTGCGCTACAAGTGGCTCTTCTAGTTCAATTTCTTGGATATTAGTGCTTTAAAATGAGAGGGGGGAAACCATACCTTCAATTTGATCTCCAAACTATTCAAATTATGAAGAACATCTTTGACGTCCACCATTTTTGTACTTAACCCACTTTCATCTTCAACTTTATTGTCCCTCACAGGTAAAATTGTACCTCGCAAATAAGGATCAGCCTGGAAAAATGATCGATCATAAGATGGTTAAAATGACCACAAATTAGAATTCTCCACTTTAACGCATTCACTGGTAAATAAAATCACTTAGAGTTTGAATCAATTCACTTATCACTTGCTTGCAGAAGCTCTATAACTTTGACGCGCCCAATTCCTCTGATGGTGACAAATGCCCCCACCTCTAATCGCTCGACCTGCAATTTGCTGAAACTGCTTGTAGGTCAAAATATTTTCATGTGTTTACATTATTAAAAAAAAAAATCAAAGTTTTGAAACTTACATTCTCAATTAAAACCAAACAAGCATGTCGGGCTGCAAACGATATTTCTCTTGATGAGTCACTGACAGCGACAGGATCCAACACAAAATGCACGAAAAGTTTGTTCTTCCTAAATAAAGACTGCATCTAGTATATTCATGTCAGGGCTGATTTCATAGATAGAGCAAGAAAAAGAAAAATATTGATGTTCATAACATACATTGACTAATTAAAAAATCTTGGGTACAAGAAACATATAGTGCCTGCCACTCTTCCTCATCAAGCTTAAAGGAAAAAAGAAGCAAAGAAAATTAACAGAAGAATATGATAACATCAATCAAGAAAAAGCAGGAAGTAGGAAGTTGTTAGGTATCCAAATACAGAACAATATTAAGAACCCACGGAAACTAATATATTGCAATAACTATGAAGAAATTACAGTATCCAATAGCCTTTCGAGAGAGCTCTCTTTCTCCTAAGTCTCACAATGGACTTTCTACCAAAATGATCTACACCCCAAAATTAGCACCCTAACACTACTATTTATAAGCAAGACACCTTTAACTAATTACTAAAATACCCTCACTGATATACTACTAATCTCCCACATAAACTCCATAGAATGATAGAATACCATACTAGTACTCTCACAGAAGATCACCAGCAAGTCAAAAGATTTGCAATATCACTCATTGTCTCTATCGCCTCATTTACACAAACTCATTCCTTTGGCTTGCAGCGGATAAACCAAAAAGAATATGGAATATATATTACAGGTTGGGAAATGCTAGTCCAGACTCAAAATCTTACCACAGAACAAGGACCAAATTGATTCTTAGCAATAGAACACCCCAAGGAGTTCTAAAACATGTGATTACATGGAATTTGAAAGCAAATAGATTTATCTATGGAACTTAAGACAGTGAAGAGTAGAAAAGACAAAATTATGTTGTTTACAATTACATCTCACTTGACTCAAAATAGAAATGGCACCCACATTCTCCTCTTATCTGTTTTTCCACTTCATTTTTTCTTTAGATAATCAGAAAACTGTACATAATAAAATCTGACTTTTTGTCTAAATGGATCGTCTATACCTACGTTCAAAATTGGTAATTAAGTTAGAATATCTTAACATGAATACAAGAAGCAGAATTGCAAAATAGTTGAAATAGCAAGGGGATTATGAACTTACTGACACATTAAGCATATTGGAATTAAAATCGCTGTACTGGAAAACCAAATATAATAAGTGATAAAAATCGGTATCTTCCTGTTTTAAATTGTTTTAATGGAGTAAAGTCCACCAAAATGTTAATGCATAGCAAAAGATTCAAGAAGCAGTTCATTGACAACCTCACGAACAATTCACAAGACAATACAATTAACCAATCTGAAAATGAAACAACTACATTATGTTCAGATTTATACATCATAAAAGACAGTAATTTAAAGCATGTCCATATAGAATTTTTATAACTATAATACGATTGTGAGATAATACAACTTGGTATCCTGGAAAACATTATGAGATAATCTAAACAAAGACGCACAATGTCTACATAGCATCTACCAGTCTCAATTCCACAAATATGACAAATATATAAAATAAATTGTCCAAAGAGTAAGTACCTCCTCCAATAGAGCTAGATACCTTGCTTCATAGAGATGCAGTGTTTTACTCTCCGACGGAACAAGAACCTGAAAAGCACGTAGGCAAGTGAAACCTTAGTTCAACGGTGAGGCATAATAAAATAAAATAAAAAATAAAATAAAACCTAAATGCAGAGAAGATAAGAGTTGATATACGTGATTGACGCCGAAGGGAAGCAGCGGGAGCTCGAGAGAGCTGGAGCTGGGATACGTAGACAAACTCCATATTCTGCTCCTGGCGACATGGAATCCATGGAAATGGAGTTGACGAGTGAAGGGGAATGTTCTTCTGGGAAGGAATGAAGAAAATCTCCTCCTCGGATTGCAAAGCAAAGTGGAAGAACTAGCGAGATTGAGAGGGATCCAAGTTTGAACGTTGCAAGTCATGCCGTCATGGTATTATCCTCATCCTAGATTATCACTTCTTTCTTATACGATAACGAGACTCACACGTGCTCCAATATGAGTTTCACACAAAGAAGCCAAGTGTTATGGACATGTTTGTCCAATATGTGTTGCCTATGGATGTATGCCCATTCCAACCTCATTTAGCTTGCTTTCATATATATTTTTTCCTTCTAGCTTGTTGTTTACTTTCCTTGTAATTTTGTTGGCATATGACTCCTTGTCATTTTCATGTTCATGCCTAGCTATAATTTCATATAATATACTATACGGGATGTCACTAGTTGTCAATTCTTCCTACCTGATTGATATGCTTTCAAGCTGTGATTATCTCTTATATTTGCTTGTTGGTGTATAACATTCATGCTTTCAAACGTTTTCCAAAATTTTCTCTAACCCTATTTTCTAAAACCTTTTTCCAAGAACGAGGACGGAGGTTGCGAGATAGGGTCATTGTGCCACCGACGATCCGTTTTCGAGTTGGTTGACATACTTAAGGGCAAAAGTAAGTGTCGCACAATCGTTTTGCGAGTCCGAAAGAAGTGTGATTGTGTTAGTTGGTATCAGAGCTTTGTTAGCTCCTCACTAAGATCAAGTTCGTAACAATGTCAACGAATAAGCAAATGGGCAAGGCCCATAGTGATGGTTGAAATCGAAGAACAGTTGTTGTTCTTGAGGGAAGTCTCTGACACGGTTCGACATATTGAGCGTCGGATCGATTAGATTACTGAGAAAATCAGTGGTATTGACGTAGTTAATGGGCGGCTAGATGCATTACCCGCCAAAGAGTTGTCGTCGAGGGTAGAAACCCTAGAAGACGGAGCTACGATAGCTAGTAGCTTCGAGCATGGTGGTAGCTCGACGGGCTCGACAACCCAGTTAGAGGAGCATATCGAAGAATTAAATAGCTCCCAGAAGCACATAGTTCAGATGGTGTCAAGCCTTTCTAAAGACTTCAGAGTTGCCTTCGAGATAATGAGAGCAGAGTTTACAGAAATGAGGACAGAGGTAACGAACCTAGGGGCTCGACTGGACCTCACCATCCGAGCGGTTGGAAATCAAGCCCCAGTTGGGGGCGCGTTACCATTCAACAGGGCCCAAATGTCGGACCTTAAGCCCTTTTGTGGGGCTCGTGATTCTAAGGCCCTAGAAAACTTTATCTTTGATATGGAACAATATTTCAAGGTCGCGAATACGATAGATGAAGAAGCAAAGGTTGTTCTAGCAACAATGCATTTAGTGGACGACGCCAAACTGTGGTGGAGGTCCCGATATGTGGACATACAAGAGGGTCGATGCACCATTAATACCTGGGACAGACTGAAACAAGAATTGTGTTCTCGATTCTTCCCAAAGAATGTGGAAAACTTGGCAAGGCGTAGACTCTGGGATCTAAGCCAAACGGGAACCGTACGAGACTATGTTAACACAATTTGTTGGATTGATGTTGGATATCAGGGACATGTCAAAAAAAGACAAAGTCTTCTGCTTTATAGAAGGATTGAAGAACTGGGCCAAAGTTAAGCTATATGAACAGAGAGTACAGAACTTGTCAGAGGCCTATGCGACCACTGAACGATTATATGACTTGTGCAACGACAAGACTCAAGAGCAGAGGAAGAATCAACCATCTTCTAGTGGGATAAACAGACCTGCAAGATCGACCTCTCCCAAGAATGGAAGGGGAGACAGACCTACGAGAGGGGATCGCAAGCCCTACCCACAAAAGGGTAGGAACAACTGACGGGGCCCGAACCAACAAAGTACAAGTCGATGGCCCTCTCCTTCATGCTTCATGTGCAAGGGGCCTCAACGAGTCTATAAGTGTCCAAACCAAGCTGCCCTCATGGCCTTCCAAGCATCATTGGCGGTCAATCAAGAAACCGGGGGAGAAACGGGGGAGATGAAAATGCCCGCCGAGACAAATGAAGAGAACCCCCACATGGGGGCCCGAAAGTTCTTGTCCGCCCTCCAAAAGAATGCCATGAGTACCAAAGAGACATTAGAGTGTGGCCTTATGTACGTGGAGGCGTGGGTTAATCAGAAGCTGGCCAAAAGCACTATGGTCGACTCTGGTGCCACTCACAACTTCATAACCGAATCTGAAGCTCGTCGCTTAAACTTGTGATGGGAGAGAGATGCAGGGAAGATGAAAGCTATTAACTCTGCAACATTAACCATCATGGGGATCGTAAAAGAACGACCATCAGATTGCGAACTTGGAGTAGACAAGTTGATTTTGTGGTAGTAAAGATGGACGACTTCGATGTAGTACTGGGAATGGAATTTCTTCTTGAACATAAAGTCATCACGATGCCCCTGGCAAAATGCTTAGCGATTACGGGGTCAAACCCCACCGTCGTCCAGACATGTATTAAACAACCAGAAGGTGTGAACATAATATCAGCCCTATATAGTTAAGGGGGTTCGCCCACGACGAACCTACCTTCATGGACATTCAAGTGATTGAAGATGAAAGCCCGAAAGAGTTTATTCCAAGAGAGATTCATGTTGTTTTAAGAAAGTATCAAGATGTAATGCTTGACAGCTTGCCGAAGGCCTTACCCCTGAGGGGATCGAATCCCGCAGCGGAAGCGATTGTGAATCGCGTGTTCATGATATTGTTACACAGATCTAAAAACAAGAACAATATAACAAAGATTAAGCATGCTTTACGACTTAGGACAACAAGAATTTACCTTTGAAGAACACTTTCTTCACGAGTTCCTCCTCCAACGATCATGATCTTAACAACGAACCCGAAGCTTATGAAGATCCACCACTAGATCTTCTCCGTTGTTCTCTAGGTGAGGGAGGAAGATGGGTTCCTTTTAGGATGAGGTGAGGAGATCTTTTAGAAATGTGTTTGGAACTCTTTCCAACACAAATGAGAGAACTCTAAGGTTATGTCAAAAACATATCTCAAAGTTGCATCTTATGCAACTATTTATAGGGAAATGGGATGGAAATTACCATCATATCCCTCCTTCATTCTCTCATTAGTATATAGTTAATTTGTGAATCTAATTCATATTAAAACTATATATTATATCAATTATATCACATATAATTGATATAGCACCCCATATACGAAATTGAACACTTCAATCTCATTCCTAACTTTATACACTCAATATTACCATGTTGAGCCAACGGAGGGACCTAATGGACCTACAGTTCATGAGCTCCAATGATGAGAGATTAACTGATCAAACTCTTTGATCTGGTTAATCAATATTCATTAACTACAAGTCACTTCACTATAGACTTGTAGTTGCACTCTCCTCACTGTACATTATATTTTTTCCATTGATATAATAATTACCCATGAGTCGACCCTTCACAGGTTGTTCATAATCACAGTTGGGTCAAATTACCATTTTACCCCTGTGATTACCTCTTTGTTCCTTAAGCACCGCTAATCCTCTAATGAACTATGGTTCTCTACCATAGACTCATACCCTCTTAGAGGGTGGGGCCCCGTTGTTCAAGACCTGGAGTCAGTTCTTAAGGGAACAACCTATCTAATTCCTTAGTGTAGGAATGAGTGAATTCCATCTTGCACAGTTAAGTCCCCAGCTACCTACGAGGTTGTCCCTGAGAAGGTAGGCTTATTGAGTCAGCTACAGGCCACTCTCACCCATACTAGTCTAAGGACAAACCCCTATAAGCAGGAGTTCTTAACTTGCTCAGGATTTAGGTCGAGTTACTAATGACCATCTATAAATTATCAGTCTTACCATGTTAACGGTGTTATACTGGTTAGACTAATAATTTGCAGTTCGGTCTTGTATGAACTCTTCATACAGGATGCCCCCACTCGCATGTCAACTACATGAATGAGTTGGATTACCTCATTTGTACTAATTACAAAGTGGGTTGCATCCATGGTGTTACCAAAATAAGGTTTCCAACCTTATTCTTATACCATAGACCATTTAGGTTATATTCTTGAACACAATCCAAATAGTGTCCACTACACTGATGTTCGAGATATATTATAACCTTGGAGCTTAGTTTATTAGATTTATAAAACATGAATATAATTTTATCAAAACAAATAACTCTTTATTTATTTGATCAAAATTACACAAGTTTAGGGCATAAAACCCAACAGGGAGATGAGCATAACTCATCATCGGTCGAACCATGTCCAACAAGGTTCTATTTCTCCTTTCCGATACACCATTTTGCTACGACATACTAGGTGCTGAGAGTTGGAATGTAATTCCATGTTCTATCATATAGTTATGGGATTTTAAATCCATGTATTCTGCACCTCGATCTGATCGAAGTATTTTAATTGTTTTACCTAATTGGTTTTCAACTTCAGCCTTGAATTCCTCAAGTGCTTCAGACTTATGATGCATTAGGTAAATATGCCCAAATCTTGAATAATCATCTATAAATAAGATGAAATATTCATATCCTCATCTGGCTTTAACATTCATCGGACCATAAAGGTCTGAATGTATAAGCTTAAGAGGTTCTTTGGCTCTATAACCTTTTCCACTAAAAGGTATTTTAGTCATTTTTCCTTCTAGGCAGGATTCACATACAAGTAAAGTATTTTCTTCTAACTCATTTAAAAGTCCACTCTTTACCAATCTCTCGATCATATTGAGGTTAATGTGACTCAATCTAAGATGTCAAAGATGAGCATTTTCTTTAGGAGAAATTTCACGTTTCTTATCAGTTTGTATTTTTGCTATTTTGAATAATTCAGTGTTTAAAACTATTTTAACCGAATTAAATATTGCAAAAAAAAAAATCTCAAGAAGAGCAACACATAGTTCAATACTTTTCCAAAGAAATAAACATTTTATTCAATTAAAAAGAAATTGAAGTACTTTGTTTGCTAAGGCAACAAATAGAAATAAGGTTTCTAATAAACTCTGAAACTACATACATGTTATCAAATAACAACATTTTCTTGCCATATAATTGCTCTTTATTTGCACCTTTTCTTTTTCTTATGTATCTTTTTTAAGTTCAGAGGGTGAACCTTTCTGAGAACTTTTGGAATGGGCAAACAGATTTGCCTCTCCATTTTGTTGTCCCTTATCATCCATAAGAGACTGGTAAGTCTGCAACTCATTTAGCAGAGAAGTTAGATCATACTCTATGTTGTTCATCGCTGCATTGTTGCGGAATTGCAGAAAACTCTTCGGAAGAGATTCTAGGATGAACGATACCTGACTTTTCTCGTCTATGATCGCCCCGTTCATTTCCGCTATGTTGAAGTGAGCCATCAGATTGAGAACATGTTCTCTTACTGACGTTCCCTCCTCCATGTGTGCGTTGTAAAGTACTTTAGGGCTTCATGCTGAATTTGTTTGGACGGTTGTCTAGACAAATTTAGCATAAAATTCACGATCTCACGAGCTGAGACCTTGCCCTCCAGCCTCCTGGCTAAACACATCAGATATGCTAGCCAGGATATAAGCTTTTGCCTTCTCATTGGCATTGATCCAGCGGTCATACGCATCCTTAACAGATTGAGGTGCATTTTGAGCAGGGAATTAAGGACATTCCTCATTGAGAACGAACTTAAGATCATGTGCAACCAAGGTTATGTTGAGTCTTTTTTTCCAAGTCATTATGTTCTCCCCGGTTAATTTTTCTGCACCCAGTAAGGAAATAATTGAGTTAGACATTTTACTGAAATTTACAAATAAAACTTGTATAAGTTTCTGCCTAGAAAACTATCTAATCCAATCACGTTTTAGCTAATTATCTAATGATTCCTAGGTCATTAATAATTTGCAATGATACTCGAAAGGTTTAGAATGTATGACACCAAAGGGTAATAAAAAACACTCCTCCTCTAGATCAAGACATTCTTGACCAAAACCTAATGCCAGAATAACTCTTATTCCTATAGGCTTTAGTTACCATTATTTGGTCAGGATACATACACTTCTTATGTACCTTGTGAGTGTAACCCTCTGTCTTTAGACCCTAGAGTCCCCATCCAACAAAATTCGCCGAAGGGAGGACTATATTGAAAAACAGACTAAGAAAGTCTTTATCCCTTTCGGGTGTTCACTGTGTTCGATCCCCTATGATCAAGCCCTCCAAAGGGATTGTCTGGTCCATGCCAAACTAGCAGGCTAACCATAGTGATCTTACGGTGTGAACCGACAGAAGAGACCATAGGTTTTGTTTTCACTAAACCTGCTCCCACTCACTATAAGTATCTTCTCCATTCACTTTGCTATTGACCCATACAAACACCATCCGAAGAAGGACGCTCCCGTTTGCGCCACGAGGCCAAGTATGAGTCTCACTGTGTGAACTTCCCAGAGAAACGTAGGTGGAATTATATGTATCATATACACTTTTCCTCCCACTGGATACTTTAACTCTATAGGAAATTGACCTAGGCTAAACCCGGCTAATGGTTTTACCTAAACTTATCAATATAACTCTTCTATTGATAATCAATATAACTCTTATATTGATTTTATCCTAAGTTTGTTAATATAACTATTTATATTAAACCTAGGATTTCTAGTTTATTAACCCCTTAATAAACCCGCTGACGCTACTATAATTTATAAACCCTCTGATTAAAATTTACTCCCAAGTTAGTTCTTCCTGTAGTAGGGGTGTTCAGTTTAAAATCGACTTAAATACCTCAAACTTGAATGAGAACCTTCCTTAGACATAGTTCCTCTTTTAATCATTGTTTATAAATTACATGGTTCCTAATTCTAATCTAATTAGAACTCGATAACCTAAGATCTATTAATTTTATGTTCTAAACATTTTAAAACTAATGAATTTAACCTTAGGTGACATGCAATTCTATGTTATTGTGCTTGATCATTCATCACATGAATAATAAAACATACATAACACAATCATCTCATGAATAATATGCATGTCAATGTTGTCCAAAAATTATTATAACACCTTATATTAATTATACATGCAAACTATATAATATAACACTTTATATTACAAATGATGCATGGAAATGCTTAACCTAAGGTGGGATATCTAAAATAATAGCATACATTATGCATGACAATAATTATACAACAATTACATAAATTAAATAGCAAAATTAGACCATTTTTGGCACCCCTAAAATTAATTTTAATTAATATAATCTAATTATATTAATTAACATTAATAATATTAAATAAAATTAATATAAAATATTTTTATATTAAATAAATTTAATAAAACAAAACGTTTCCGTCCGTTGGAGCCTTCATGAAACGCATACGGCGTTGCAACGCTGATGCTTGTTCGTTTCTGCCCGTTGGAGCACTCGGCAAAACGCTTCTGCCTTCAGCGTTGTGACGCCCGTGCTTGCGTTGCAACGTCAATGCCTCATCGTCCAAGCGTTGTGGCGCTGGGAGGAGTGTTGCAACGTTGCGTTTGTTCGCAACTTGAAATCCGCCTCAACGACATTGCAATGCTGATGAACAACGTTGCAACGCTGCACACAGAACAACAAACACCTGCACACAGAACAACAAACACCTTTTGCTGTTTTTGCTCGTTTTTGCTTCGTTCTTCTCAGCAACCACCTTGCCTCGATTGACACGGACTTACAAACTTGATTTACATAATAAAATGCCCAAAACAATAGGCCTTTTATATTGAACAATTCAACGAAAAAATTATGTAAATCTATGGTGCCAAAAATGAAAACATCTAATTTGCAAACTGATCACATCTCATGAAATCAGTAAATCTCACCTTTGTTCTTGATAAATCCAAAACAAAATCAAGAACACAATTGGTGCTCTGATACCAATTGAAAGGATCAAATCCCGCAACGGAAGCGATTGTGAATCGTGTATTCATGATATTGTTACACAGATCTAAAAACAAGAACAATATAACAAAGATTAAGCATGCTTTACGACTTAGGACAACAAGAATTTACCTTTGAAGAACACTTTCTTCACGAATTCCTCCTCCAACGATCACGATCTCAGCAACGAACTCGTACCTTGTGAAGATCCACCACTAGATCTTCTCCGTTGTTCTCTAGGTGAGGGAGGAAGGTGGGTTCCTTTTAGGATGAGGTGAGGAGATCTTTTAGAAATGTGTTTGGAACTCTTTCCAACACAAATGAGAGATCTCTAGGGTTATGTCAAAAGCATATCTCAAAGTTGCATCTTATGCAACTATTTATAGGGAAATAGGATAGAAATTACCATCTTATCCCTCATTATTATATAGTTAATTTGTGAATCTAATTCACATTAAAACTATATATTATATCAATTATATCACATACAATTGATATAACACCTCATATATGAAATTAAACACTTCAATCTCATTCCTAACTTTATACGCTCAATATTACCATGTTGAGCCAATGGAGGGACCTAATGGACCTACAGTTCATGAGCTCCAATGATGTGAGATTAACTGATCAAACTCTTTGATCTGGTTAATCAATATTCATTAACTACAAGTCACTCCACTATAGACTTGTAGTTGCACTTTACCCCTGTGATTACCTCTTTGTTACTTAAGCACCAGTGATCCTCTAATGAACAACAAGTCTATGGTCCTACCATAAACTCAAACCCTCTTAAGCTAGTTTAGAGGGTGGGGCCCCGTTGTTGAAGACTTGGACTCAGTTCTTAAGGGAACAACCTATCTAATTCCTTAGTCTAGGAATGAGTGAATTCCGTCTTGTAGAGTTAAGTCCCCAGCTACCTACAAGGTTCTGTCACTAAGAAGGTAGGCTTATTGATTCGGCTACAGGCCTCTCTCACCCATACTAGTCTAAGGGCAAACCTCTATAAGCAGGAGTTCTCAACTTGCTCAGGATTCAGGTCGAGTCACTAATGACCATCTATAAATTATCAGTCGTATCTTGTTAACGGTGTTATACTGGTTAGACTAATAATTTGCAGTTCGGTCTTGTATGAACTCTTCATACAGAATGCCCCCACTCGCATGTATCCACATGAATGAGTTGGATTACCTCATTTGTACTAATTACAAAGTGGGTCACATCCATGGTGTTACCAGAATAAGGTTTCCAACCTCATTCTTATATCATAGACCATTTAGGTTATACTCTTGAACACAATCCAAATAGTGTCTACTACATTGATGTTCAAGATTCATTATAACCTTGGAGCTTAGTTTATTGGATTTATAAAGCAAGAAGATTATTCTATCAAATCAAATAACTTTTTACTCATTTGACTAAAATTACACAAGTTTAAGGCACATATCCCAATAACCCCCACACAGGGGCATAGACCACGAGATAGAGTTGTTTCCTGGAGCAAAGTCGCTCGCCAAGAACGCATATCGAATGGCACCACCAGAACTAGTCGAGCTCAGGAAACAACTAGATGATTGTTGAGTGTCGGGTTCATTAGGCCCGCCAGGGCTCCGTATGGGGCTCCCGTGTTGTTCCAAAAGAAAAAGGATGGAAGCCTCCGATTATGCATTGACTATCGCGCCCTAAACAAGCTCATTGTCCGCAACAAGTACCCTTTGCCCATTATTACAGATTTATTTGATAGACTCCACGGGGCAAAGTACTTCTCGAAACTCGACTTGAGATCAGGGCATTATGAGGTGTAGATTTCAAGAGGAGACGGACCAAAAACGACCTGTGTGACGAGGTATGGGGCCTTTGAGTTCTTAGTCATGCCCTTTGGCCTCACAAACGCACCTGCCACCTTTTTCACTTTGATGAACCAGGTGCTCCACGAATATCTGGATAAATTTGTGGTTGTGTACCTTGACGATATCATAGTCTATAGTTCAACTATGAACCAGGTGCTCCACGAATATCTGGTTAATGAGCATCAAGTACATTTGTAATTAGTATTCGAGGAGTTGAGGAATAACCAGCTCTACGTCAAGAAAGAAAAATGTTCTTTCGCACAAGAGCGCATTAACTTTCTTTGACATGTGATCGAACGCGGGTGGATTGGTATGGAAGACGAGAAGGTCAATGCAATCCGAGATTGGAAGATATCATCCTCAGTAACAAATTGCGCTCCTTCCTCGGACTAGCCAATTACTATCGGCGATTCGTTGAAGGATTCTCTAATCGCGCAGGACCTTTGACTGAATTGTTGAAGAAAGACAATAGCTGGAATTGGTGTCAAGATTGTCAAGCCTCCTTTGAGGACTTGAAGAGAGCCATGATGGAGGGCCCAGTACTCGGGATTGTCGACGTGACTAAGCCCTTTGAAGTTTAAACCGATGCGTCTGATTATGCCTTGGGTGGTGTTCTCCTCCAAGATGTTCACCCAACCGCATATGAAAGTCAAAAACTGAATGATGATGAGAAGAGCTATGTTGCCTCAGAGAAAGAAATGTTGGTAATGGTCGACTGCCTGAGGGCCTGGAGACAATACCTCCTGGGTCCAAGTTTGTAGTCAAGACCGACAATAGCTCTATATGCCACTTTTTCAACCAACTGAAGTTGTCTTCTAACCAGGCTCGCTGGCAAGAATGCCTCGCAGAATTTGACTTCCAGTTCGAGCACAAACCAAGTCGAGTTAACCAAGCAGCTGATGCCCTCAGCCGAAAGAGCGAACATGCGACCCTGTGCATGTTAGCTCACTTACAGACCAACAGGTTGAATGGAACGATACGAGATGAGATTAGAACACATTTTCCTGGGGACTCGACAACCCATGCTATCATTCACCTGACCAAAGTAGGAAAGACTCGTTAGTTTTGGATGGAAGGAGACTTACTCCTCACAAAGGGCAATCGTTTATATGTTCCTCGTTTAGGGAACTTGAGGAGAATGTTGATGAAAGAGTGTCATGACACGCTGTGGGCACGCCATACTGGGTGGTGGTGAATGTACGCCCTTCTGAAACAAGGCTACTACTGGCCAAACCTCCTAGATGATGTTATGCAGTTTACCAAGACTTGTCTTTTCTGCCAACAGGACAAAGTCGAAAGAGCGAAGATTGCAGGGTTATTGGAACCCCTCCCAATCCCGTCAAGGCCTTGGGAAAATGTTTCTCTCAGCTTTATCACCCACCTTCCAAAGGTCGGAGAGTTTGAGGCAATTCTGGTGATCATTAACCGATTTTTAAAGTACGCCACCTTCATTCTGACCCCCAGGTCGTGTTCAGCTGAGATGACAACCCATCTATTTTTCAAGAATGTGGTCAAGCTGTGGGGTGTTCCCACAAGTATCATTAGTGACTGAGATGCAAGATTCACATGGGCGTTTTGGACGGAGTTGTTTAGGCTATTGGGTTCAAACCTGAACATCTCCTCCAGTTACCATCCCCAAACAGATGGTCAGATTGAGCAGTTTAACAACATGCTTGAAGAATACTTGCGACATTTTATTGATGCTCGACAAAAGAATTGGGTCCAGATGCTTGACATTGCTCAGTTCAGTTTCAACTACCAGCAAAGTTCCTCAACAGGAAAAATGCCCTTCGAAATTGTGTGTGGAAGGCAACCACTTATGCCACATGTGGTGGATCACCCATACACTGGGAAGAGTCCCCAAGCGTACAATTTCACTAAAGAGTGGAAGCAGACCTCTGAGAGAGCTCGTGCTTACTTAGAGAAGGCTTCGAAACGAATGAAAAATGTGTTGATCTGAAGCGCATACTATTAGGGTTCCACGCAGGAGACAGTGTTTATTAAGTTGAAACCTGAACAGTGCAGATTCGGAGGCAATCAAGACCAACGCCTCGTGCGCAAGTATGATGAGCCAGTGGAAGTCATTCAGAAGGTGGGGAAGACATCTTATAGGGTTCAGTTGCCTCCATGGTTGAAGATTCACCCAGTCATCCATGTAAGCAACCTGAAACCCTATTACCCACCAGGTTGACCCAGATAGAAACGAATCGTCAAGACCACCAGTCACAATGAAAAATGCAACAGAGAAAAAAGTCGAGGAAGTCTTGGCCGAGAGGACCCGACGAGCAGGTAAACCACGACGGGACATCCAAGAGTACCTAGTGAAGTGGAAGAACCTCCCAGATGCTGAGATTAGTTAGGAGTGTGTTGAGGACTTGAAAGCTATTGCACGCTAGATAACTGAGTTCGAGCAGCATTGATTTATAGAGACGCCAACCATTTAAGTGGGGGAGGATGTCACGAGCATGCTTGTCCAAGGCGTATTGCCTATGACTGCAGGCTCATTCCAACCCTTTTAGCTTGCTTTCATGTATATACTTTCCTTCTAGCTTGTTGTTTACTTTCCTTGTAATTTTGTTGGCGTGTGACTCCTTGCCATTTTCATGTTCATGCCTGTAATAGCTATAATTTTATATAATATAGTATAGGGAGATGCAACTAGTTGTCAATTCTTCCTACCCGGGTTATATGCTTCCAAGCTGTGGTTGTCCCTTATATTTGCTTGTTGGTGTATAACATTCATGCTTTCAAAGATTTTCTAAAATGCTTTCCAAAACTTTCTCTAACCCCATTTTCTAAAACATTTTTCCAAGAACGGAGGTGGAGGTTGCGAGATAAGGTCGGCATGTCACCGACGATCCGTTTTCGAGTTGGCTGACTTACTTAAGGGGGAAAGTAAGTGTCACACAATCGCTTTGTGAGTCCGAAAGAAGTGTGATTGTGTCACCAAGCACGTGTTTGGGGCATGAATATGAGTTTGGGTGGGTTTCCAATTTAAATATAAAACCATGTTTAGGTCAATGTGTTTAAATCTTGGTTTTAAAATACAACCTCATGGGTTACACTATTGTAACCCATGGGATTTGTTCCATGTTTCCTCCTCCATTTGTAGTTTTCCATTTTCGACGACTGCCTTGACAACAACTGTGGTGGCTACCTCGACAACAACTCCAGTAACCACCGACAACAATAACTTTGACGACTCGATTATCGCTAATGACTGCCTCAAGTGACCATGGCGACCTCTTCCAGGTGTTTTCCATTTTCGGCGACCATTTCAACACAACTCTAATGATAATTCTGACATCCACCTGACAACTATTGACAACGAAAACTCGAACGACCATACTAGTGTCTCGACCGATGCTAACGATTTGCCTCTGATGACCTCTTCCATTTGTTGTTTTCCATTTTCGACAACCACTTCGACAACAACTCCGACAACCACCTGACGACTACTGACAATAACAACAACGACTCGACCATCACTGACAATTGCCTCTGACAACCTCTTCCATTTTTCATTTTTCATTTTCAGTGGCCACTTCGACAACAACATCAATGAAAACTCTGCCAACCATTTGACGACTAATGACATCAACAACACTGATGACCACACCGGCGACTCGACCACCGTTAACGATGGCCTCCGACAATCTCTTCTATTTGCCTTTTTTCATTTTCACCTATCACTTCGATAATAATTATGGTGACAACTCTGGCGACCACTGACACGACAACTCTGAAAACCACATCAATGACTCGACTACCACTACGACTACCTCAATATACCACTCCAACGACCTCTTTTATTAGTTATGTTTCATTTTCGGCAAGCACTTCGACAACAGATTTCGTGACAACTCCAACAACCACCCAACAACCACCACTAACAATGACAACTCTAATGACCTCACTGACAACTCGATCATTAGTGACGACTGCCTCCAACAACCACTTGGTTTTCCATTAGTGGCAACCTCATTCGAAAACAACTCCAGTGACAACTCTGACGACCACCAAACGACCACCAACAACGAAAATTTCGCGCAACCACCTCGACAACTCAACCATCCCATCAACCCGACTACCCCAACAACGATTCTAATGATCACCCTGAAGGGATCGAATCTCGATGCAAAAGTGTGTGATCGCTCTTGCTCTAAAAACATTGTTGAATTTTCACAAAAAAAAAAAGTAAACTAGACTAAGCATTTTGGGGAGAAAGCAAATTTACCTTTGAAGAACCTTCTTCTTCTAGTAATCCTTTCTCCCAAGCCACCAAAATCTTGATCTTTTTCTCAACGATCAACCCCAAACTCGTTCCATTCTCTAACACCTCCAAAGAATGTTCTCCATTGTTCTCAAGGAAATGGAAGATGGTGGGGTCTCTTTCAGAAATGGGAGAGAATTTGAGTGAAAGTTTTTAGTGTTATGGAATTTTTCCAAAAAACCAAGAAAATAGATTATCAAACATCCAAGTGCATCTCAATACACTTATTTATAGAGAGTGATTGTGGAGGTATTTTTCTCCACCCACTCACTCACTAATTCTATAAATGGTGCATTATGCAAATTATATTTGCATAATGCATGTTATAAAGTATCGTACACTTCATATTATAAAGCATCATATACTTTATAAATTGAATCATATTCAATTTTCCATATTACTCTCAAATTTCCTATTCCATTTAATATGAAACTGTTTCATACAAGATTAGACATTTGGATTATAATCCAAATATAGTATATAGTTCAATATGAATCGTATTCACATTAAACTATATATTATATCGATTATATCACATACAACCAATATAATTCTCATTTATGAATTCGAACATTTCAAATTTGTTCCAAAACTTTATATCTTCGATATATCCATGTTGAGTCAACGGACGAGGGACTTAATGGACCTACAATTTATGAGCTCCAATGATATAATGTTAACCGATCAAACTCTTTGACCCGGTTAACCAACATTCATTAGCTGCAAGTCACTCTACTATAGACTCGTAGCTGCAATCTTCTCACTGTAGGACAAGTTGTGTCCACCGATTTAACCAGTACCTGTGAGTCAACCCTTCACAGTGTTGAGTTTTATGTCCTGAAACTCGTGGTTTGTAAATTGAATGTATATTCTATTTTGCAATAAAACTGTTATTGAGGTTTACTCAGTAAAAGGTGTTATTGAATAAAGTGAATTGTGTTTTTTATAACCTAATCAAATAAGAACCCTTGGTTATAGGATGTATACTTGCACTTTATGTGTAACATAAAAGTGAATCAAATTCAAGTTATAGCTAGAATGGTCTATAATATAGGGATAGAGTTGGGTACCTTATCTTGGGGACACTATGGACGCGACTCAATTTGTAAAGTACAAACGATGTGATCCTAAATCATTCATGTGGAGACATGCGAGTGGGGGCGTCCTATGCAATGAGTTTGCATAAGACTGGACCGCGAAATAGTCAATTCATACGATGACCTAGGTAACTTGATCTTAATCATGAGCGTGTTATGAACTCTTGTTTATTCGACATTATCCTTAGATTTGCATGGGTGAGAGTGCCCTGAGATCGTCGACTCAATAAATCTCTCATTTCAGGGATAAGACTGAGTAGATAGTTGGGAACACAGTTCTGCAAGATGGAATTCACTCCTACCCGTTTTAGAGATTAGTAGAGAGGTTGTTCCCTTTAGTGCTGACTCCGGGTCTTAAACAAAGGGCTCACCCCTCTCATTGGCCCAAGAGGAATTCAATTTTTTGGTTGGACCACAAACCAGTTGTTCATTAGAGGATCAGTGTGACTTAAGGAAAAAGAATTAATTACAGGGGTAGAACGGTTTGTTTGACCCAACTGTAATTACGAACGACATGTGAAGGATTGACTTACTGATCATGGTTATATCGAGTGGACAGAAATATATCTATAATGAAGAGAGTGCAACTACTGGATTTTATTAGATTGTCCCGGTGGTTAACGAATATTGATTAGCTAGGCTAAAGAGTTTGGTCAATTAATCTCGTATCGTTAGAGCTCATGATCTGTAGGTCCATTAGGTCCTCCTTACTAGCTTGGACTAAGCCTTGTAACATTTTAAGGGAAAAGAATTTGAATTGTTCAAATTCGATTTTGAGAGAAAACGTTAATTATATGCGATATATTTAACGTGTCATAGCTTAATTATGAATTAAACTATGATTAAGAAGAGGTGAGACATATTTAAATATGATTTAAATATTGGTTCGGTTTATAGCATGAATAGGGATTCATGTTCGAGAAATTGATTTTGAGATCGGGATTGGACAAATTATTTAATTTAATATTTGATATTAAATTAAATTAATATTAATTAATTAATTAAATTATTTAATTAATTAAATTGACTTTAATTTAAAATTAATTTTATATTGATTTTGAATTAAAATTAAAAGGGAATTTCAAGTTAAATCTTTAAATCAAGTTGCCAACTTGCCCAAGATGATTCAATCTCAAAATTAGCCAAAATTCGTCACCTCCTTCTTCAATCATCCTCATCACTCATGTGTTGGCAACCTCTCAAAGCTTAATGAAGCTTTATTTAAAGGAGATTTGAGGTGGTTTAGAAGAATTTTGCAGAAATTCATTGGGTTCTCGATTTTTTTTACCTTTGAGCACTTTTCTTCCAAATTCTCTCAATCTAGGATCCCATAATCCGTTCGAAGGCCTGAGAATAGTAGGGAAGACACTAGAGGTGGTCCACGAAGTGTTTGTGTTGCAAATCGTCCACTGGGTGAGGAGAATTTGATCTTCAAAAGTGAGTTTTCTAATTCTCTGTAATTTTTCCAGTTTTGAGCATGTTTTTTATTTTGTAAAATTGATCAAATTAGAGTGCTCAAGATCCTAAATTGCTTCCACTTTTTTAATATGGACTCCTTCACACAGGTTGTTTGTAATCACAGTTTGGTCAAATTACTATTTTACCCTTATGATTACTTCTTACTCCTTGAGTACCACTGATCCTCTAATGAATAACTAGTTTATGGTTTTACCATAAACAAAGTCTCTCTCGAACCAGTGAGAGGGTGGGAGGCCCATTATTCGAGACCTAGATTCAGCCCTTAAGAGAAAAAACTATCTAAATTTCCTAGCTTGGGAACGAGTAAATTCTATCTCGCGAAGTTAAGTTCCCAACTCCCCATGAGGTTTTGTGTCTAAGAAGGTAGGCATATTGAGTTGGCAACTATGGTCATTCTCACTCATACTAGTCAAAGGACAAACTCCAGCAGACAGGAGCTCGTAACCCGCTCAGGATTCAGGTCGAGTCATTAATGGTCATCTATGAATTATTAGACCTAATATGTTAACGATGTCATATCAGTTGGCTTATAATTCGCAGTCCGATCTTGTACAATTTCATCGCATAGGATGCCCCCACTCGCATGTCAACTACATGAACGAGTTAGATCATCTCGTTTGTATCAAATACAAGTAGGTCGTATCCATAGTGTTACCAGGATAAGGTTTCTAACCCTATCCATGTACTATAGACCATTTGGGTTATATACTTGAACATGATCCTACTTGTGTGTTTACTACATACTATTCAAGATCTCATATTCATAACCCTAGAGCTTAGTTTATTAGATTTAAGTTTTATATGCGAGTACACAAGAAATGATGAAAAAAACTCTATTAAATTCGTTAAACATTTACAAACTACACGAGTTTAGGGCATAAAACCCCAACACACCCCAGTGACTCGACCATCTAGTCAATTTTTCTTAAAGAGGTTAAAATAAAACTAAAAATGACTACTAAATAAAACATCATGGGTTAAAACAAAAAAAAATTAAATAAAGAAAATTGAAACAAAATTTGGAGAGAGATTTGCATTGAAGAAGCAAAAAAAGGGAGTGATTCTCTAAAGGGTTTTTTTTTCCCCGCTTATTAACTTCAACAAGCAATCGAGAGAGCTTCAAATCTTCAAAACTTCACAGGCTCCTTGAACTCATCTCCTTCTTAGGCAAAGTTTGAAAGCTCATTTAGCAGGGTGGCTTGTTCAACAAAAAGGTAAAAAAATACTTTGTTCATTCTTCTTTTAAAACTTAAATCTTGGCTCTATTAAAGCTTGGCTCTCATAGAGCAATTGCGAGATAAGAAAAGGAAGAAGCGACAAGGAACACCCTTTGGGACCGAATATTAAGGTATTTACAAAAAATAATATAGATATTATTTACAATTTTTAAGGAATATACAAGGTATAAATATATTTAAATATAAAGATTTTGTTACATTATTCTATACTTTAAATTAACTAGGTTGTTATACTTAATACTGAAATGTAAAAGGCGCAAACATTTGAAATTATGGTAAAAGGAACATGATCATTGAACAAAAGAAGAATATAGGAGCAAGGAGTACATAGATACTTACAAAAGTATGAAAACTCTACTTATACCAGCATATAATGATGCAAATTGAATATTATGTTAATTACTTGTTATATTATGTAATGTTCTATTAATAAAGTGTAATTACATTGCTCAATTTTTTAAAAAGTAACCAAATGTTATGTTAATTAATTTTTTTTTCAATATTTAGATCAATCAAAACATACAAAAGAATTCATCCAGTGGTCTAAAGGCAACATGCATATATGTTACTCTACAAGGAACATATAAACCAACAGATGATGCATACGATAAATTTTTGACATATATCCCTACATTTGATCTCACTTCAGCCAGGCAAAAAATTAATTCAAAAATCCAGTAAACGGAAGACTTTTTAAGAACTTCTTATTATTGCAAAATTAGTCTTTTATTGAATTTATAGATTGAATTTCTTTTAATTTACTTTTGATTTATCATTCTTATAGTATTTTGGAACTATTGATGATATAGTTATAATATAAATTGATTTTGAAACATTATTATCCATTAGTTCTATTTATGAGTAAATTATGTGGTCTTAAAATTTTTATCTTGGTAACATTTGTATATTTAACTTATTTTGCTAGTTAATACCTTGAACTGATATAAAAAAAATTTCCGCTTGTGAAATGTACAATTTAAATAAGTGATATATATTGACCTAAAACATTCCTAAAATACAAAAGATATAAATTATAGAGAAACTCTTAATATTAATTATATAAAATTACAAAGTACTTCCTAAAAAATTTAAATTTCAACATATGATAATAGTATACGACATAAAATATAAATTACACAATAACTAGATCATCCATACATAGAAAAACAAAAGTTGAATTGAGTTAAGAAAAAATGTGGAAATACATTGTATTTGAATTATATGAGAATTACAAAGTATTTCCTATAAATTTTAAATTTGAACCCTATATTACAAAATATATAAATATATATAAAAGTTATACAGTAACTAGATAATGCATACATATAAAAAATGAAAACTAAATTGAGTAAAGAAAAATAGAAAAATACCATTCATATGTGAGAAATAATTATAAAATTTTAAAAGATTAAGTATATTGAAAGCATAATTAATCATTAAACTTTTGTTTCCAAAAAAAAAAAGAACATGATATTCAAAAAGCGAAAACAAAATCAATGAAAATACACAAATAATCAAACTTGTAAAAAAACAATGTTAAATAAAAAAATAGAACGTATTTAAAAAAACAAAAACGACGACTAGAAATCAATCCAATGTCGGGTTCTTGCAGGATCTGCAATTATGTACTCATTGCCTACATCGACCACACTTCATAGTCACCCTCTTCTCAAATCAAGATACTATTCTCTTTTTTCGAGGTCGACCAATAGGTCGCTTGACGTTCGAAAGAAGAATTGGATCATCATCCATAGTAAATAAATTTGAGAATCAATTTACATTTCCATCTAGACGCATATCCAAACCTAAAAAAAGTATAAGCTATAAGAAACTCGGAAAATAACGTAAAGAAGAAGAAGGAAATCTAAAGCGGGGAAAAACATAAACAAACTTGGAAATGGAGAGAAACAAAACGAAATATGAATCAGATCATGATTTCAAAAATAAGAATGAAACGAATCCTAGAAAATAAAATTATTATAAAACTTTAAATAGGTATAAAGACCCAACTAAATCGTTGAGAATTCATTTTTAGACACACTTTGAATAAAATAGGAAAGATTCTAACTGTGGTGTATTCTGGTTTAGATACAATTTAAATAAAATAGGAGAGATGAGCTACACATGGACAAACTAGCGATTTTTAAAAAATGGTGCCACACGTGAAACCATAATTGGAAAAGACACCACATATGAGACCATAATTAGAAGAAAAAATATAGATGGTCATTGACCAAAATCGTCCATTCTTTTTTACCATAACACCATGATTTAATTTAGGGGTCCATGTTAATTCACATTTGGACCCTAATTAAATAAATAATTTTAAATAATGACATACAAATTTTTATTAGTCGAAATTTCTATTCCAACCCGATTGTTTAGTTATAATAACTAAAATAGACCTATAATCAAAATTTACATATATATTTTTTTTGATAACTTGTCATTTTAAAAAATTTATTTAAGATGTTAAATGCTTTCAATTTAAATTCATATTTTGTTTGCTTTAGATTATTTATTAAATAGGAAGAGAAATAACTGTATTTTAAAAAATAAAAACAATAGGATATAAAATAGTTGCATTCAACTAAATCAATTTTTTTTTTTAAAAAAGATCCCATTTGATAAAGCTATAATATTAAACATTTGAATTCTTAATCATTCCAAACATACAAACTCATTTTTAATAACTAATTTTTATTTAATTATCAAGACTTAGGCCTTTGAAAATATATCGATAGAGTAGATAACAAAATAAACAACTTATAACTTATAAGTTTACAAAACAAATGGTCATCAACTTATGTAATAGAATATATGTGTGGAAAAAAAAACACTAAGAAATTATTTTAAAAAAGCACTAAGAACCTATTTAAAAAGTATGTGATTGGATGTGTTTTAAAAGTGATATTCATCCACAGTTAAGATTATTTTGTAGCAATCCCTAAAATTGACCATCTACTAGAGTATCAGAACTTGGAGTCCTATTTTAAATCGATCTAACTTCTTTTTTCTTTTGCCAATCCAAGCATTGTTTTTTTATTAAAAAAAAAAAGTGCTTTTTCACACAAATAGAAGCGACTGCGGGTGGCAGCACAAGCACAATTGCACCTAAGACTTCGGTAGAGCATTTTGTATAAATACACTGCTAAATGCTATATCCACACAACAAATGATACTTTATGGTAGCGTAACTGTATTACTTTCAAAACCTCCTAGATTGAATTAGAGGGAAAATTAGATGTAACAATAAAGATTATACATCAATTTCATCACTCATGCCGGCCATCACCAAAACATGAATTATACAAGAACAGTAAATGAGCAAAACCAACACAATCCTCAGAACGCTCAGCTAGAGGTATCCTGACCTTTGCTCTGATAGAAAGCTTCTAATCGTTCCTTGGCTCTGTGAACTTTTGACTGAAGATAAAAGCTTCCATTCTGAGCATTCCTTTCAAACAAAGCGTCATATTTCTGAACAGATAGGAAGGATTGTCAAAAGCCTATTCATAATATAAAGATGGCAGGAACTATTTTAGTGAAAAGCAAGAAATATTTTACCTTCACAATTTCCTCCCAAGGCATTTCCTCGGTGACACCAAGAATCTGCCTGGCTTCTTGCTCTGTCATCACTTTGCTTGCTCTGCGGACAGTGTTTTGTATTGTTTCTTGAGCAACACCGGACTTTGAAGCATCTGCAATACACAAAAGAGAATAGATACTGAGCATAATCATCGACAAGTCTCAAACTTTCCCTCATTAAATAAAAATTTTGTATAAACAACCAAATTTGTCCAAACGAACAGAGTACATGTTCAACAGATTACAACACAACTACACCAAATCAACTTTAAACCAAATTGTAGCACAGAAATCAATTCTCACGTCACATGCTAGAGAAATAAAAGCATTTTTACTAAAGATCTAGAAAGATATTACTCTGCCTTTTAAGGTGACCAAAAAGGTAAGGGAAGGAACTGCAGGATGCTATCATCCAGGCCATGAACACTCAAAGAGTTTTGATTTCTATTTGTCAACAAAAAAGACTAATAATTATAAAATATGTGCAATTAATACTTAGTTTTGATTTGCAAAACACTTGTCCATGCCACCGGCTAGAAAAATAACAGATTATCTTGATCACTTGCCAAAGATCTATGGAGTAATTCTGGCTTTTAAAGGTGAGGAAGAGTGTGAAGGATAGAAATGCAGGATGTTAACATCCCCCAAGTACATTAATAAAAGCTTTGATGTCTATTTCAATATCACCGGAAGCAGAATTAAACTAGGTGCACAAAGTTTGTTCTTATTGGCAAAGCACTTGTCCATCCCAAGCTCACCCCATTTACACCATAGCTTCTGATAGTTCAAAGACAAGATGCAAGTTTCTTTTGTTCAATATATTGAAATCATTTGTAGTTTCCATCGGGCCAGCCAAAGATTTACACCAATAACCATGATATTGAGGATGAATTGACCAACATCCAATCAAGAGAAAGTCAGTGGCGGAATAAGAAGAGTGTACTCACTTGTAAGGGCTTGACGGTAGGCTTGAACAAAGGCCCTAGCAAGTATCCCAGATCCCATAACAATTAAATTGGCAAGAATTTTTGCAGCCTGTCCAAACAAACATATAAAATCAATTAACTCTCTTGTATGAAGTTTGAATAAGAAAATTTTAAGAATTATGCAATATCTTCTCCTCTCCACTGTCAAAACTAAAGACATTGACAGAGCAGCAGTACTAAACATCAGTTCTGAATAGATAGCATTGATTCTATGGATAACAAAATCAATTTACACTTAAGAAAAAGATAACATGAAATAAGTGATCTACAAATAAATTTTGAATATGCTTTGCCAATTTTTCACCCCAATGAAGTTGACAAGCAATATGACCATCAAGTCAATTAACTTAGTTTCAAATGCTTCAAGAAGCGGAGAGGACAAGAAATTCAGCAACATTTCACAAAGAACCCAGCATTAAGCATATTTAGAATAAATACATAGAGGAAGAAAAATAAAATAATAAAAAAAAAGATGTAAAATGGGGTAAGATCCCACAAGAGTAAACTCTCTGTTTCCCCTGGTCGAGAACTTCCACCAGAGAAAATTTGGGAACGAAGAAAACTATGAATTAAACCCATAAACTATAATCAATCTGGAAAGAAATTACCCAAGGGAGGAGACAGATAAATAATATTTCATAGAAGATTAACAGCATAAATTATGTTAAAACATCGGCTCCCGACTCGATATATATATAATATATATATATATTATCTTAAAAGACGATCCTTCCGAGAGAAAGAAAGAAGAGAGATACCATGATGAATTGGCTGGCCTTGATGACAGGTCCGGAATCGTTGAAGCCGCTAGAGCTGCGAAATCAATCAGAGCGGCTATTTAGCCAACGTTAGAAATTGTAGGGGTTTAATTTAGGGTTTGAAGGCTCATATGGAATATTTGAATTATGTTAAACAATAGGGAGTGAGAGAGGGAGGGGCTGCCACCCCCTTCACGAATTAAGAAAGTGTATCATGTATTGTTATGGCGAGATTGTAAAAAGTAGGTTAAATTATGTTTATGTTAAATTTATTATTATTATTATTATTATTATTGTCCATTAGCTTTATTTTTTTTTTTTTTTTTTGAAAGAAAAGGCAATTCATTAAAAATTAGAACCAACCGAAACAACCTCATTTATAGCAGAGGCAATACAAAAAGGCCTGAGGGGACCAAACCAGAGGCTCGTTCTCCGTATAAGGAGATCGATTTTGATCCAACAAAAAATTGGGGGAAAAAGAAGTCTTGAAAGTTGGGGGCAGACGAGTTCTTCTCTCGAGAGCACCATGCAAAGGTAACTTTGCCGAAAGAGGAGGTTGCGACCTTGATTGTCGAAGCTAAAGAAAAGGCTTCGTCGAGGTCTTCGGAGATTCCATTGACCAAGTTGATCGCTTTCGTCGCATCCGATTCGACGTTGATAGGAAGGTGAGAGTCGAGAACCAGAACGTTCAAGCATTTTAAGCCTAGGAGGATGACTTTCAACTCAAGAATTTTGATGCTCCAACAGGTATTGGTCGATTGAACGCCCGAGTATATCGGAGAACCTGAAGAGTCATGGACAATCCAACCTAAGCTACCTTGTTGTTTTTCTTCAAACTAGGTCGCGTCGGTGTTCAGTTTCCACCAACCGGCTGGAGGAGGATCCCAAATTCTGTGACTCGCCAGGGTCTTCGTTAGAAATTGTAGGGGTTTAATTTAGGGTTTGAAGGCTCATATGGAATATTTGAATTAGAAATCAGAATATCATTCAGACTTTCCTAGTGAATATGGAAAAATATTTGTATAGAAGAATACCGGAATCGGGAACCGAACCAATGTTCACCCTACCGGCGTCGGGCCGTGAACGTTTGAAAGATTACCTGATATGGCTGATACGGAGGGAGGGGATCGTCGGGCCGACAAATCGTTAAACAATAGGGAGTGAGAGAGGGAGGGGCTGCCACCGTAACCCTTCACGAATTAAGAAAGTGTATCATGTATTGTTATGGCGAGATTGTAAAAAGTAGGTTAAATTATGTTTATGTTAAATTTATTATTATTATTATTATTATTGTCCATTAGCTTTAATTTTTTTTTTTTTTGAAAGAAAAGGCAATTCATTAAAAATTAGAACCAACCGCAACAACCTCATTTATAGCAGAGGCAATACAAAAAGGCCTGAGGGGACCAAACCAGAGGCTCGTTCTCCGTATAAGGAGATCGATTTTGATCCAACAAAAAATTGGGGGAAAAAGAAGTCTTGACAATTGAGGCGGCGATTTGTTCTCTTCTCTCGAGAGCACCATGCAAAGGTAACTTTGCCGAAAGAGGAGGTTGCGACCTTGATTGTCGAAGCTAAAGAAAAGGCTTCGTCGAGGTCTTCGGAGATTCCATTGACCAAGTTGATCGCTTTCGTCGCATCCGATTCGACGTTGATAGGAAGGTGAGAGTCGAGAACCAGAACGTTCAAGCATTTTAAGCCCAGGAGGATGGCTTTCAACTCAAGAATTTTGATGCTCCAACAGGTATTGGTCGATTGAACGCCCGAGTATATCGGAGAACCTGAAGAGTCATGGACAATCCAACCTAAGCTACCTTGTTGTTTTTCTTCAAACTAGGTCGCGTCGGTGTTCAGTTTCCACCAACCGGCTGGAGGAGGATCCCAAATTCTGTGACTCGCCAGGGTCTTCGAGGACTTGCCGGAAGAGCTGAGAGAGGTATGGATATCACCATGACAGGTACTTGTCTCTATCATCTTAATGATAAGCTCTTTATTGGGAGGGAGATTGTGTATAAGAGATTTGTTTCTGGCTTCCCATAGACTCCACATAATTGTTATAGCTTTTCTTTGATCCGCATCCTTTAGATGGTTAGTTAGAGCTCTCCAACAGATGAAAGGGGGTCAATCGTCCATGCAAGAGGTTAGAAAGTTTGTTAGAAAGTCTTACAACCCCATATTATGTGTGAAGGGAATCGAAGTCCCGCAGCGGAAGCGATTGTGAATCGCGCGCTCTTGATTTAGTTACAACGATTTAATTCAAGAACATAAAGCAATAGATTAAGCATTATAAACATAATGGACAACATGTATTATTACCTTTGAAGAACCTTTCTACAAGTGCACCTCCTCTCTCACGATCAAGATCTCAGCAACACAAACCACGAACGGAATAAGACACCACCACTGGATCTTCTCTGTTGTTCTCTAGGTGAGGGAGGAATGTGGGTTCCCTTTAGGAGATATGAGATTTGTGAGAGAGATGTTTGTGTTTTGGAACTTTTCCAACAACACAACAAAAGATTGGAATCACTTCACCTAGTTGCATCTCATGCAACTATATATATAGGGAAATAGGATGGAAATGACCATCCTACCCCTCATTTTATCTCTCTTTAGTATATAGTTTATATGTGAATCTAATTCACATTAAAACTATATTATATTAATTATATCGTATATAATTGATATAACACCTCATATATGAAATTGAACACTTTAATTTCATTCCTAACTTTATACCCTCAATATAACCTTGTTGAGCCAACGGAGGGACCTAATGGACCTACAGTTCATGAGCTCCAATGATATGAGACTAACTGATCAAACTCTTTGATCCAGTTAATCAATATTCATTAACTACAAGTCACTCCACTATAGACTTGTAGAATGCACTCTCTCACATGTATAATAATATTGTGTCCACTTGATATAGTCATTACCCATGAGTCGACCCTTCACAGGTTGTTCGTAATTACATCTGGGTCAAATTACCGTTTTACCCCTGTGATTACCTCTTTGTTCCTTAAGCACCACTGATCTTCTAGTGAACAACAAGTCTAAGGTCCTACCTTAGACTCATACCCTCATAGAGGGTAGGACCCCATTGTTCAAGACCTGGAGTCAGTTCTTAAGGGAACAACCTATCTAATTCCTTAGTATAGAAATGAGTGAATTCCATCTTGCACAATTAAGTTCCCAGCTACCTACGAGGTTCTGTCCCTGAGAAGGTAGGCTTATTGAGTCAGCTACAGACCACTCTCACCCATACTAGTCTAAGGACAAACCCCTATAAGCAGGAGTTCTTAACTTGCTCAGGATTCAGGTCGAGTCACTAATGCCATTTATAAATTACTAGTCTTATCATGTTAAGGGTGTTACACTGGTTAGACTAATAATTTGCGGTTCGGTCTTGTATGAAATCTTCATACAGGATGCCCCCACTCGCATGTCAACTACATGAATGAGTTGGATTACCTCATTTGTACTAATTACAAAATGGGTCGCATCCATGGTGTTTCCAGAATGAGGTTTCCAACCTTATTCTTATACCATAGACCATTTAGGTTATATTCTTGAACACAATCCAAATAGTGTCCACTATACTAATGTTCAAGATATATTTTATAACCTTGGAGCTTAGTTTATTGGATTTATAAAGCAAGACTGTAATTCTATCAAAATAAATAGCCTTTTATTTAATTGATCAAAATTACACAAGTTTAGGGCATAAATCCCAACAATCTCCCATTTGACCTAAAGCTTGTGGAGTACTACAACATTACAGTAATGTAAATACAATAAACTAGGGCATTTAAACCCTTTTGTACAACATACTCCCACTTGCCCTAGTTGGGGAAGACTTGTAAACCTAGACCTTCTAGGTGACTCTCAAATACTTTAGTCGTGAGAGCCTTTGTAAAAGGATCAACAACGTTATGCTCTGAGGCTATCTTCGTGACAATCACGTCTCCTCTATGCATGATCTCCCGGATGAGATGATACTTTCGCTCTATGTGTCTTCCCTTCTTGTGACTTCGGGGTTCCCTCGAATTTGCCACTGCACCACTGTTATCGCAATACGGCGTGATGGGCAAAGTCATATTTGGAACAACTTCCAAATTTAGCATGAATTTCCTTAACCAAACGGTCTCCTTAGCTGCTTTACAAGCTGCTACATATTCGACCTCCATGGTGGAATCAGCGATGCATCCTTGCTTGACGCTTTGTTATACTACAACTCCTCCGTTAAGAGTGAATACTGACCATGATGTAGATTTCCGAGAATCTTTATTAGTCTGAAAGTCAGAATCCGTGTATCATGTAAGGATCAAATCCTTAGCCCCATACACAAGCATGTAGGTCCTTGTTCTCCGAAGATACTTAAGGATTGTTTTAACCGTTGTCCAGTGTTCAAGTCCTGGATTGGATTGATACCTACTGACCATTCCAACTGCAAAATAGATGTCAGGCCTTGTACACAACATGGCGTACATCAGGCTCCCAACAGCCGATGCATAAGGAATCCGTCTCATATGCTCAACTCCTTGAGGTGTCTTAGGACACTGTTCCTTAGACAAATGGATTCCATGTCTAAAAGGCAACAAGCCCTTTTTGGAATCTTGCATCTTAAACCTTGACAACACTTTGTCTATGTAAGATGTTTGAAACAAGGTTAGTGTTTTATTCTTGCGGTTCCGGACAATCTGGATCCCAAGAACAAACTGTGCATCACCCAAATCTTTCATTTGGAATTGCGTAGCTAGCCAATCCTTAATGTCAGTAAGATAACCTACATCATTTCTAATGAGTAGGATATCATCCACATAGAGAATTAGGAATGCGACAGAACTATTGATGATTTTCGTGTAGACACAAGGTTCATCATCGTTCTGGTCAAAACCATAAGATCTGATTGCCTCATCAAATCTTATATTCCAGAACCTAGAGGCTTGTTTCAGTCCATTAATTGACCTTTTAAGCCTGCAAACCTTTTGCTCTTGTCTTTGTTCAATGAACCCTTTGGGTTGGTCCATGTAGATGTTTTCCTCAAGATTGCCATTCAAAAAGGCTGTCTTGACATCCATTTGCCATACCTCATAGTCATAATATGCGGCAATGACAAGAAGGATACGAATAGACTTTACCATAGCAACAGGTGAAAAGGTCTCCTCATAGTCAACCCCTTCAACCTGGGTATAATCCTTTGCTACTAGTCTAGCTTTAAAGGTTTACACCTTCCCATCTATACCACGTTTTCTCTTGTAGATCCACTTACAACCTATAGGTTTTACCCCACCAGGCTTATCTACAAGATCCCAAATAGAATTGAAGTACATAGACTCCATTTCTTGGTCCATGGCTATGACCCATTTGTCTTTGTCTTTGTCAACCATTGCTTGATTATAAGTCAATGGATCTTCGCAGTTGTCATCTGGTATAACAACTTGAGTTTCAGCTAAATCCATGTAACGGTCAGGTTGTATTACAACCCTCCCACTACGTCAAGGCATACTCAACACTTGAGATGGACTCTCTTGACTAGACAAACTAGTATCAACAACTCTTGTTGACGTACTAGTTTTATTGGCAACCTTTGCTATTGTTCCGTCTAACTCACTCAACACTACTTTACTTTTTGGTTTGTGGTCCCTTATGTGGTTCTCCTCTAAGAAAATGACATTTGTCGACACAAAAACCTTATCTTCCTTAGGATCATAGAATAAACCACCTCTTGTTTCTTTTGGGTAGCCTACGAATAGACACAATTTTGAACGTGAATCCAACTTCTTTGGATTTGTCACAAGCACATGTGTTGGACAACCCCAAATTCTGAAATGACATAAACTACCTTTACGTCCTTTCCAGAGTTCAAAAGGTGTTTCGTAAATACTTTTTGAGGCACATTATTCAAAATGTATATCTGCGATCTCCACTGCGTAACCCCAAAAGGAACTAGGAGATGAGCATAACTCATCATTGATCGAACAATGTCCAACAAGGTTCTATTTCTCCTTTTTGATACACCGCTTTTCTTTGTGTGTGTGCGAGGAGAGAGTTGGGATGTAATTCCATGTTCTATCATATAGTTTTGGAATTTTAAATCCATGTACTCTCCACCTCGATCCGATCGAAGTGTTTTAATAGTTTTACATAATTGATTTTCAACTTCAGTCTTGAATTCTTTGAACTTTTCAAGTGCTTCAGACTTGTGGTGCATTAGGTAAATATGCCAAAATCTATAATAATCATCTATAAAAGAGATGAAATATTCACATCCTCCCCTGGCTTTTACATTTATCGAACCACAAAGGTCTGAATGTATAAGCTCAAGAGGTTCTTTGGCTCTATAACCTTTTCCACTAAAAGGTCTTTTAGTCATTTTGCCTTCTAGGCAGGATTCACATACAGGTAAAGTTTCTTCTAACTCATTTAGAAGTCCATTCTTTACCAATCTCTCAATCCTATTGAGATTAATGTGACCCAATCTTAGATGCCAAAGATGAGCATTTTCTTTAAGAGAAATTTTACGTTTCTTAGTTTGTGCGTTTGCAGTTTTAAATAATTAAGTGTTCAAAACCATTTTGACTGAATTAGGCCTTAAAACATACAAACCATTTTCTAATGAAGCTGAACATATTTCCACACCTGTCTTCAAAATAAACACTTTATTCATTGAGAAAGAAACAGAAATACATTGTTTTATGAGGCAAGAAATGGAAATAAGGTTTCTAGTAAACCCTAGTATCACTAATATATTGTCCAACAATACATATTTCTTGCCAAAATAAAGTTTCATCGTGTCTACCGCTACAGCTGAGACGACTTCTCCATTTCCAACCCGGAGCGTTATCTCTTCTTGCTGTAGCTGCTGCCAAGAATCAATTCCCTGAAAAAAAGAACAAACATGATTAGTGGTGTCTGAATCAAGTATCCAAGCAGTTTTATCATTATCCACTAAACAAGCTTCTAGGCAAAGTAAATCATATTTACCTTCCTTCTTCTTTTCTGCAATGTACTTCGGACAGTTCCTTTCCAATGCCCGTCTTCATTGCAGTGGAAACACTTTCCTTTGTCAGCAACGTCTTTGACTTTCTTGCCCTTCTGGACGATAACTTTGTCAGCCTGTTTCCCTTTACCAACCTTCTTCGTGTTCGTCTTCTTCCCTTTCAGGTTAGAAGAAGATGAAGCCCTTGTTTTTGTCCCAGAGGTCGAACCTCTGTGATAACTCCTACTGGCAACATTTGCCTCATCTTTCGATCCCTGAATTTTCATCAAAGATCGAAAGGTCTGGAGTTCATTCAGAAGGGAGGTAAGGTTAAAAGTAAGCTTGTTCATAACAACATTACTCTAAATCATAGAAACTATCTCGGAAGAGTTTCCGAATGAAGTGACTTTGACTCGACTCATCGATGGAAGCACCATTTGACTCCGTGATGTTAAAGTGCACCATCATATCCAGGACATGATCCCGAACAAATGTACCCTCTGACATCCTTGAGTTAAATATGTACTTTAGGGCATTATGTCGAACTGTGGATCGTTGTCCAAACATACCTGCATGGAATCCATGATTTCCTTGGCGGTAATCATGCCCTCATGCTTCTTGGCTAATATGTCAGACATACTTGCCAACATGTAGACCTTGACCTTATCATTGGCCTTGATCCATCGATCATATGCATCACGAACATTTCGTGACGAATTCGAGCCTGTCACTTGAGGACACTCCTCAGTCAGCACAAACTTCAGATCATCCACTACCAATATAGTGTTGAGTTTATTTTTCCATATCATCATATTCTCTCCGGTTAACTTTTCCGCACCCAATAAGAAAATTATAGAGCTAGACATTTTTGCTGAAAATTTACAAACAGTGTATGAGTTTCTTGCTATAACTCTAATCCAATCATGTTTTAGCTAATTATCAAATGATTCCTAGGTCATTTACAATTTGAAATGATACTCCAAAGGTTTAGAATGTATGACACCGAAGGGTAATAAAAAATACTCCTCCTCTCGATCAAGACACTCTTGACCAGAACCTAATACTAGAATAACTCTTATTCCTATAGGTTTTAGTTACCATTTTTCGGTCAGATACATACACAACTTATGTACCCTGTGAGTGTAACCCTCTCCTGCCTTTAGATCCCGAGTCTACATCCAATAAAATCCATGAAGAGAGGACTAGATTAAAAAAGCAGTCTAAGGAAATCTTTATCCCTTTCGTGTCTCTCACGTGTGTTCGATCCCCTATGATCAAGCCCTCCGAAGGGATTGTCTGGTCCAGGCCAAACTAGCAGGCTGACCATAGTGGTCTAACGGTGTAAATCGAAAAAAGAGACCGTAGGTTTTGTTCTCACTAAACCTGTTCCCACTCACTATAAGTACCCTCTCCATTTACCTTGATATTGACTCATACAAACACCATCCAAGGGGGCGCTCCGTTTTGCGCCACGAGGCCAAGTATGAGTCTCACGGTGTGAACTTCCTGAGATAGCGTGGGTGGAAAATATGTATCTCATACACTTTTCCTCCCACTGAATACTTTAAAATTATAGGAATCTTACTTAGGCTAAAACTCGACTAATGGTTTTACCTAACTCTATCAGTATAACTCTTATATCGATAATCAATATAAGTCTTATATTGATTTTATCCTAAGTTTGTTAATATAACTGCTTATATTAAACCTAGGATTTCTAGTTTATTAACCCCTTAATAAACCCGTTGACGCTTATCTTGTAATTTATAAGACTCTCTCGATTAAATTTCACTCCCGTGTCGCCTTCGGTAGTAGGGTGTTCCGTTTCAGTCACTTTAAACCCCTGACCTAGATGCGAACTTTCCTTAGACAGAGTTCCTCTTTTAATCATAACTTATAAATTACTTGGTTCCTAATTCTAATCTAATTAGAACTAGATAACCTAAGGTCTATTATTTCCAAGTTCTAAACACTTTAAAACTAATAATTAACCTTAGGTGACATGCATACTATGTTAGAGTGTTTGATCATTCATCACATGAATAATAAGACATTCATAGCATAATCATTTCATGATTTATAATGCATGTCAATGCTGTCCATAAATTAATATAACAACTTTATATTAATTAATCATGCAAACTATATAATATAACTCTTTATATTATAAATGATGCATGAAAATACTTAACCTAAGGTGAGATTTCTAATATAAAAGCATACATTATGCATGACAATAATTACACAACAATTGCATAATTTAAATAGTAAAATTAGACCAATTTTGGCACCATAAAACTAATTTAATTAATATAATCTAATTATATTAATTAAAATTAAAAACATTAAATATATTAAATATAAAATGTTTTTATAATTAATATATATAATAAAAATAATTTTTGCCCGTTGCTTCTTCACGTGAAACGATGCAACGCTGCGCCTTGTCCGTTTCTGCCCGTTGGAGCGCATTGCGAAACACCTTCGGCGTTGCAATGCTGCCTCTGATGCGCGCCTCCTCCCGCAAGCGCAGCGTTGCAACACCAATGAACGGCGTTGCAACACTGCACAAAGACAGCATGTGGAATCACCTATTTCAAGCTCGTTTTCGCTCCGATCTTCTCAGCAACCACCTTGCCTCGATCAACACGGACTTACAGACTCGATTTACAATTAAAATTGCCCAAAACAACGGGCGCTTACATTGAACGATTCAATGAAAATTGTAAATCTAAGTGCCAAAATCGAAACCATCTAATTTTGCAAAACCGTTTATACATCTCATGCAAAACAGTAAATCCCACATTGTTCTTGAAAAATCCAGAACGTAAATCAAGAACGCAATTGGGCTCTGATACCAATTGAAGGGAATTGAAGTCCCGCAGCGGAAGCGATTGTGAATCACGCGCTCTTGATTTACTTACAATGATTTAATTCAAGAACATAAACCAATAGATTAAGCATATAAACATAATAGACAACATGTATTATTACCTTTGAAGAACCTTTCTACAAGTGGTCCTCCTCTCTCACGATCAAGATCTTAGCAACACGAACCACGAACAGAATAAGACACCACCACTGGATCTTCTCCGTTGTTCTCTAGGTGAAGGAGGAATGTGGGTTCCCTTTAAGAGATATGAGATTTGTGAGAGAGATGTTTGTGTTTTGGAACCTTTCCAACAACAAAACAAAAGATTGGAATCACTTCACCTAGTTGCATCTCATGCAACTATATATATAGGGAAATAGGATGGAAATGACCATCCTACCCCTCACTTTATCTCTCTTTAGTATATATTTTATATGCGAATCTAATTCACATTAAAACTATATATTATATTAATTATATCGTATATAATTGATATAACACCTCATATATGAAATTGAACACTTCAATTTCATTTCTAACTTTATACCCTCAATATAACTTTGTTGAGCCAACGGAGGGACCTAATGGACCTACAGTTCATGAGCTCCAATGATATGAGACTAACTGATCAAACTCTTTGATCCAGTTAACCAATATTCATTAAATACAAGTCACTCCACTATAGACTTGTAGCTGCACTCTCCTAAATGTAGATAATATTGTGTCCACTGATATAGTCATTACCCATGAGTCGACCCTTCACAGGTTGTTCGTAATTACAGCTGGGTCAAATTATCGTTTTACCCCTGTGATTACCGCTTTGTTCCTTAAGCACCACTGATCCTCTAATGAACAACAAGTTTAAGGTCCTACCTTAGACTCATACCCTCATAGAGGGCGGGACCCCGTTGTTCAAGACCTGGAGTCAGTTCTTAAGGGAACAACCTATCTAATTCCTTAGTGTAGGAATGAGTGAATTCCATTTTGCACAATGAACTTCCCAGCTACCTACGAGGTACTGCCCCTGAGAAGGTAGGCTTATTAAGTCGGCTACAGGCCACTCTCACCCATACTAGTGTAAGGACAAACCCCTATAAGCAGGAGTTCTTAACTTGCTCAGGATTCAGGTCGAGTCACTAATGCCATCTATAAATTACTAGTCTTATCATGTTAACGGTGTTACACTGGTTAGACTAATAATTTGCGGTCCGGTCTTGTATGAACTCTTCATACAAGATGCCCCCACTCGCATGTCAACTACATGAATGAGTTGGATTACCTCATTTGTACTCATTACAAAATGAGTCGCATCCATGGTGTTTTAGAATGAGGTTTCCAACCTTATTCTTATACCATAGACCATTTAGGTTATATTCTTGAACACAATCCAAATAATGTCCACTACACTAATGTTCAAGATATATTTTATAACCTTGGAGCTTAGTTTATTGGATTTATAAAGCAAGACTGTAATTCTATCAAAACAAATAACCCTTTATTTAATTGATCAAAATTACACAAGTTTAGGGCATAAATCCCGATAATGTGCATATAGGTTTCCAACTTTTTACTGCAAAATAAACACAAAGGGTTAGATTCAATTCCTTTGTTCATGAGGTTTTGCCTTGTTGGAATGACGTCTTGGAGGATGGCCCAAACAATCATCTTATCACTTGGTATGGAATCAATCTTCCAAAAAGCTTTCCACTCATCTTTTTTATGCTTAAGATTAGAGGAGGTGGCATCATCCTTTTGGGAGATGTTTAGAGCTAAGTGGTAGGCACTTTTAACTGAAAACCGACCCTAAGAATTCAAACCCTAAATGATATCCTCTTTGTTAGCTTGGGGTTCAATAGGAATTCTGGCAATTGCTTCAGCATCGGCAGGGAGGAAGTTGTTGATCAACGCTTCCATATTCCAAGAGCCTGTATTGGTGATGAGGGAATTAACGCGCCTCCCTTTGAGAGCGTCTTTGGTCATTAGAACTTTGAAACTCCCTTCCCTATCAATCCAAGGATCCTCGTCGATGAATATATGCCTCCCATTTCCAACTCTCCACTTGTACCCTTCCAAGAATAAATTCCGACCCCAAAGGATGCTCCTCTAAGTCAGAGAAGGATTGTGTCCAAGGCCTGCTTGAAAGAAAGTAGAGTTGCAAAAGTAACGACTCTTCAAGGAGCGGGCTAAAAGGCTGTCGGGATTTATAAGGAGATTCCAACTTTGTTTGGCCAGGAAAGCTTGGTTGAAAGGTAGGAGATCTTTGAAGCCCAGACCACCAAAATCCTTGTTGCAACTTAGCTTCCTTCAACTCATCCAATGGGCTTTTGTTATGCCCCTAGGTAGACCTCCACCAGAAATTAGCACAGAGTCTGTTTATCTCATTGCATATCTTTTTTGGGAGGCGAAAATAACTCATCGTGTATGTAGGGATGACTCATGTATTTGATGAGAATAGCTTTACCAGCTTTGGAGAAAAAATTCTTTTTCCAACCTTGAAGCACCTTGGTAATCTTGTCTCTGATCCTCCAAAACAATTTGTTTTTGTTCCTACAAGTCTGAGAAGGCATGCCCAAATAGTGGTCGAGAGAGGCTGTTTGTTTCACCCCAAGAGTTAGGCAAAGAGACTCAGCAACCTTTCACATTTTTGCTAACCAGGAGAGCGGACTTGTCTAGATTGATGGTTTGGCCTGAAGCCTTTTCGTAGTCACTCAAAATTCTTTTGATGATGTCGCCTTCTTCTTTTGAAGCTTTGAAAAACATAAGGTTGTCATCAACAAAAAAAAGAGGTGATTAATTGAAGGGCAGTGCTTATTAAAGCGAAAACCACTAAGAATTGAGTTAGCTTATTCTTTGTTTAGGCTACCTGACAAGCTCTTAGCACAGAGAATGAAGAGGTAAGCTGAGAGAGGGTCTCCTTGTCTTAAACCCCGATTAGGAGTGAAGTTCTGATGAGGGTTACCGTGGATTAGAATTGAGTAGTTGACGGTCTCCACACAACTCATAATCATGGTAATCCACCTGTTGTCGAAACCCATCATTTCCATAACAAGCCTCAGGAAAGGCCACTCAACTCTATCGTAGGCTTTGCTCATGTCTAGCTTAAGAACGACCAACCATCTTTGCCACTCCCTTTACTTTTGAGCCCATGAATACATTCAAAGCCTAGAAGAACATTGCCAGAGATATGTCTGTTCGGAATGAAAGCTGATTGAGTGGGAGAGATAATAGAGTCAATGACATTCTTTAATCTATTAGCCTGCATCTTCTCAATTAGCTTGTATATAGTATTGCACAGACTAATGGGCCTGAAATCGACCATAAGCTTGGAATCTTTCTTCTTAGGAATGAGGGCAATCCAAGTTTTGTTATAGATTCCTATATCATGGTCATTGTTCAGGACATCGAGACAAGCTCTAACCGTGTCATCGCCCACAATCTTCAAATAGTGTTGATAGAACATAGTATGGGCCCCATCAGGACCGGGGGCCTTTGTAGGGTGCATGTCCTTGAGAGCCTTTTCAACATCCTTTCTTGTATAGGGGCGAGTTAAGTCCCTATTATGCAGATCAGTCACTCTGTGAGTAATATTAGTTGCAAGGGTTTCCAGGTGGTCTAAGCTTGGATTGGAAGCAGTGAAAAGGTGTCTGATCCCCGACCACAATCCCCAAATCTTCCTCATTTTTTATCCAGGATCCACGGGAATCGAAGAGGCCTTCTAACTTGTTCTTTTTACGTCTGAGAGAAGCGCGAGAGTGAAACCATTTGGTGTTTTTGTCTGCCCAAGCTAACCAGTCCTCTCGAGATCTCATTTTCCAATACTTTTCTTCTTCGTCAAGCAAAAGATCTAAGTCTTTTTAAGCTCTCAAAATGCTACTTTGATTTGGAACTTGTTGGTTTTCAAGAATAGAAAGTTCTTTGGATTTCCTTTCTATAGCCCCCTTGATAGAGCCTTTGAGTTTTTCCCTACTAAAAACTTGAAGTTGAGAGAGGCAATGGGCTACTTTTTGATTTAGAGGATCTCTTCCACCAACAGGCTTGTGCCAACTGCTTTGGAGTATATCCTTGCACTTATCGAAATTGATCCAGCTTGCTTTGAACCTCAGCTTTCTTTGAGGGCCTATTCTATGGGGGTGGTGAGAACTCTCTTTCCAAGTTGCGATAATGGCTCGATGCTTAGAATTATGGTAACTTAGATGATCCACTTTGACGTTAACAATCTTGTCTATCAATGCCTTTAACAAAGAAGTGATCGAGTCTCTCCTTTATAATATTAGCTGAAATAGTCTATATTAAGAAAGCGGAAGAAATTTTGGATCTTGAACACTCTAAGTTGATCAATTTTACAAAATAAAAACATGCTCAAATCTGGAAAAATAGAGAATAAGAACTCATACCTTTGTAGCCCAAAATTCTCCTAATCCGTGGACAATTTCTTGTCACAAACACTTTTGTGGACAACCTCTAGTGTCTTCCCTACCATCCTCAGACCTTGGAACAGATTGTGGGATCTTTGATAGAGAGAGAATTTGAAGAGAGATGGGATAAAACTCTGAAAAACGTAAATTAGAAAAATTCTGATAAATCCTACTTAATCCATTGGTTTCTTCTTCAATTAAAGAAACCAAAAGCTTCTTCAAGCTAGGAGAAGATGACAACAAGAAGATGAGAAGGATTAAACAAGAAGGAGGTGCTGAATTATGGTGAATTTGACATTCAAAGAAGCTTGTTCACCCTTTTGAGTTTGGTCCAATTTAAACTCAAAAATTCAATTTGAATTTTCATTTAATTTTAATTCAAAATTAATATAAAATTAATTTTAAATTAAAATTAATTTTTTAATTTTAAATAATTCATTAATTTAATATCAAATATCAAATTAAATAATTGGATCAATCCCGATTTCTTAAATCGACCGTTCGAACATAAATCCTTATTCATGTTATAAACCGAACCAATATTTAAATACGTCCACCTCTTCTTTATCATAGTTTAATTCTACCCAGTCTTATCCCTGAAATGGGAGGCTTATTGAGTCGGCAATCTCAGACCACTCTCACCCATGCAAATCTAAGGATAATCCGAATAAACAGGAGTTCATGCGCTCAGGATTAAGATCGAGTTACCTAGGTCATCGTATGAATATAGTCAGTTAAGACAGTAAATGGAGTTATAAAGTCTAAGTGACTCTTTCTCGGTCCAGTCTTATGCAAACTCATTGCATAGGACACCCTCACTCGCATGTCTCCACATGAATAATTCAGGATCACATCGTTTGTACGTTACAAAGTGGGTCGCGTCCATAGTGTCCCAAGATAAGGTACTCAACTCTATCCCTATACTATAGACCATTCTGGCTATAACTTGAACCTAATCCACTTTTACGTCATACATAAAGTTCAAGTATACAACCTATAGCCATGGGTTCTTTATTGGATTAGGGACCTTTATTTGAATAAATCTCAATAACAACTTTATTGCAAAATAAAATACATATTCAGTTTACAAAACTACGAGTTTTAGGACATAAAACTCAACATTAGCTTTGTCTTTCCCCTTTTTCCAAGTGAAGATGTTGCCCCGAAAACATGGGTCAATTAGTTGACAACAGTTGATGGTATCTTCGAAATTCCTGATAAGGAAGCATCCTTTGTTCCTTCTCCCTCTTTTTCCTTCCTATTAAGAATTTCGTTGAAATCACCTCCAACAAGCCAAGGCGTGTTGTATTGATCCTTCAATCTCTCCAAAAGCTTCCAAGAGGAAATCCTAAACCGAGGGTCAGGGTGGTCGTAGAAGCCAGTAAATCTACAAAATTAAAAGTATCAAATAGTTGATTGAACTATCAATTTTGTACTTAATAGATCTGTGACATATTCAATTTTTTTTAAAAAAATTAATGAATCTAATATATATAAAATTGAATTTTGTATCTAATAACATATTAACCTTTCAATTTCGTGTCCAATAAGTTCATGAATTTTGAAAAATGTCGAATATGTTAAAGGTCTATTAGACAAAAAAAAATTGAAAGTTGAAGGACTTAAAATATATAAAATTGAAAATTCAGGGATTTAATATATACAAAATCAAAAATTCAAGAACCTATTAGAAACTTTATAGAGTTTAAGAACCTATTTGGTACAAACATGGAAGTTTAGAGACTAAACTTATAATTTAACCTTAAAATACTCTCCAACACTTTGTTTGTTTTGAAAATACTCTTATTTTTTTAAAATTATAATATTACTCTTTATCTTTTATAAAAAATTCAAAATTACTCTACCTTAGAGAAGCCCCTATTTAATTCTAGGGGATAGAAGATGGAATTCCCACTTAGAATTCACGGGGATTGATATGAATTGTTTTTTGTTTTTTTTTTTTTAATTAGTGGGTTCTTTTAAAATTTTTTAATTGAATAGTTAATTTTCTACTGAAAATTTTCATCTAAATAATTTCAATGTAAAATCCTCATTATAAATTTATTAAAGTTTCTAACAAAAACAAAAAAATATTACCTACCAAATTATATAATTATTTATATGTAGTCTAAATATTCACGTAAATGGTTCAAAAACATATTAGATTACATCATTAAACAATGAAACATTAATTTAAATATTATATAATAATAATAATAATAATAAATTTAAAAAATTACAAATGATGTCGGGTAGGTGTTCCTCATCCTAGTCCTCGTGTAGCTTGTAGGAATTTTCCCCAATACTCTCTCTCTTAAGAGTAGGTCCCAACAGGCAACAGGGGTAAATGGACACCTCTACCAGCCATTAAAGTAAAAAGTTTGTTAGAACATTGAACGAAAAGTCAATTCTAAGATCAAGAAGGAGTACATTCTAATTATTATTGAGCTATACTCGCTTTGATTTTTTTTATATACAATAAATGTGAGATATGAAGATTTGAACCTATAACCTTAAGGAAGAGTAAATGTCAATTACTATAGAGTCATGCTCACGACTTACACATACTATTTTACTTAAATATTAGAAATCTATTTTTTATAGTAAACTATTTACCAATAGATTAAATTTCAAATTTAGTCTTTAACTTTTAAATATGTGTCTATTTGGTTCTTGAACATTAAAAATTTTCTAATAAGTCACTCAACTTTGAGATTTGAGTCTATTTGGTCCCCTTTAAACTTTGGATTATGTGTCCAATAGATCCTTAAACTTTCAATTTTGTGTAATAGGTCCTTGATCTATTCGATGTATTTTTAAAATTCATAGAGTACCTACTAATACAAAATTGAAAATTTAGCTCAAACTTAGAGACCAACAATCCCAACTGAACAACCATCAGTCTCACACAAGGATCGTACATCACAACGATGTCAAGAGTTTAGCCCGAAGCAAGCAGACTCACTGATACTAGGCAAAATAATGTTATTCATAGACTTAGTTTTATGCTAATTTTGCTATAATTTTTCTATGCTTTCATGTGTTTTTATTGTTATTGCTCAGAAATTGAGAATTTGAACCAGAACCAGATCATTATGAAGTATTTGGACACATATTGTAGCAACTTAAGACTATTTTTAAGTATTCAAGTGTTGAAGAGGAAGGATAAGACAAATGGATCGAGGAAATAGCGTTGCAACGCTATTTGATGAGCCTTTCAACATTGAAAACTCGCGAGCATAATGTTGCAACACTACACAAAATAATATTTTCCTTATTTACAAAATTCATAGGGGCAACGTTGAACGCCATCTTGATTCTATAAAAAAAGAAGTTTGATATTCGTGAAAGAGGAGTTGTTCTAGAGAGACATAAACCTTAATTTCAATAGAGACACTATTTGAGGTTTAGAGATGATATTGGAGAGGTAAGGAGGAGACTCAAGGCTCATGATTGTGGGACATCACGCCAGGAACGAGTGTTGCCACACGTCGTCTAGTTTTTTTTTTATTCTTTTTACTTTGTTTTCTTTAGTTTTAGGATTTCTTAGACGATATATTTGAATGGATTTGAGGATTGTCGGCTCATGGTTGATTGTATTATTTTTGTGTGACGCCCAGTAATTTTCAAATGTTTTCTAAAGTTTTTTTAGAATTTTTATTTTAATCTGGGCTCGTTTTGTAATTTTGGAAGTAAGTTTGTTTAAAACAAGGAAAAATATCTTCTTAGAAAAGTAAAGAGGTTTTTATAAAAGAATGAAGAAAAAGGAAATAAGATTTTTTAGGAAAGAATAAGGAAAAGAAAATGATTTTGTTTATTTATTTATTATTATTATTTTTTTTAAAATAGGGAAACTATGTTCCTATTAAAGATTTTACAAAAACAAAAAAAAGAGAATTTCTTCTTCTCCTTTACAGTACGCACGCGAGGCCCCCGTGGATTTCTCTTCATCCGTTCAGTTCTCTGATGACGACCCTTCGCCGCCGACCACGACCCTTTCTCTTTTAGTCTTCGACGCCGCCAGCACGCCGCTAGACCTCCGACGACCCTCTTCTACCCGCCGCCGCTCGCTGGATTCCGCCGCCGCCGCCGCCACCGCCACCGATTAGGTATAGTTGGTCGTTTTCGTTTTCTTGATTTCGTTTTAGGCCTTCGTATGTTGTGTTGGTTATTTAAGTCAAGTTAATCCAATTATCGATGATTGGAACGTGACTTTAAGACTTTGTTTGTGACTTAGGGGCCCGAACGTATTAAAGAAGTGCGTGGAACTCGGGATCAGAGTTTCGGACTTCGTTATTGAGGTAAGTAGTTAGTTGGATTAAGCCCCTTAAAGTTATTATTTGATTTGTTTGAGTGTGGTAATCCACGAATTGTGTTTAATGCACGAAAACTATATTGTGAGGCATATGTTTTAAATTTGGGTTTGTGTTGGCGTTGCTTAGACTGCTTTTGGGCTAAGAAAGTAGTTAATATGGGAATAGAGCTCAAGGCTTCAAGTTAAGAGTGAGACTAAAAGTCATTGATCGTGATAAGTTGAGAATGCACATTGTGGGTCTGAGACTGATGTAGTTGAAAGGTGGTTCTACGCTCGGGTTCCACCTCGAGGTTGGTGGTTGGAAACTGTGAGTCATGAGTAATCCCTGGTTGAGAGTGTGGCAGAGTGTAGTTGACCAAACCAAATACAGGGTTACGGTGTTGGGCTTCAAGTCGCCTAAGCGTGAGGCCGTACTTGTAAAGGGTTCGAGGTTGCACACTGATGTTTTGGTTACTGAGGTTTGGGTCAAATGTGATCGTTGGGTGCAATGTCTTAAGCTTCGGTTCGTGATTAAGTTGTTTGGGTTGCTTTAACTAGCTTGTTAGGTGTTAAAGGTGAGCCCTAGGCCACACTAGTGACCATTCATTTCCTTAGAATTGTTTTAGGTGAGCATGTGTTTGCCTTTTTAAGGAAGTGGTTGTTCGTGGATCTTCGAGTCGATGTATGTGGCTAACTTGATCCAGTAAGCGAGCTCATAAGTGAGAGAGCTGGCTTGCATAGCTTTGTGGATTGAAACCTTGTGTTGTTGTGTATGTTAAAGGGGTTGGTTCCGACCGTGATTGAGTTCGCGCTCGTGTGGTTGAGGATCATAATCGTTATGCAACTTGTATTGTTTGCATGATTGTTTGTATGTAATTTCGATTATGGTTTTAGTACCAAGTCAAGATAGTTGTGTCGTGGAACCCCTAAGGCAAGTAGTCCCTACCTTACTCCTTATTTAGGTGGTGTTATCCTACAACCTTATGTGGCGAGAAACTAGCACAAAGCATGTGTGTTCATGATGTCTCGTGGTGAGTCACAGTGTGTGTGACAACAGACCAGGGACAATGATGTCTTGTGGTGAGCCATAATAGTCATGGCAACAGACCAAAGACGAGAGTGCCTCGAGGTGAGTCACAATGAGTGTGGCAACAGACTCAGAGCGAGACATAGCTTACGAGCGTCCTACGGGACAAGTCTGGGCGATGTCAGAGTGCTAGTTAGGGAGGCGTATACCGACGCGAAGCAAGGAGTTGAGCAGTCCTGTGAGGACTTGGGGTAAGGCTAAGTCGGACGTCTAGCTGAGTGTGGTCTCAAGGTGGAATCTCGGTAGTTTGAGGCGTTGGCTAATGTGGGAGCCTAGCTGGATTTGAGACCCTTGAGGATGGGTCGAGGATACTAAGATTGCCTAGTTAGAACCCATAGTAACCTTATGAAATGTAAAACCCAACACTTACTAAACCCTGAGTTGAGCGAGTCGGAACCTCTAGGTTGACGATATATGATAGGCTCGTGAGACTGGGGTGCGCCCCCGATGAGAACCGGGAGTGGTATCTTTCCATTATCCCGTGCTAGCTTAGGGGTGATTCCCCATATGGCGTGTTGGTTACGTACCTCACTGCACTATGCTAGCGTGTTGCGTTGTGAGAGCCTGGGGTACGTCCCCGTCAGGGAGTGGTTGCTTTCTATTATCCCGTGCTGGCATAGGGGCGATTCCCCATAGGGCGTGTAAGATACGTACCTGCTCTGCTCTATGCCAGTGTGTAGTGGCGTGAGAGTTGCTTTATCTCATTGCATCGTTAATCAAAGTTCCAGGACCGAAGGTAGAACTCGAGTTATTACCGCAGGAGGGCTCAGGGCAAAGTGTGCTAAGTGTGAGACCTGTTTGGGGTTGAGTGAGTTTAGAAGACGAGTCTTGTTTGGTTGCATGTTAATTGTTTGGACGTAAGTGGGTTATTTACTGAGTATTTTTTTTATACTCACCCGTCTACTTTGTTGTTTTTGGTTGCAGGTAAGAAACCCTGAGGCAGTTGATGACGACGACGACCCGACGAGGCTGTGGGACCCTGTTTCCTTCTTGTTTTCTTTTAACTTAGAGTTCTCGCTTGAAACAATTATATTTTAGTTTCTGTCTTTTCCTGGTGGCGCAACACTGTGTTGTCTCTTGTACTTCTTAGTTAGTAATTCTCATTCTGGTTGAGTTCTCTTTCCGTTGCGTGTTCGTTTGTCTAAGATATTGTGCTTTGGAACTCTGGTTGTAGTCCAACCCATTCTCTGATTGTAGTTTGGTGGGAGTTGGGTCTTCTTTGAACTCTTTGAAGTGTTTTATGTTTGTTAGGTTCCAGGAAAAATTTTGGTTTTCTCCTTACTATGTCGTTATGCTGCCAAAATTTCGGCGCGAACGGTGTGGCAGAGTAACTTCCCTAACGTAGGTTCGTCTTAAATTTTAGGGTCGTTACAATTGGTATCAGAGCTTTAGGTTCTAGATTTTGTAGACTCGCTCACATCGTGAGCTTCCCGTTCTTCACAACCTCTCGCAGGGAAGTCGTCTCGTCGCTGCCAAGTTTGGTATCTGTTAACTAATTAGTAAAGTAGATAGGGACTAATATGTTTGCTCATCTAGCTGTACTTGCATTGCTATGTAAGACTATGTTTTTATGCATCGTGATTTAATCTTCTAAGCTTTTGGTCATAACTTTGCATGTTAAGTTAATTTTTGTTTGAGAAAGTAAATTTAACTAAGGCTTAGATGTGTGACTAGAATTAATCTACTGCATGAGAATAAATAGGTTAATGTTAGAAGCCTTTAAGAGAATTTCATAATGTCATGTTTAGTTGTAGAAATAGACTGAGAGGATAAGTTACTTCTTGCATGAGTCCAATTGGGTTTGAGAGAGTAAACTGTATACCTAATTCTTGACTTAGGATTGTTGCATGTTTCATAATTATATAATCAATTTTATAGTTGTACTTCATGGATTGCAATTTTTAAATATCTCTCTTAAATGGGACTCAAACTTTGTAAATAATAGTTTAGGTATTATTTATTTGTTTTGAAAACCAAACCAAAGTTATATTTCTCTAGATCAAATCGTGCATAATTAACTGTAGTACTTGTTGCATGATTTTGTGACCATGCAAAGCCGCAAGTGTACGGTGTCAAGTTTTAGTGTAGTGATTAAGTGGACAGTACATAGGAATGAGGTTTCTAAATCAATTGGTTACCGCTAATATTAACACCCAATTTTATTAGAGAAAATAAGTTTTAGAAAGCGATGACAAATAAAATAATTAAATGGATTAAACTTTTAAGGAAAGAAAACCTATAGAATTGATTTCACCATTAAACTAATGTTTTAGTTAATTAATTCAAGATTGATTAAACATTTCACTAGGCAAGAATTTTAAAAGACCCAAAGATTTTCTCAAGCTTAATTGAAATTCATGCAATTTTATAAGTTTAACATAATTGTTTAAACTTTAATAAAAATAACATGGTGTTAAATTAATTCCTATAATGCCTCTAAAAGAACCCTTCATTCTCATGCAAGGATTTACAACTAGACCTGCAATTATTTAGTCTAGTTTCAATTAATTATTTTACCAACAACAATTAAAACCAATAAATTAAGTAAACTTTGGCCAAAAGAGTACTACCATCAAGTATTTAAAAACATGCCATAGTAAGATGTAAAATCAAGTCAAGAACCTAACTAAAACATTAAGTCTAATGGCTACCTCAATCCCTAGATCAAAGCATAGCTACTTATTACCAAAAAACTAAAATTTAGGCTTTATACAAAATTCATAACATGAAATATAAAATAAAAGGAGAAAGTAAAACACAAAATCTAGTGTCAATCCTCGTTCCACTGCATGTCACAATTTCAAGCTTCAAACTCTCGTTCTCCACCTCCAAGAATGTCCTTCAACTCCGAGAATATAGTAGAATTCAAAGTTATAGCGCTTTTGGTCTCCAAGATGTCTCTCCAATTTTGCACACTTAAGGATGATTTATAGGGATCTGGACAACGTCACAATGATGTTTGTCCCGAAGGTTTGCACAAAAACGAAAAAATCATGTAGCGTCTCAACGCTACACACAACATCTCAACGATATGTATATCAAAGGTGTGAGACACGCATTTCTAGCATTGCAACATTATATGTGTAGAAATTTGGTCTTGAATAGTTTCAAGGGTAGCGTCTCAATGCTATACATGACGTCTCAATGCTATATATGGTGTCTCAACGTTATTTACTCGAGTCTTCTTGCACTTTTTGATCCTTTTCTTCACATGACTTTTCATTATGCTCCAATAGCTTCATTTTGCTATAATATTTTCAAAATCTTCGGGTTCTCTCCCTTTTGCTCAATAATTGAAATTTAGCCAAATAAACTCATGAAAGCCCTAAATAAACTACGAAGACTAACAAAATTAAAACCTAAGGATAGAAAATTTTGTGTGCTATCAGTACTTTATTAAATCTAAAAACTCCAATCTCTGTAGATATGACCCTTAACTATTTCTATTGCAAAATAATTAGAGGTCTGATTTAAATTTAATTTAGGGCTTTCTGTTGAGATTTATGCCCTAAAACCTCATAATTAATATTTTATTTAATAATTAATAATTATTTTATTTGTAAAATAATATTATCCATTATATGAAAAATTCAAGATTATTAGTGTAATCTTGAATGGTGTGTGATTGACATACGGGAAGATCATGTTCAAGAATTAACCTAGAGAGTCATAGTATATGGATAAGTTCGGGTGTCTTATCTTGGTAACATTATTGATATGACCCACTTTGTAATAGTTACAAACGATTTGATCCAAATTGTTCATGTGGAGACATGTGAGTGGGGATATTTTATTCAATGAGTTTGTATAGGACTAGACCGCAAAATATTTAATCACTCTTTATAAATCTGTTAATTGAGAAGATTAATATTTCATCAGGATGATCATATGCGACTCGATCTTAATCGTGAGTGAATTATGAACTCCTGCCTGTGAGGGTCTGTCCTTTTATTTGCATGGGTGAGAGTGTCTTTTTGCAGTCAATTCAATAAGCCTACCACTTGGAGATTTGACCAAATATGAAGTTGGACACATAATCTCATAAGATGAAATTCACTCATTCCATATAAGGTAAGTAAATGATTAGTTCCCTTTAGTGCTGATTTCGAGACTTGAGGGGTCTCATCTTCTCACTGACCCTAGAGAGACTTAGTTTATGGTTCGATTATAAACAAATTGTTCATTAGAGAATCAATGATATTTAAGGTGCAAGAAGTAATTGTAGGGGCAAAACAAACTTTTAACCCAACTATAATTACATACAACTCATGAAGGATCGACTTGCATGTAATGGTTATATCCATGGACACAACTTATCCTACAATAATGCATAAGAGTGCAACGTAACTCTAGGTCTATAGTGGAGTGACCTAAAATTAATGAATGAAAATTTGTTAAATTAAAGAGTTTAATTAATTAATTTTGTATCATTGAAGCTTATAATCTATGGGTCCATTGTTGGGATTTATGTCATAATCTCGTGTTTGTAAAATATTGTTTTGAAATTAATAAGAGTTATTCTTTTCTTCACTTTGTGTCTCGCAAATATTTTAAACATTTCCAATAAACTAAGCTCCAGGGTCATTGAATATATGAGAGAACTAGAACTTGAACGGTGTGTAGTTGACACACAAGGAGGATCACGTTCGAGTTAATGACCCGAACAGTCTACAGTATAAGGATGGGGTTGGAGACCTAATCCTGGATACACTATGGATGCAACCCGCTTTGTATTAGATACAAATGAGGTGATCTGACTCGTTCATGTAGTTGACATGCGAGTGGGGGCATCCTGTACAATGAGATTGTACAAGACCGGACCGTGAATTATTAGACTTCATGATATAACACCGCTTGACAAGAAAGACTAATAAATTCGTAGATGACCATTAGTGACTCGACACAATCTCGAGCGTATTACGGACTTATCATCACGAGTCCGCCCTTTGACTAGTACGGGTGGGGTGGTCTCAGTCACTCGCCCAATATGCCTATCTTCTCAGGGACAGAACCAAGTAGAGAGCTGGGAACCTAATTACACGAGATGGAATTCACTCGTTCCCGCCTATAGAAAAACTAGAGGGGTTGTTCCCTTAAGTGCTGTCTCCAGGCATTGGACAACGGGTGCCCACCTTCTCACTGGCCCGATAAGGGTGTTGTGTTGATTGGACCATCACAATATGTTGTTCATTAGAGGAGCAGTGGGGACTTAAGGAACAAGATGTAGACACAGGGGTAAAACGGTAATTTGACCCAGCCGTGTCTACGAGCAACCTGTGAAGGGTCGACTCATGAGCATTGGTTATATCAGTGGACACGTAATATTCTACACTGATGGGAGTACAACTACAGGCTTTAGTGGAGTGTTACTGTAGCTAATGAACATTGGTTGACCGGGTCAAAGAGTTTGACTGGTTAACCTCAAATCATTGGAGCCCGTCACTGTAGGTCCATTAGGTCCATGGTTGGCTCAAACTGGGATAAAAGAAGGGTTAATGTTTTGGTATGAAATTGAAGTGTTCAATTTCACTTTAAGAGTGATTATATCATATAGATGATATAATATATAGTTTAATATGAATGAGATTCATAATAAACTATATGTTAGCCTAATTGTTGAATTAAAGACTAATTGGGAGAAATTGATAGAGAGAAAATAAATTGAATGTGATTCAATTTGATTAAATCCACAATTATTGCAAATGAGATTTGCAACATAAGATATGAGATATCTTATATTATATAATTATGTAAATGAGATTTACATAACATATGGTTGTGGTAAAGTGGTAATTATGTGAAGTTGTGAACTTCATCATTCCACTATTTAAACCCTTTGTAAGATGGGTTTGGTAAGATAAGTTGTCATTTTTGGATTTTGACCTAAGAATCCAAAAGTGAATTCTCTCCATTTCTCTCATTTCTCTACTCTTTCCAAAACTCAAAAGTTCCCACCAACTTCCCTTCTTCAAAAGAGAACAACCAAGAAGATCATATGGTAGTGTTTGGACTCCGTTCGTGGGAAGAGTTCGTGGAGATCGAGAAGCGCGAAGAGTTCCTGATCTACAAGGAGAGTTTGCTGAATTGATCTACAACAAGTAAATTTTTCTTCTTGCTGTAAAATTTCAGCATGTTTAGCCTAGATCTAATAGTTAGATCGATTTTAATAAGCATGTTTCATGATGATACCATGACGATTCGATCGTCTTCCGCTGCGCGGGGATTCTCATTCCTTTCAATTGGTATCAGAGCCATTTCGATGGTTCTTCATCTATGCACTGTTTTATTAAGATTTAGGTGGGTAATTTACCATGTTTTCATGAGATGATTGTTTGGTTTGCGAAATGGATGTTTTCGGTTTTTGGCACTAGATTAGATTTACAATTATGTTGATGAGATCAATGTAAAGGCCCGTTGTTTTGGGCAATTTTGTTGTAAATCGAGTTTGTAAGTCCAGGTCGTTCGTGGCAAGAGTTGTCGTGAAAAAATCGAAGCGGAAACAGGCGAAAAACCGGGCGGGAAACAGCAAAGGAGATTGTTGTCTGTCGATGGCGTTGAGACGCTGCCCAACGGCGTCTCAACGCCATGCCCGCGGTAGAAGGTTCTGCAGTAGAGTGGCGTTGCAACGCCGCTGGCATTGAGGACCCGTCCCTTTGAGCTCTGGAGTGGCCAATGAAAAGGCCAAGGTCTATTATTAATTATTTTATTATTTTATTAAATATTATTAATATAATTGTTATATTAATTTTATTTAATTAAATAATTGCCCCTAGGTGCCAAAAACCGGTCCAATTTTGCTATTTAATTATTTTATGCATGAGATGTATGATTTTAATTAAATTCTATGTGCATAATGTATGTCATATAGATTTAAAATCTCACCTTAGGTTAAACATATTCATGCATCATGCATATTATAAGAGTTATAATATAGTTTGCATGATAGGTTATATTATAAGAGTTATAATGTAATTAAATGCATATTTAATTTAATTAATATAAGTGTTATATCTATAGATTAAAGTATGCTATATTCATGTTATGAATGGTAATTATGTTATAGTATATAGTTATTCATGTGATGAATGATCAAGCACTATAACATAGAAATGCATGCAACCTAAGTTAATTATTAGTTTTAAAGTGTTTAGAACTTGAATAATTAGACTTAGGTTTTCTAATTTTCTAATAAGATTAGAATTTTAGGAAATCAAATATTATCTTTGAATGGTGACCGATTAGTAACTCATCTAAGGAAGGTTTTGTCTAAGGTCAGTATTTAAGTTGACGCTTGCTTGAACACCGCTACTAAAACCACTGAGGAGTGAATTCGGTCCGGAGATTCTTAGATTATATTTACGTGAGCGCGGTTAATTAAGTGTTAATTAATTTACTCACATAAACCTAAGTTAATAATGTGATTACAGACTTAGGCTAAATACCATATAAGAGTTATATTGGTAGACTTAGGTAATTTTTAGCCGATTATCTAGGTCAATCCCTATTAAAAATTAAAGTACTGAGTGGGAGGAAATATCGTGTATAAGATACATTTGAATTTCCAACCACAAATCTCCGTTAAGTCCGCACCGTGAGATCTATACTCGACCTCGTGACGCAAATGGGAGCGTCCCCCTTCGGGTGGCATTTGTATAGATCAATATCATCGTGGATAGAGAGAGTACTTATAGTGAGTGGGAGCGGGACTTGTGAATACGAGACCCACGGTCTCTTCTTTCGATTCACACCGTGAGACACCTATGATCTGTCTGCTAGTTTGGCCTGGACTAGACAATCCCTTCGGAGGGCTTGATCATGGGAGTCGGAACACAGTGAATTCCCGAAAGGGATACAGTTTCCTAGTTGATTTTCCTTCTTCGTTCACCCTTCGGTGACTATTGTTTGGACGGATACTTGGAAACTTAAAGATTGAGGGTGACACTCATAGAATTCGTTAAGTGTTAATGAATTCGACCGAACAATGGTAATTGGATGCCTAATGGAATAAGAGTTATTCTGGGATTAGGGTCTGATCGAGAAACTCTCGTCTTAGAGGAGGAGTGTTCTGTTCACCCTTCGGTGGCAGTCATTCTAAACCTTTAGGGTATCATTGCAAAATTATGAATGACCTAGGGATCATGAAAACATTTTTGCTAAAATTTAGATTGGTTTTTCAAAAAGGTTTTTTGCGAGACTAATACAGAGTTTTTCTTAAATTTTCACCTAAAAATGTCTAGCGCTATTATAACTTTACTTGCTTCCGATAAGTTAGTGGGAGATAATTACCAGAGCTAGAAAAACAACATCAATACAATTTTGGTAACTGACGACATAAAGTTCGTGTTGTCTGAGGAGTGTCCTCAGATGCCGGGCTCGACCGCGTCGCGAGTTGTACGCGATACGTACGATCGATGGATTAGGGCCAATGAAAAGGCCAAGGTCTATATAATTGCCAGCATGTCTGATGTTTTGGCAAAGAAGCATGAGCTGATGGTTTCTGCTAAGGAAATCATAGAGTCCTTGCAGGAAATGTTTGGACAACAGTCCTTCTGTGTCCGACATGACTCGCTCAAATACATTTTCAACGCTTCGGATGAAAGAGGGTGTCGTCTGTCTGCGTGAACATGTTCTAGACATGATGACCCGCTTTAATCGCCGAGATGAATGGGGCTTCGATCGACGAGTCGAGCAGTCGATTTTATTATGGAGACTCTTCCAAGAGTTTCCTTGGCCAGAGCAATGTCTTTGTTATGAACAAAATTAGCTACACTCGACTACCCTCCTCAATGAGCTCACAACTTTCAGGTCCACTGAGCAGTCGTCGAGAATCGAGGCAAATGTTGCCTATAGGTCTTATCACATGGGTTCGACCTCTGGGACAAAACTTGTTGCTCCTTTACACCCGAAAGGGAAAAAGAGGATGAAGAGGGGTAAAACCGACGAGCCGCGCCCGAGCGGCAAGAAGGTCAAGGAGGTTGCAGAGAGAAAGGAAAGTGTTTCCACCGCAATGGTAGCGGACAATCGAAAAGAAATTGTCCCAAATTCTCGGTCGAGAGGAAGAACCAAGGTAAATGTGATTTACTTGTGGTAGAAACATGTTTAGTGGAGAGAGTAATGACTCTTCCCGGATATTAGATTCAGCGCCACTAACCACGTTTGTTCTTCTTTTCGGGATTGATTCTCGCAAACACGCGAGAAGGTGAGGTGACTCTACTGTTGATCCGGGAGCTAGTCTCTCTTTGCGAAGAATCGACACACAGTGAAGTTTGAATTTTGGCGGGAAGTACTTATTGTTAGACAATTTGTACATAGTTCCAGGGTTTACTAGAAACCTTGTTTCTATTTCCCCGCTTAATTGAACATTGTATTTCAGCTTTCTTTTGAATTAAATAAAGCGTTTATTTCTTTCAAAGGGAATGTTATTTGTTCAGCTTCACTTGAAAATAATTTGTATGTTTTAAAACCCAATTCGGTTAAAAGTGTTTTAAATACTGAATTATTTAAAACTGCGGAAACACGAACTAAGAAAGCAAAAATTTCTCCAAAAGATAATGCCCATCTTTGGCATCTACTATATGCCACATTAATCTCAATAGGATTGAGAAACCGGTGAAAAGTGGACTTCTAAACGAGTTGGAAGAAAACTTTTACCAAAGATGTGAGTCATGCCTTGAAGGCAAAATGACCAAACGCCCTTTTAGTGGAAAAGGATATAGAGCCAAAGAGCCTCTTGAGTTAGTACATTCTGACCTCTGTGGTTCGATGAATGTTAAAGCTCGAGGCAGTTATGAGTACTTCGTGTCTTTCATAGACGATTACTCCAGATATGGGTATATTTACCTAATGCATAAGAAGTCTGAAACTCTTAAAAAGTTCAAGGAGTATAAGACTGAGGTTGAGAACCTCTTAGGTAAATCGCTTAAAACACTTCGATCGGATCGAGGTGGAGAGTACATGGACACCGAATTCCGTGACTATATGATAGAACACTAATTACGCCCCAACTCTCAAAGACTGGTATGCCACAATGAGATGGTGTATCGGAGAGGAGAAATAGAACCTTGTTAGACATGGTTCTGGTCGATGATGAGCTATGCTCGTCTCCCGATTCTTTCTCGGGGGTGCAGCAGAGAGACAAAGAGCTTGATATTTTGAACAATGTTCCCTCAAAGAGTGTTTGTGAAACACCCTTTGAGCTCTGGAGTGGACGTAAAGACAGTTTACATCACTTCAGAATTTGGGGATGTCCGACCCATGTGTTGGTAGCAAATCCGAAGAAGTTGGAACCCCGTTCGAAATTGTGCCTATTCGTAGGTTACCCTAAATAGACTAGGGGTAGTCTGTTTTACGATCCCAAGGAAAATAGGGTGCTTGTGTCCACAAACGCCATTTTCCTAGAGGAAGACCACATCAGAGATCATTTACCAAGAAGCAAAATTGTATTGAATGAAATGGGCGTTACATCGCCAGAGTTCTTGATGGAGCTAGTACGTCGCCAAGCGTTGTTGACCCTAAAGCACGCCTAGTCAAATCCGCTCCCAAGAGTTGGGAATGCCTCGACGTAGTGGGAGGACTGTGAGACAGCCCGATCGCTATATGGGTTTAACTGAAACCTCAGTTGTCGCTGCTGACGATGACTGTGAGGATCCATTGACCTATAATCAGGCAATGGCTGATGTTGATAAAGACGAGTGGATTAAAGCTATGGACCAAGAGAATGGAGTCTATGTACTTCAATTCATGCGGGAGCTTGTGGATCAACCGGATGGGGTAAAACCTATTGGTTGTAAATGGATCTACAAGCGTAAACGTGGCGTAGATGGGAAGGTGCAAACCTTCAAAACCCGACTAGTGGCAAAGGGTTTTACCTGTGTTGAAAGAGGTTAACTATGAGGAGACCTTTTCACCGCCGCCATGGTAAAGTCAATCGATCCTTCCGGTCATCGCCACAGATTATGTCTACGGGTATGGCGATGGATGTCAAGAAAATTTTTTTCGAATGGCAAACTTGATGAGACCATCTACATGGACCACCCCAAAGGGTTCATTGCCCAAGGCCAAGAGCAAAAAGTTTGCTTACTTCATAAGTCCATTTATGGACCAAACAAGCTTCGAGGTCTTGGAATATAAGGTTTGATGAGGCAATCAAATCTTATGGCTTTGATCAAAATGTCGACGAGCCTTGTGTCTACAAGAAAATCGTTGACAAAACTGTCACATTTCTGGTGTTGTACGTGGACGATATTCTTCTCATTGGGAATGAGGTAGAATTTCTTACTGACGTTAAGAAATGACTAGCTTCACAATTCCAAATGAAAGATTTGGGAGAAGCTCAAGATGTTCTAGGTATCCGGATAGTCCAAACCTAAGAACAGAATACTAGCCTTGTCTCGTGCATCTTATATTGACAAGATGTTGTCTAGATATAAGATCACGCAGAACTCCAAGAAGGGGTTCTTTGCCTTTTAGGCATGGGGTTCACTTGTCTAAGGATCAGTGTCCTAAGACTCCTCAAGATGTTGAGGATATAAGACGCATTCCATATGCTTCAGCTGTAGGGAGCCTGATGTATGCAATGCTGTGTACTAGGCCCGACATCTGTTATGTAGTAGGAATTGTCAGTAGATATCAGTCCAATCCAAGATTAGATCACTGGACAGCCGTAAAGACAATCCTCAAGTATCTTAGGAGAACGAGGAACTACAACTTAGTGTATGGGCGTGGGGATTTGATCCTTACAGGATACACGGATTCTGATTTTCAGACCGATAAGAATCTAGGAAATCCACTTCGGGGTCAGCCTTCATTTTGAATGGAGGAGCTGTAGTATGGTGAAGCATCAAGTAGGGATGCATTGTTGATTCCACTATGGAATCAGAGTATGTTGCGGCTTGTGAAGCTGCAAAGGAAGCTGTTTGGCTTAGGAAGTTCATGACAGATTTGAAAGTTGTTCCAAATATGAACTTGTCAATCACGCTGTTCTTTGATAACAGTGGTGCAGTAGCCAACTCACGTGAGTCTCGAAGCCATAAAAGAGGTAAACACATTTAGCGCAAGTATCATCTGATACGAGAAATTGTGCACCATGCGAGACGTGATACCACGCAGATAGCATCGAGAGCACAATGTAGCCGATCCATTTACAAAGTCCTCACGACTAAAGTGTTTGAGGTCACCTAGAGAGTCTAGGTGTTCGAGAGCTTCCTGACTAGGGCAAGTGGGAGATGTGTAAATGGGTATTCAATGCCCTAGTTTATTGTAATTTTTTATTATAAATCAAATACATTTTGGAAATGTACCTTCTCCACTAGCTTAGTCCAAGTGGGAGTTTGTTGGGATTTATGTCCTAATCTCGTGTTTGTAAAATATTGTTTTGAAATTAATAAGAGTTATTCTTTTCTTCACTTTGTGTCTCGCAAATATTTTAAACCTTTCCAATAAACTAAGCTCGTGGTCATTGAATATATGAGAGAATTAGAACTTGAACGGTGTGTAGTTGACACACAAGGAGGATCACGCTCGAGTTAATGACCCGAATAGATCTCACAATATAAGGATGGGCCGGAGACCTAATCCTCGGATACACTGTGGATGCGACCCGCTTTGTATTAGATACAAATGAGGTGATCTGACTCGTTCATGTAGTTGACATGCAAGTGGGGGCATCCTGTACAATGAGATTGTACAAGACCGGACCGTGAATTATTAGACTTCATCGATATAACACCGCTGACATTAAAGACTAATAAATTCGTAGATGACCATTAGTGACTCAACTCGAATCCTCGAGCGTATTACGGACTCCGCATCACGGGTCCGCCCCTTTGACTAGTACGGGTGAGGGTTGTCTCGCCACTCGCCCAATATGCCTATCTTCTCGTGACGTAAACCAAGTAGAGAGTCGGGAACCTAATTACGCGAGATGGAATTCACTCGCTCCCGCCTATAGGAAAACTAGAGGGTTGTTCCCTAAGTGTTGTCTCCGCAGCTTGGACAACGGGCACCCACCTTCTCACCGGCCGAGAAGGGTGTTGTGTTGGTTGACCATCACAATATGTTGTTCATTAGAGGAGCAAAGGGGGGACTTAAGGAACAAGATGTAGACACAGTGGGTAAAATGGTAATTTGACCCACCGTGTGTCTCACGAGCAACTGTGAAGGGTCGACTCATGAGCATTGGTTATATCAGTGGACACGTAATATTCTACACTGATGGGAGTACAACTACAGGCTTTAGTGGAGTGTTACTGTAGCTAATGAACATTGGTTGACCGGGTCAAAGAGTTTGACTGGTTAACCTCAAATCATTGGAGCCCGTCACTGTAGGTCCATTAGGTCCATGGTTGGCTCAAACTGGGATAAAAGAAGGGTTAATGTTTTGGTATGAAATTGAAGTGTTCAATTTCACTTTAAGAGTGATTATATCATATAGATGATATAATATATAGTTTAATATGAATGAGATTCATAATAAACTATATGTTAGCCTAATTGTTGAATTAAAGACTAATTGGGAGAAATTGATAGAGAGAAAATAAATTGAATGTGATTCAATTTGATTAAATCCACAATTATTGCAAATGAGATTTGCAACATAAGATATGAGATATCTTATATTATATAATTATGTAAATGAGATTTACATAACATATGGTTGTGGTAAAGTGGTAATTATGTGAAGTTGTGAACTTCATCATTCCACTATTTAAACCCTTTGTAAGATGGGTTTGGTAAGATAAGTTGTCATTTTTGGATTTTGACCTAAGAATCCAAAAGTGAATTCTCTCCATTTCTCTCATTTCTCTACTCTTTCCAAAACTCAAAAGTTCCCACCAACTTTCCTTCTCCAAAAGAGAACAACCAAGAAGATCATTTGGTAGTGTATGGAATCCGTTCGTGGGAAGAGTTCGTGGAGATCGAGAAGCGCGAAGAGTTCGTGATCTACAAGGAGAGTTTGCTGAATTGATCTACAACAAAGTTTTTTTTCTTTCAGTAAAATTTCAAATGTTTAGCCTAGATCTAATAGTTAGATCGATTTTAATAAGCATGTTGCATGATGATACCATGACGATTCGATCGTCTTCCGCTGCGCGAGGATTCTCATTCCTTTCAAGTGATCCCTGTTGGGGACACTGTGAGGCAAAGGAGAAAGTCAGGTACATCTAGTAACCTTTGAGTTGCAACTGGTAACTTTTGAGTTGCATCTGGTACATATGTTATTTGTGAGAGAATTCAAGTCAAGGTGAAGATTTGTAAAGATACCTTGAATATGTTATCTGTCGGTTCGAATGATCAAGTACGGGGGTCTCGCTAAAATTAATCTATTTTTCCTATGTAATTTATTCTCTCGTTTCTTCCTCAGTGAATAAAATTACTCTCTTCCTTTTTCCGTGGATGTAGCTAACACAAGGTTAGTGAACCACGTAAATACTGTGTTGATTTTCTTCTGTGACTCTTTGTTATCTACTACTTTCGTTTTTAACATGAACCGTGTGTGGTTGATATATAACTAGGATCAAGTTCAAGTAGACGACCCGAATGGTCTATAGTACCAGGATAAAGATAGAAACCTCATCCTAGTAACACTATGGATGCGACCCCACTTTGTATTGGATACAAACGAGGCGATCTAGCTCGTTCATGTAGTTGACATGCGAGTGGGGGCATCCTGTGCGATGAGATTGTACAAGACCGGATCGAGAATTACTAGACCACTATAATAACGTCGTTGATAGATTAGGGCTAATAATTCAATGATGACCATTAGTGACTCAACCTGAATACTGAGCGAGTTACGAACTCCTGTCTGCGGGGGGTTATCCTTAGACTAGTATGGTTGAGAGTGACCACAACTGCCAACTCAATAAGCCTACCTTCTCAGGGATGAAATCTCGTAGGGAGTTAGGGATAACTTCGCAAGAAAGAATTCACTCATTCCCAAACTAGGGTAACTAGATAGGTTGTTCCCTTAAGAACTGTATTCAGGTCTTGAACAACGGGGCCCCTCCCTCTCGCTGGCCCGAGAGGGATATTGTTTATGGTCGGACCACAAACTTGTTGTTTATTAGAGGATCAGTGGTGCTTAAGGTGCAAGAAGTAGTCACAAGGGTAAAACGATAAATTGACCCAACTGTGACTACGAACAACCTGTGACGGGTTGACTCACGGGCATTGATTTATCAATGAACACAACTTGTCCTACAGTGAGGAGAGTGCAACTACGAGTCTTTAGTGGAATGACTCGTAGTTAACGAATGTTGATTAACGGGATCAAAGAGTTTGGTTAGTTAATCTCATATTGTTGGAGCTCATGATCTGTAGGTCCATTAGATCCCTCAGTTGGCTCAATATGGAAATAATGAGGGTATAAAGTTTTGTAATGAATTTGAAGTGTTCAAATTCAATTTAGGGAATTATATCAATTATATATGATGTAATGGATATAAAATATAGTTTAATGTGAATATGATTCATAATAAACTATATTATTTCCTAATTATGGAATTAAGACATAATTAGAGAAATTAATTTAAGAGATATGTAAATTGAACATGATTCAATTTAATTTCTTCTTTATGTATATGATTTACATAGTAAGGTATTTGATACATTATATTATGCATTTATGCAAATTGATTTTGCATAATGCATAATTAGTGGAAATAGTGGCATAATGGGTGGAGAATTTGTCTTCACTCACATTGGCTATATAAGCATTCATTTGGATGCAAATTGGTGCACTTAAGTCATTTGGAAAGATTTTGCATTCTAGCAAATTACTTTCTCTCATAAATTCTCTCTACACAATCCCTCTTCCAAAAAGGAGTTCCCACTTTTATCACTCTCCTAGAGAATAACCGAGAAGACTCATTGGAGGTGTTCAATCATTGAGAACGTGAAGATCGTAGACGACAAGTGGATTACGAGAAAAATTGTGTCTTCAAATTAAGGTAATCTCTAATCTAGTATGCTTTCATAGTTAGACTTAGACTTTAGTTTTCTATTTTTGTCAATTTCTATGTGAACATAATGAAGAACAAAGGTGATCAATCGCTTCTGCATTGGGATTCCATCCCTTCAGTTCCTCACTAAAACATTCAATTGGTTATTTTCTTAACTTAACACTCCACCTATTCCCGAACCCAAAGCATCAACTTCTACAACAAAAAGTTTATCAAAGCTAGGTAATGCTAAAATAGGTATTGAAGTTAACATTTTTTTGGGCTTCAAAACTGCTTTGTTGTGCCCCAGTGAATCCTTCTTTCTTAAGACATTCGGTTAAAGGTGATACTATAGTGATGAAATTTCGAATAAACCTCCTGTAGAAAGACGCAAGCCCATGGAAGCTTTAAGCTTCCTTGACATTTGAAGGTGTTGGCCATTCACTTATGACTTTAGTCTTGAAAGGGTCAACTTATATGTCATGCTCACCTATTATAAAACATAAAAAGACAAGTTTGGGTACTACAAAAATACATTTCTTCAAGTTAATATACAAGGAATTAGCTTTAAGAGTTGAAAAAACATGCTTTAAATGAATAACATGTTCATCCAGATTTTTGCTATATACCAAGATGTCATCAAAATAAACTACCATGAATTTGCATAAAAAATAACTGTAAAACTTTGTTCATAAGACAAAATGACCTTACAAGCCACTCAAACAATCCCTCATTAGTTTTAAAGGCAGTTTTCCACTCATCCCCCGACCTTATATAGATTTGGTGATATCCACTTCGAAGATCAATTTTAGAAAACACTTTTGAACCATAGAATTGATCTAGAAGGCCAGATAATCTAGGAATTGGGAACCCATATCTAATTGTAATTTTATTTATTGCATGACTATCAATACACATCCTCTAAGTTCCATCTTTTTTAGGTGTACGTAGGGTTGGAACCGCACAATGACTCATACTATGACATATTTGTTAGTGTTGGTATTATTAAATTTGTCATAGCCTATCAGCTTAAGCTTTTGGGTTAATTGGTGATTTACATGGTATCAGAGCAGTAGGTCTTGTGTTCAATGGGCCTTTCTTCAAATTTCTAAGCCCACAAGTGAGGGAGAGTGTTGGTGTTGATATAATTGAAATTTTCATAACCTATCAACTTAAGTTTTTGGGTTAATTGGTGAGTTACAGTATTAATCCTTTTTTTCAAGAGGTCATCAACTTGATCATGCAGAATTTTATATTCAGTTGGACTCATTGTATAATGTGGTAAGTTTCGTAAAGATCACTAGGAACTAAATCTATATTATGTTGTATATCTCTCAAAGGTGGAAGTTCACTAGGCAATTCTTTAGAATATAAGTCTTTGAAATCATGCAGTAAATTAGTAATGACTGGTGGAGTTTTGGTGTCTAGAACATCCTCGTTATGACCCTTAATAACAAGTGCAACTAAGTTTTTGTTATTTTCACCTAAAAACTCATTTGTAGGAATAATAGAAAAGAGTTTAAAAGATGTACCTTTTGAATTTCCCTCCTTTGGTTTGCTAGTTAGTAAAACTATCTTCTTTCCAAGCCAAGTAAATTCATAAGTGTTTCTCTCCCTTTGTGGGTGGCCAAAAGATCAAATTTCCAAGGTCTTCCAAGCAAGATATGGCAAACATCCATGTCAATAACCTCACAACTGATTTTGGTATTTGTAATGATTTCCAATGGATAATGAAATAGTGCAAATATTGGTAATGGCTACCTCATTTCCTTTCTTGATCCATCCTATTTTATAAGGGTTAGGGTGAGGTTCTTTGTTTAATCCAAGAGCCTTTACTAATGTTTTGGACATAACATTTTTACAACTCCCACTATCTATTATTACATCACACACTTTTATTCACGGTGCATCTTGTCTTGAATATTGAGTGCCTTTGAGTTGTATTCATCTTCATTCTTGGATTTAGTAAAAGCGTTTGAAGTACGCAAATTACTTTTTCTCCTTCATCACCCTCTTCAAGGATTTCTGGTTATCTTTTAAGTTTCTTTCTTTATGTTTGTTGTTGTAATTTTCTTATTTGAAGCCTTCTTCTATCAAAGCAATCTTTTTTCTTTCCAGACATTCATTAGAAAAATGACTAGTTTGTCCACACCTATAACATTTCCTTGAACTTGATGTTCTTGCATATGGATTTTCTGGTTTGGTAGTTGTTTTCTTGATATTTGTAGGTTGCACACTATACCTTTCCCTCACATTCTTTGTGTGGTTTGATCTAGATGTTGTCTTTGATTCTACTCCCTCATAGACTTCGTTAGTTTGCTCCCAATTAATGTTGGCTTGACTAGAATCTCTTCTTGAATTAGATATTATGCGACCAAATGGTGTCCTTCCTCCTTTACTCCAACTTGAATTTCTTGGATTATCATTCCATCTTGGTTGCCCCTAGCCTCCACTTCTTTCTTGATTTTTTTCTCAACCTTCAAGGCTATTGCTACTGCTTCCTGTATTCCTCCTAAAGGAAATAAGTCGATTTGATCTTGAATTTCTTCTCGAAGGTCATGAATGTATCGTGCAACTTGTTGATAGTCGGATTTTGACAAATCATTTCTTGCATTCAATCGATACCACTCACCTGTATACTCATCTACTGACCGGTTATGTTACTTGTATTCTTGATATGATTGATAAAAGATTTGATCATAATTGTCAGGTAAGATCTTGCCTTTTAACATATTTTTCATTTTTTTTCCAAATCTTTCACTAGTTTATTGCTCATTTTTCTTCTATTTGAGGTTAGTTGGTCGCACCATGTTGCTGCCCCTCCTTTCAATTTGTATTTTACCAATTTAACTTGTCTTTTTTTCAGGGATATCCATCCATTCAAAAAAGTTTCTACTTGTCTGATCCAATCTAAGAAATTTTCAATGTATAATCGTCCATCAAAGTCTGGCAAGTCGATTTTCAACTTGTATCCTTCGTGCTTCTCTTTATATTTTCGTCTTTTCCTTGTTTTTAACTGCAATGTTGTTGTCTTCATCACTTAAAAGGTAAGAACTATCACTGCTTGTTGATGAATCTGATTCTTAGAGATTTTCCTTATTTTTCTTGGATTTTTTTTGAGATTTTTGGAGTTTTCTTGGATTTTTTTCTGCTGTAAATTTCAGCTTCTAGCCCAGAAATCTGTCAATTTTTTTCTTCTTGGTGTTTTGATCCCCTCTTTTTCTTCCTTTCATAATTTTTTGCAAATAGATCAACTGATTCCTCCTTGTTTTCTCTCATTTGACCCTCTGATTTTTCTGCAACTTTCTTTTTTTCCTTTGTCAATTTGTGCACTGATTTTAATATTTTCCCTTATTAATCCTCTAAGACTTCTTTATAGATTTTCAACATTTTCTTCTACACTTGTCATCCATTCGATTAAACCCTCCAAAGGAAGGATGCGATGTTGGATATCGAGCACAACTGCATAAACCTCGCTGGAATAGACCTCTTCCCTACTTGATTCCACATTCTTGGTGTTGGCCATCTTTCTTGGTATGATCTTGGTCTTTGATACCAATCTTGGTGGAGCCAAAAAGCCTTTACGCAGTATTTTATTAATTTTAAAAAAAGTTATTACAAAAGGGGAAGTCTTAGCCTTTATATATAGGCTTAGCTATTGGACTAATGGGCTTTAATTACAAAGGTGATTAATTATATTGACTACAGTAACTAACTAACAACCTATCTAAGAAAAATAAATAAAATACCTAAGCTAGATTACAAAGAGAACCTTAGTAAAACTAAGTTACAAAGAGAATCTCAAATAATCTAACTACATCACTAAACCAAGCAATATATGACCAAAACAACCCCAACACTAGAGAGAGATGATAATTTCAAATAAACCTACAAAAATCGAGCAAATATTTGCATCACATGCACCCACATGTGTCGGCGCGTGAAGTTGCAAGCAGAAGATGACGACAGCGCGTGAGCCACTCGCAGCTCCAATTGGGACCAAATTTCAGGGATCGACTCAATAGAGAATGGGCTTTCTAATGGTGTCAACAGTGAGTTAAAACGACAACAAAAGAAGTCTATAAAATTCTATGGGTGTTTGTCCCTATTTTGACTATTGTATTGGGAATGACAATAGGCGTACTAATAATTGTATCAATGATGGTATATCGTTAATAGACTATTGAAAACTTGGTGGAGCCAAAAAGTCTTTACGGAGTATTTCGTGTGCCTTGTTCATATAAAGTTTTCAATAGTCTATCAATGATGGTATATCGTTGATAGACCAACAATAGACCTAATATATTTTTTTTTTTTTGAAAGAAAACAAACTTAAAAAAAAACACACGAGAGTTAAGTACAAAAACAGGGGTCTTCATTAAAAGCAAGAGGCCCCTCAAGAGGAAGGAGAAAATCCCACAAAAAGGAGCCTTCAACTTCTACAACCGTAAAGCAGGGGAGAAAACACAAAAAATCAAGGTGATTCCTCAGGTCAAAGCTCGTCAACCCACGCGAGGGACCCTGAGAGGCCGCCAACCTCTCCAGCAAGTGAGCTTCGTTGTTATGCGTCAGAGGACAATGCTTGACAGAGAACACTCCCCAAGCAAAGCTTGAGCTTCCAGCCAGGCAATTGAGCGCAGATAAGGCAGGGTCTTGCAACCAGCGTAGATAGGAGAACCGACAGAGTCATAGAGGATCCATCTCAACCCCGAACAACCCTTCAACACCACCGGGGAGGCATCGACGTTTAACTTCCAGGCACCACGAGGGGGAGGGGACCAACTTACATGACTCGATTGCTTCTCTATTCTAACAACACTAAGATTTGCCTTCTTGCTTTTTCCAAAGTCAATCTGGCCAATTATCCATCTACACACCTCAGAGACAGGGGACATGTGATGGTTTGTAGGATTAAACATCCATTTATTTCTCAAGGTCCAGAGGCACCACAGAAGAGATATTGCTAGCTCCAGCTCCTTTTCAGTTAAATTTTCCACCATCCAATCCCAAAAGCTTTTATGCATTTTATCAAGAGTATATAAGTACGTCACATATGATATTATACATAATATAGAAAATATAACTAATACACTATTGATATATTTTATTTTATGCATTTTAATTATGAAATTGCCAGTAATCTATCAATGATATAATAATGATATACCTAACATAAAGTATATAATTGATATATTGTAATATACTCATATGAAATTTATCAAGAGTATATAAATAATTTATATAAGTTAGACATAATATAGAGTATATAAATAATTCAGATAAGTTAAACATAATATAGAGTACATCACTGATATGTTACTAACATACTTTATTTTAGTCAACAGACTCCTTATTAATGATTTATATTTACTAGTTTTTAGGCAATAGACTCGTTTAATTAATACATTTGATTAATAGTATATGAGAAATCATATATATCTAAAATGAAACATATCACTAATATACTATTGATATACTCAATGTTAGATATATCAGTGAAATGAACGTATCTACAATGAAGCATATCAGTGATATACTAAATATGCAAAATATCCATAATATGATCCATATAGCGAGGATGATAAAAGACGTGTACTTCTGTTTTTCCAACACTCTTGAACTAGATTGATATGCAGTGAATATTGTTCTACCAGACATGAAACTCAGCAATCAGCATGATGCAACATACAGTGAGAAGTCATTGAGAAGATAGTTTATTTGCCAGGAGAACTGTAAGTTAATAATGCCACCAATGTCATATTGATTTCCAAGTTACCGACATTCGTCACACTCCTGACTAAGAGCTTTTAAGAAGCAAAGTCGTTTTGGGCATTACTCAAAGTTAGTGCACAATAGAACTATTGTTCGTAACTACATAATTTTCAATGGACAACTTAAGTAATTCTAAAAACAAGCCTCCCACGAAACAGATTAAGAGAGAAAATAGTAAATTAAGCCTGTCATATTTTGCTCATTTCTCAAAAAATGACGTGGCCTGGCCCGCAAAAGGAGGGTCCAAATGTTTCATGATGGCAAAATTGAAACTGATATATTACAGGATCAAAATTGTTTCTTACAAATTGCAGCAGCTAAAATAGATTCATAGATACTTAGCCAACCAAGGTAGATCCTTACTGTCTTTCAGTGCAAACGAGACATCATCACTGCATCACAGTCAAAACACGGAATTAAGTCAATCGAGGCCGTTAGTCGGAATCATATATATTGGTGGTGAGGGAAGAATAGCTTAGATGCAACGATAACAATTAGGCTAGCAGTCTACACAATTATGAATAATCTCTAGTACTTTGAAAATTTTATAACTTAAAAGTTCTCCACTTCAAAAAGATGCGAAGACATCTGATCTGACCTCAAACGACTGTTACGGAATGGTCACGGTTTCATTTATTTGCTTTCTTTCAGTACTTCCAAACCTCAATCAAGCAATATGGTTTTTTTAATTTATTTATTAACTACCCCCATAATCTCATTTCTCTCAACAAAACTGTATATAAAATGAATTCGTTCTAAAGATCATATAAAAGAATCTATTATCTGCCATTAGGATACTAAACAAGGTCAGCTATGTTTAGGTGGCTGTAGAAGGTAGCTCGAATGAGACCTTGGAAAATTAAGCTGTAACTTCTGCAACCGGTGTTTAGCTCCTGATTCACATAAAATAATTCTGCATTCACCCAGCCTACAGCTGCAAAATTAACAATCGGGAAAAAGAAAAGAGCACGCTTAGTTAATACAGAATGCCAAAGCAAGGTGAGCAAATGGTTTCATTGATAAGTTGTTAATGCAACCCACCCAAAATATTCTCTAGTTAGTCTCTACTTCACTAGAGATTAATTTCTCTCTTTTTTTTAATATCCACGAGTTGTCAAGTCCACTTACATGCACCTCAAAATTGAGACAACTATCTCAAACTATTTAGTTGTCAAGAAACTAAGGATTTTAATCTTTCGAGCTCATTGCCCGCTATAGGGCTCCAGTTCATTCTTCCCATAACCATTAGGCCAATCCATCTAGAATGATAGTCTTAAGGAGGAAACACATTTATTATGTTAAATATAATATTGAAATCATCATCAAAAACTAAGAAATAAATTACTTTGCCAAATGTGATAGATCCTTTTTGTTGGTTCTTTGTAATACTTGTTTAACCCATATTGATGTTTTCATGGATTTTATATGGCCACCTTTGTCTGTCTCATTCATTTTGCCTAATAATCGTTGTTTTCTTGTTAAAAAAAAAAAATTAAAATGCCTAATAACAATATGTAGAATACAATGGCATCTCTTACCCAACTTTCAAGAGAGCATCATATCCAGGAAATTCCTCTCCATTGCTTGTACAAAGATACGAAACAGTCATGGCAAGCTGTAGCACAAACAGAAAAAAATAATGAATGTATTTACAATATGAAACTTTGCTCTCCAAAATAATTTCATTAGAAAGTGACCTTGATCTCTCTCACTGCCAACCAAACGTTCTGATTAAGGATGTACTTAAATGAGTAAAGTTCGTGACATAAAAGCTTCTCATGTACACCGATTGTAGGCAAATACCATGCTTTCAATTAAAGATAAAGAATTAAGAGCTTTAGCTAATAAAAATTTGGATAAAATCACTTTCTAATCAATAGTCTTCAAGGTTTGTTCAGGTACTGACCATATGATTTATCAATAATCAAAGAAAAAGTTGCCTGAAAGGCAATACACATAATGCAACCTAGTCAATTCCAGAGGGTTGGTAAACTCTCCCCCTCTCTAGAACACACTCATTACTAGAAAAAAGGCATAAAAAGCAAATATGTAATGCTCACTACAAATATACTCCCTTGCTCATGCCCAGTGATTTAAAAAGCCCATTCGGGCGTGCGCCTCTGGGGCTTCTTAAGTTTTTTTTTTTTTCAGTTTTAACAGTACAACGTATTGTTTTACTTATTTTAAATATATATTAAAAAAAACCAAAACACAAGAAACACACTTCATTTAGGGTTTACATATACAACTTTTACGTTAAAACTTAAAAGAATTGCAACCCACAGTCGGCAGTCCCATACTTTCTGTCTTCTCCTTCAATCTATGTTCAAATACTAATACTTGAACCTTATTTCTTTTACCTATTTTTCTTGGTCAAAACTTAATTTCTTCCCATGAAGGGTTTTTTCTTAATGTATATGTATACATATTATATTTTTTTATATATATAGTGCGCCTTAGAAAAAAAAGCACGCGCCTAGGCTCCAGAGGGCTATTGCGCCTTAGTGCGCCTTGAGCTTTTACCTGACTCTAAGGTCCCTTCATCACACCTCCATCTAACTAACCTTCAAAGGCTGAAATACCTTTCTTGTTCCTTGTTCCTTCTAGTGTACTACCGAATAATTGGAGGCCTAACAGTACAAGGTTGGCATCTATTGTCCTTAAAGTTTCAAAATGGACACGTGAAGTCGTGGAGTTTGAAAAATGGTTTTAAATAATCCTTGAGGTCAAATGAACGTTAGTTGGTTTAATAGAAGGATGGTGTGGTAGTTAAGTTGATGATTAGGCCCTAAGAAGCATGGCCACTTTAATTTGGCTAGTGTGTCCGTATCCGACACATGTCAGACACTTGGACACTCCGACACTTGTTGGACACGTATCAGACACTTGTTAGCATTATAGATGTGTTAGAAACTAGTTGTACAAAGTCAATATAGGTTCAGTATTTGTTAGGCACATAATGAACACTTGTCAAGTATACTAAATAGGTACATGTAATATAGGACAAAAATAACAAAGTTTGAGAACGAAATACATCAAAATCATTTTTTTTAAGCATATAGATACATAAACTTATTAACTTTAAATTTCTTTCTAATATAAAATGATATATATTTTAAAGAATGTATATTTAATAAACGTGTCCTAACCGTGTCCGCGTCCTAAATTTTTAAGAAATGACGTGTCGCCGTGTCCGTGTCATATCGTATCCGTGTCTCGTATCCGTATCCGTGCTTCTTAGGTTAGGCCTTGTTAATGAGACATTTTTAAATGAGTAGGCAAAACTATTAATTTCATATTATTTTAATCTATTGTGTGGAATTGTCTCTCTACCATATTCTCTCTCTTCCCTTCTCTATCTTCAATCTCATTCTTCTTTCTCATCTTCCTATGACAGATCTCACTACTATCACTGCCAACATCTCTTCTTGCTCACTCTCTCCTGGTTCCACCGTCTCTTCTACAAGTTGGGTATTCGAGATCTACAATGATACCAGATTTGGGACTCATGCTACATCTCCATAGCCAATTTTTTTTAAGACTATCAAAAAGTTCCTGTCTGCTTCAAAAAGATAGAAAATGGAGGAAGGATATAGACTTTTCCGAGAAATTGGTCCATGCAGCCTCCCATCTTTCACACCTTTAGAGAGAGAAAGGGAGATGAAAGTTTGTATTCGACAACTTTTAGACATAAAGGAAATTTGTGTATTTCTACAACTTTCGGATCGAGAGATTGGGAGTAGAGATAGGGAAGCTTCTATTCTGCGATTCTTGGAGAGAGAGGGAGATGGAAGTAATTTTCTGTTTATGAACTTCCATTTAATTTTTTTGCCACTTTTTAGAGAGAAAGAGGGGGAAGTAATTTTATGCTTATTCAACTCCTTTTTTTCCTACAACTTTACTTTTTAGAGAAGGAAGAGGGAGATGGAAGAAATTTAATGGTTATGAACTTTTTTAGTTTTTCCACAGAAAGAGGGAAATGAAAGTAATTTTACATTTATGCAACTTCTTTAATTTTTCTGCAACTTTTAGAGAGAGAAAGGGGAGGTGAAAGTAATTTTTTGTTTATGCAACTATTTTTTAAAGAGAGGAAGATGACAAAGAAGAGAGGGGGAGTGAGAACCCTGGTGGCAATGATCTTCCTTAAAAACTGGATGAGAAAGAAAAACAAGAGAGAAGATGAAGAAGGAAAGAGAGAGAATGTCATACAATAGTTTAAAAAAATCTATAATAAATAGGGTTGAAAATTATGGTTAAAGTAGGAGCATTCTTGTAATTTTGTTTTATGATTTATCTCTTTCCTTCCTAGATATTTCAAGTTTTAAATAGGATAGAATATCCTTTCTTTTTCCGAAAAGGATTGTGCCTTGTAAATTATTGGTATTTTTGTATAGTTGATTTTTAATAAGAAATACTAAAAACCTCAAATAGTTTTTCAAGCTCATCGGAAAATGCCACCTTAGCAAAGTATAATCCTCAACTTAACTGTCACATCATCTTTTCGTCAGGTCAAGTGACCTTAGAGACCATTTAAAACTATTTTCCGAGCCTTAGAGACTAAAGGTGTCCCTTTTGAAACTTCAGGGACCAAAAGGGTCGTTTGTCCTAAATATTTTCACTAGAGATCGATCCAAGTAAGCAAAATTGAAAACTTGAGTAATGGACCTTTTCAAAGGTTGCTTCACCCATTCCAGTTTTATAAAGTTCGTGCACCATAGCTGTCAAGAAGATCTTACTATGCTTAGAACAACTCTTCATCACCTACACGAAGGAGAGCATGTGAACTTTAGCTGACAACTTAAAGATGAATATCAAGTGGGAATGAAATGCAACATGCAAAGGGCATTAAAGGCACGTAGCCAAATAAACAAAGAAAAATATAAAATAAATTAATAATTTATTGTTCATATTTGAAAATATCTTATTTAAAAGCCTGGAAATGATAAATTAATAAATAACACAAAATACCTAAATTGCCAATAAAAAGCGATATAATAAGTAAATCACAAAAGAAGAAAAGTAAACATTTAAAAAGATTAAAAGAAACAAACAAAAATATAGATCAATAACGTTGGAAATGAAAGTTCTTTTTGTTTAGGAGACTTGGTTTATATTGTGGGAACTTGGAGGTTGTTTCAAAATCTGGGTTGAAAAATGCTGCATTTTCAAGGAAATAGTATTCAAATTGCAATGTTTAGATTAGCATAAATTTGAAGATCTGAAATGAGAAGAGCAAATATTAATCCCAAACTTCTGTTTTCATCACAACTCAACCTCCTGTAACATCCGTACAATTCTCACCACAAGTGTTGCAAATAAACATCATCGTCTACTATACATAATTTCTCCAATACTATTTACCTACGCACCAAAAATTCATACTCTAGCAGAATACTTCTTTGATAGACTAGACTTAAGAAACTACATTAACTTACTTGAATATGAGGTGCTTGAAACATTTCTTGAATCGCTGCTTCCACCTCCGCTATTCCTACCCGTGTTTTTGCTGAAAAGTAAAAGTATGAGTTTAAATACCCAAAGACCAACTCCTAAATAAATCTCAAGAGAATTTTTTTTTTTTTTTGCAAATAAAATTTCAGATGGTGTCATTCTAAACTATGCTTGTTTCATCCTTACATGTAAGAATAATATCATCAACATAAACAATTAAAATAGCAATTTTACTATAATATCATCAACACAAACAATTAAAATAGCAATTTTACTATTTCCAGAGTGTTTAAGAAAATGGTAGGGTCTGCTTGACTTTGAAGGAATCCATAGCTTGTGATTGTTTTTCCAAAACGTTCAAACCAAGCTCTTGGAGAATGTTTGAGACCATATAAGGATTTCTTTCATCGGCAAACTTTATTATTTCCAAGTTCCATTTCAAATCCTGGTGGTAGGCTCATGAATACCTCTTCCTATAAATCACCATTGAGAAAAGCATTCTTAACATCTAGTTGATGAAGTAACCAATCTAAATTGAGACAAGAGAATTTTGAAAGAGTTGATTTTTGCAACTTGAGCAAAAATCTCCTGATAATCAATTCCATGGTTTGAGTGAATCCCTTCGCCACTAATTTGGCCTTGTACCTTTTAACAGAACTGCCAGCATTACACTTCACAGTAAACACTCATTTGCATCCCATCGTCTTCTTATCTTTTGGCAAGTTCATTATTTCCCAAGTACCACTTTGTGTTAGAACATTCATCTCCTTCATGACAGTTTCCAATTTGGATCATCTAGGGTTTCTTGTATATTCCTTGGAATAAATAATGTTGGTGTTGATATAATCAAATTTACAGTAACCTATCAGCTTAAGCTATTGGGTTAATTGGTGTTTAAACATGGTATTAGATCAGGAGGTCTTGTGTTTGAACCCTGGCGAAATCGTTTTCTCCCAATAAATTTGATTTGCACTTGTTGGGCCTTTCTAAGCCCACAAGTGAGGGGGGACTGTTTGATTTTCACTTGTTGGGCCTTTGTTCAAATTTTCAAGCCCACAAGTGAGATGTAACCTACCAGCTTAAGCTTTTGGTTAATTGGTGATTAACAAATAACTTGTCCATCTTAGAGGTAAAAGCTTTATAACTATAAGACAAATTTTCATCTGAGATGTAATTTTCAGTGAGATACTTAGTATAAGTTCGAGTACCTTTTCGAATAGCAATAGGAACATCAAAATCCGAAATAATAAGGTATTTTGAACATTTGAAAGATTAGAGATAAAAAAGGGATTACTAGACAATTCATCATTGAGAATAGGAGATGAATTTTCAACATAATTTTCCAGCATTTCAAACTAGGCCCGTATAGAATCAACTCTTTGGTCTTGGTTTCTTTGATTGATTGTCCTAGTATAAAACTTTAACTCAAAAATTTGACATGTAGAGTCATTTTGTAGTATTTTTGCCCCTTGAATAGAAGTTTCTATATTTGACATCAAAGGACTAGTGAAAGATAAGTCACGATGAATGACATAAGGAAGAGGTTCAGATATTTCACAAAAATTATCTTCTAAACCTGATTTCTCCCCTTGAAGAGAATTTTAGGTAAGATATGATTTTTTTTTTCTAAAAATGAAGCATTCATACTCACATAAAAAAAATTTGTCTGAGGATCATAACATAACATTTATACCCCTTCTGGTTTGAAGCATAACCAAAAAAATGCATTTTACAGCCCTATGATCAAGTTTTGATCGGAAAAAACTTGGTATGTGATGTATGTGGTGAAACCAAAAATTTGTATGGGTAAACTAGAATGTATGTGATAGTTGGAAAAATAACTTTGAGGCATCTTAGAGGTAAATTAGAATGTATGCGATGTATGTAAATTAGACTTTACCTTGTATTTATCAAATAAGTAGTTGTGAGTACAACTTTCATCCATAAATACTTAGGAATATGCATAGAAAATATTATGACACATGCAATTTCAGGTAAATGTCTATTTTTTCGATCAACAATTCCATTTTGTTGAGGGGTAACTCGACAAATGCAAAATACCTTTAGCCTTTAAAAAGTCACTCAAGTATTCATTGAAATATTCAGTTCCATTTTCAGAGTGTAAAATATTGATTTCAGTTTGAAATTGAGTTTCAATCATATTATAAAAATGTTTGAAAAGATTTCACCTTAGATTTTTTTGCATTAAATACACTCAAGATAGATGTCTATGGTCATCAATAAAAGTAACAAACCATTTTTTTATTACTATGAGACGTAATCTTGGAAGGACCTGAAAAATCACTATTAGTTAAGTAAAATGGTTTGGAGGCTTTGTAAGATTTTAGTAAATACATGGATCGACAACTTTTTGCAAAAACACAACTTTCACAATGAAAAAAAAATGAGCAATCAACATTTTTTTAATAAATTTGGAAATAAAGGTTTAAGATAGTGAAATTTGGATGTCGTAACCTACAATGCCAAAAACCCACTTACAACCAATAGACTTCTTTGGATTGAATTTAACTGCAAAAACCCACTTACTACCAATAGGCTTTTTTCCTACAGGGAGAGAAACTACATCTCAAGTACAATTGTCATCTAAGGAAGTCATCTTCTTGACTATTGCAGCACGCCAACAAGGACGAGATAAAACTCCATGAACAGTCTAACTATAAAATCATTTTCTCCCAATTAATATTCAAATGTCCAAGCCCACATCAGTACTAATAGGAAACAAAGCATTAAATTTTGCATACGTTGTTTTGCACCACTTAAAATAACTCATTAGAGATTTCTCACTTTGATTAGGTTGAAAGAGAGTCTTACACATATCGAACACTCTATTGATGTTCCCTTTTCATAGTAAAGAAATTTCAGGTATTCTAAAAGCTATTTGACAGATTCAAAATGATTAACTGTTGGTTATTTAGGGATGTTTTCCTTATTAAGCTCAATAGAATATTCGTGCTTAATGTAATATATTGATGGAAATTTATTTCCTTATGTACATGGGTATTTCTTCTATTTAAGAAACCCTAATCCCACTTAATGAATATAGAGAAAATATTATCACTTCATATTTTGCACATGGTATCAGAGCAAAACTCTAACTCTAATTGTTTATACTAAAATAAGAAACCCTAACCCGAGAAGTCACCGGGCAGCCGCCGTCACCGAACAAGTTGTTGCTGCCTCCGCCGAGCGTCGTCGTCCCTGTCTGGTTCTGGAAACCCTAATCGCGGAAATTCACTGCCACACCGTCCCCTTCCAGATCTATCTCGTGTCGACCACCTGCAAGCGCCGCCAACCTCTGTCGCCGCCACCAGTAAGGGTTGTACGAGTTCCCTTTTTTTTTCTCATCTACTCTTTTTGGTCGTCGTTTTTTGGGAATAGACTACTATTTTTTTTTACAAGGCAACAAACAATTTTTCATTGAAGTAATGAAACGAGACTAATGCTCAAAGTACAAACTCCAAAAGGAGACTAAAAGGAAAAACGAAAACAAAACAACCCCTCATCAATAACTCACAAAAAGCCCTCGAAAACAAAGGAGGGAACAATAAGTTTTTCAAGACCCAAAGAACCAAAGAATCCTGACTACCCAAAATTACAAACTGATAACGAGAATCCAATGATACTAATAAAGAGAACGCTCAAAATTGAAACCATCAAGGGGACAAAAACGAAACTGCACCACTCAAATCCCATAAAGAGTTGTAAAATCGAAACTGCACCACTCAAATCTCTACCAACCCACAAAACTAACCAATCCTCAGAACAACCAAAAGCCTCCACTCGAGCCCATCCGATATCTCTTAAACACCAGAATAATCTCATCACATGGCCAACCACAATCATGAATTAGAATTCTTGAACAAAAAACCAAATCCGCTGCATGGATCTCTTAAGGCTGAAAGTTTCGAATTCTCCCCCAACCCCCTTGCATTCCAGGAAAGAATTAACATTTTGAAGCCAAAGCCATATGCATTGCCATTACTGTCTTGAGTTGCAAACCGCTATCTTTTAATAACTTACTAAAACGTACTAATTCAGCTGGACACTCAGAGGTATCTCTAATAGCTTCCTCTTCCTCCTGAACCGAATGAGCTTCCAACTCAAAGAATTCCTGAAGGTTGATTGCAGGGAAGAAGCTTCCCCTCTTTTATGCTTCAAACTTCTCGCCAACCCCGAATCAGGGCTACTCAAAGCCATCACCGAGCCAGAAAACGAGGAACCCAAAACCGAGGAGGGGGAAAGAGAGTCTTGTTCTAAAGGAGAGGAGGGCTGGAACGAAGCTTTGACAAAAGCCACCTTCTTTGGCCCAAGATGACATTCCTCAACATCAATTAAAGGGGAACGTACAACAACACTGGAAGTTACCAGAGAGTCCACAACTCCACTGCCAGGAGGCAGAAAATTATTCTCAACCTGTTCCAAAAAGTCCGGAAAAATTTCATCTAAAGGCTCAGTCAAACTCAAACCATCTCTTCCACTCCTTCTTGTGTAATATTTTCCATAAAAAACGTCTCTAACTTCCTTAACACTGATTGGATCCACAGAAGAATAAAGAGTAGACTCCCCAATAGCCGAGTCGAAGCCTTGCAACGGATCAACTACCACATCTAGACACTTGAGCTCAACCCTTGCACACGGCTCAGAAACCGATGGCACAACGAGCCCTCTATTATCTTCCAAAGGCTCATCCATCAACCCTACACCCATTTCGTCAACAAAGACTTGCTAAAGTCTATACCCATTTTGGGAATAGACTACTAGTTTTATTTTTCTGTGTTTCCAGCTTAAGACTACTGTGTTTGGTAGTTGTTTCCAATTCGGTTCAAATCACCACCATTAGGCTTAATGGTAAAAATTTCCTTCGTTGGTTCCAAAGTGTGTGTGTATATTCGGGGACAAGGAAAGATTGGCTACCTCACAGGAGATAAAGTGTAACCCGCCCAAGACGACCCTTCATTTGGCGGATGGGATGCTGAAAATTCCATGGTAATGACATGGCTCGTTAATTCTATGGAAGAAAACATAAGTTGTAACTATATGTGTTACACTACCGCAAAGGAACTTTGAGAGAGCGTGACTGAAATGTATTCAGATTTGGGCAACAAGTCACAAGTGTTTGAACTAAATCTGAAATTAAGCGACATACGACAAATAGGTAACTCTGTTACTCAATACTTTCACTCTCTAAAAAGGATTTGGCAAGACTTGGACCTGTTTCACATCTATGAATGAAAGTCTACCGAGGATCAAAAGCACTACAGGAAAATTGTTGAAGATGGTCGTATTTACAAATTCTTAGTCGGCCTCAATGTTGAATTTGATGAGGTTAGAGGTTGAGTACTCAGTAAAACTAACCTGCCAACTATTAACGATGTATTTTCTGAAGTGCGCAAGGAGGAGAGTCGTCGGAATGTTATGATGGGAAAAAAACAGGTTGACTTGGTTGAAAATTCTGCTTTGGTAGTAGAAGCTACTGCACAAGGCTTTTGTTCAATCAAACAAAACCCATGAAAAGTCGTGTGTATGGTGTGAACACTGCAACAAACCCCGACACACTCGTGAGACGTGTTGGAAGCTACATGGAAAACCTGCAAATTGGAAAAGTACCCAGCAGGGTGAGAAGGCCATAAGTCAACATTCCTCAACTGCTAATGTTGTTGACTCCAATCCGTTCAGTAAGGAGCAAATCGATCAACTCCTGAAACTGCTGAAGACCATTTCATCATCCGGTAATCCTAGTGTTTCCTCGGCACAAACAGGTAACTGTCCTCAAGCCCTTTGCTCTCTAAATTCATCTCCTTGGATTATAGATTCAGGAGCCTCCGATCATATGACTAGTTTCTCTAATCTTTTTGAGTCATACTCTCCTATATATTGTAATGAAAAAATTCGAATGGCTGATAGTAGTTTCTCTTCTATTGTTGGAAAAGGAACTATCACCCTAACTTCACACATTACCTTACACTTTGTACTTCATGTTCCAAAACTTGCTTGTAACTTGTTATCTGTTAGCAAAATTTCTAAAGATGCTAACTGTCGTGTTACTTTTTTTGAAACCCACTGTATCTTTCAGGATCAGGAATCGAGGGAGACGATTGGACGTGCAAGGATGCTTTATGGTCTCTATTACTTTGATGAACCACCTTTTCAAGTCATAAAAAAGTTCAAGGCTTAAGTAGTGTTACTTCTTCTCCTGTTAGAGAAATTATTATGCTTTGGCATCGTAGACTAGGACATCCAAGTTTCTTTTATACCTTTTCAAAGGCATTGATTGCACTACCTTTTATTGCGAGAGTGGTATGTTTGCAAAACATCACTGTTCTACATATGTTCCCAGACCTTATAAGGCTTCTAAACCTTTTTATTTAATTCACTGTTTGGGGACCCTCAAAAGTTTTGACACTTGTGGAAAACGGTGGTTTGTTACCTTTATTGATGACCATACTCGTCTAACTTGGGTGTATCTGTTAACTAAAAAGTCAGTAGTAAAAAAGGTTTTTATTCGTTTTTACAATATGATTGAAAACCAATTTCAGACCAAAATTAGCATTTTGCACTCTGATAATGGTACTAAGTACTTCAATACTTGTTTAACTAACTTTTTCCAAGATAAAGGTATAGTGCATCAATCTACGTGTATAGATACTCCCCAACAAAATGGTATTGCGAAAAGAAAAAATAGACATTTGCTTGATGTTGCTCGTGCTCTTATGCTTTCCATGCATGTGCCTTCTTATTTATGGTGTGACGTTGTTCTTACTGCTACTTATCTAATTAATAGGATGCCCACAAAAATAATAGATTTTAAAACCCCCTTGATCATTTTAAAACCTTTTTCCCCGCCGTCCGGATATTCTCTGATTTATCAATCAAAGTTTTTGGTTGTACTATTTTTGTTAACATCTCTTTTTCTTCCAAGTCCAAACTTGATCCTAGGGTTGTCAAATGTATCTTCTTAGGTTATGTCCCGCACAAGAAGACCTATAAATGTTTTGATTCCTTGTCTAAGAAATACTTTGAAAGTATGGTCGTGTCTTTTTTGGAAAATCAATCATTTTTCACCAAACCTTCTCTTCAGGGGGAGATCTCTAACTTAGAAGATAATTTTTGGGACACTTCTCCTCTGCCTAATATCATTTATCCTGAGGGTACTACTTCTAGTCTTGTGCCAGGCAAAGAGAATACTCCTTCAGGGGGAGAAACACTACAAAGTGATCGAAATTCTGAACTTCAGGTGAGCAAAATAATGAATATATTTTTCTATATTTTTTTATGAGAAGAGGAAAGGATTCTAAAGGGACAACCCATTTACAGAAATGGAATTTACAATTAAGGAAATAAAATACCAGCAGCATACAATAATGATATTGCAATATACAATAAAAATATTATTTAGCTACAAAAGGAAATAACTAAACCAACACTCCCCCTCAAGCTGGTTTGAAGATATCTTTCATTGTCAACTTGTCGATCATCTTGTCAAACTCTGATTTTGGGAGTCCTTTTGTTAATACATCAGCAATTTGCTCGGTCGTAGGCAGATAAAGAATGCATATTGTTGAGGATCCCACATTAGAAAAGTTGAGAGAAACCTCACAATATATGAGATATATAGGTTACCCCACTCATTGCCAATTGGTTTTGAGATGTAACCTCATATAATCTAATATGGTATCAGAGCAGGTGGTCCAGAAGTTCCTGTGTTCAAACCTCTGCAAAGTCAGTTTCCTCCCCATTTAATATTGATTCCACTTGTTTGGCTTTTCATCAAATTTCCAAGCCCACAAGTGAGGGGGAGTGTTAGACTATGTTGATATAATTAAATTTACCCCAAACTCTCAGCTTAAGCTTTTAGTTTGATTGGTGATTTAAGAAATACAACTCAAAGGCACTCAATATTCAAGACAAGATGCACCGCGAAAAGAAGGTGTGTGATGTAATAATAGATAGTAGGAGTTGTGAAAATGTTGTGTCCAAAGTATTAGTAAAGGCTCTTGGATTAAACATAGAACCTCATCCTAACCCTCATAAAATAGGATGGATCAAGAAAGGAAATGAGGTAGCCATTACCAACATTTGCACTATTCCATTATCCATTGGAAAGCATTACAAAGACCAAATCACTTGTGAGGCTATCGACATGGATGCTTGTCACATCTAGCTTGGAAGACCTTGGCAATTTGATCTTTCGGCCACCCACAAAGAGAGAGAAAACACATACGAATTTACTTGGCTTGGAAAGAAGTTAGTTTTACTACCTAGCAAACCAGAGGTAAATTTAACGGGAACATCTTCTAAACTCTTTTCTATTATTCTTTCAAATGAGTTTTTAGGTGAACATAACAAAAACTTAGTTGCACTTGTTATTAAGGGTCTTAACGAGGATGTTCTAGACACCAAAACTCCACAAGTCATTACTAATTTACTGCATGATTTCAAAGACATATCCTAAAGAATTACCTAGTGAACTTCCACCTTTGAAAGATATACAACATCATATAGATTTAGTTCCTAGTGCATCTTTACCAAACTTACCACATTATAGAATGAGTCCAATTGAATATAAAATTTTGCATGATCAAGTTGATGACCTCTTGAAAAAAGGATTAATACGTCATAGTATGAGTCCTTGTGTGGTTCCTTCCCTACTTAATCTAAAAAAGATGGAACTTGGAGGATGTGTATTGATAGTCGTGCGATATATAAAATTACAATTAGATATAGGTTCCCAATTTCTAAATTACCCGACCTTCTAATATAATTAACCACCTTTGAAATTAAAGCCCATTAGCCCAATAGCTAAGCTTATATATAAAGGCTAAGGCTTCCCCTTTTGTAACACCCTTTTTTTTTAGATTAATAAAATAATGCCTAACGCTTTTGGCTCCACCAAAGTGTAACAACAACGCCCAGAAAAAGTGAATTCTCTGTCTAATAGAAAAAACTCCACGGGGGGGATTTAATTAAGGAGGAGCAACCTCGAAGGAGCCAAGAATTACTCACAGCAGCCGACATTCGATAATGCTAGTAAGACTAAAGAAGAGGGAGGAAGCAAGAACATACCGAGTATAGGGTTGGAGACTATTGTTAAGAAAAATAATAACAGTTTCTACAATAGGCCTACTTTATGTTTTCGATGTGGTCAGCAAGGTCATTTGTCAAATGCATGTCCACAAAGGAAGGTTGTGGCCATTATTGAAAACGAAGTTGAGTGTCAGTCCGAGAATGAAGATCCAGAAGAAGGGGCACAACACTCGATAATGAAAAGAGAACTCAGCAATAATAGTTCAGGCAGCAGTCTGAAAATTTTATAGGGATCCATCTTTTTCATTATTTTTCTTTTATCTCTTTTTTCTTCTTTTACCCATTTCCTTAGAATGTTACTTTTCAAATTCAGTTTCATAATCAGCTATGCGACCGTAAAAGTTTCCTTCTAAACTAGGGATGGAGAGCAAAGACTAAGTAGCTTCTATGACAGTATCGTTGAAGATGAAAAAATGAAACTCTACACACGATAAAAGTATTTAGGTAGCTCCCACTTCCTGTAAGTACACTGTCGGTTTCTTTCTCATCACATGGAAAGGAGCGAAATTTTGGGAATAGTAGCCAAGATCTAAGGCTGCCCTAAATGCATCAAAAAAAAATTGCTTCCATGTAATTGCTAGGAAGCAATGGAAAGACAACCTAAAAGCAACAAAATATCTGGTAGCTTAAATTAGGCTTCCAATTTTTAATGGGCACGACATTTGTGTCCTTTTGATGTTGCTGTTTTTTACTTTCTTTCACTCTTTTCGGAATTTGTATCTTTGAGCATTAGTCTCTTTTCATTACCCAATGAAAAGTTTCGTTTCTTGTTAAAAAAAAGGACACAACATTTGTACTAAAAAAATCTTGTGATACCAAACTAAGCTACATAAAAATTTATACCATTAGTATCAGTGTTGGGCGTCAAACTCGTCTTCTTTATACCATAATCCATAATTTCAGCTGCACGCCTACATATCTCCAAGGAACGACGTGCGTCTCCTGAAATAGCAGCTACCTGAAATGATTTATACCATATGATGATCAAGTAAATAACACTCCAGATTAGAAGTATAATATATATTATGCTCAAACAATGCAAATGTGATGCCAATTATTTTAATTATATGGTACATGTTAGACTAGAGTTCTTTTTTTTTGGGGAGAAAAGTTAGTATAATTGTATTTTGTAAATATATTAATAGATTGTCATTTATTGTATTTTTACTTTCTCCTACTTAGTTAACCTTGTGTGTGTATATATATATCGAGTGAATGGAATAAAAAGACAGATTTTCTTAAACCTTTCGCATGAACATAGTATCAAAATTAGGGTTCTTTTTTGTTGTCCTTAAGAATTTGGGACCCTTGGGGTCTGAGATTTGGAACAACTATGAGAGGTTTAAGTCCATTATTGTGAGATTTGTTCATCACCACTACCGTCAAAACTTCCACCACCATCATCACCGTCAGAATCTGCCATTGTTGTCGCCGAAATACGCTGCCACCGAGGTATGTCGCCGATGTAATTTCTTGTCACCACCCAGCCCATTCAAAAGCCCACTCGCCGATCTGCCAATACAGAACTCCTAGCGCGTGAGCCACACGTGTCGTATGAAGCTTCTGCACAACTCTCATGTGTCGCCGTGTGTCGTCAGCAGCCGCTTCGACTTCCGTGGGTCAGGTCCCCATGATCTCCTCTCTTGAAGTGTTTGGAGTCATACCTTATTTGGAAACTTTGGGTTTGTTGTGATTCTAATTTAAAACCCTAGTTGACTGTTTTTTTTTTAAGTTATGGCCAAAAAGAAAGCTATAGTGATGTCGGAGATGATTCCTATCGTGTCAAAAATTACAAAACATAAGCTTAATGGGTCTAACTTTATACATGGCGAACTAACATTTGTCACTACCTTTGGAGTCTTGATATGGATGATCATGTCAACGACAAATCACCACCGACTGATGATACTAGGAAGAATTATACAAAGGAACTAATGGGGGTTTATGGGTACGAGTAGTATGGTATTAGTAAGGACATAAAGGTAATTAGTTAGGAACTAAGAAGCCCGTACACTTCATATTTGGAGGCAGAGTTACAAAGAAATTCGAGAGAGTATGGTACAGAGGAAGGACAATACTGCAAAAACAAAGATGAAAAAAGTAGAAGCAATGAAATAAAAGTATTATTTTGAAGGGGAAGAGGTGAAGCAACCAAAGGAAAGAGATTGTCCAAGTGGAAGCAAATTAGGGTTGAAGAAGACAAAAAATCGAAGGCCAAAAGCTGCCAAATGCTCGATAAGGATTAGAAACACATACAAGCACAATAAGGACGAGCATACCTTGGAAATCAAGATGAAGCATTCCCAAACCCAAGGAGGAAATCCATGAAGAAAAAAGCCAAAAAAGGTACGAAAAAAAGTAGGACTCAGCTGAAGAAGCGAATTAAGGCACACATAAAAGAAAAAGAAATTCGAAAACATGGCTACTAGGGGAAAAAACAATGAAGATGATATGGGGAGGTCGACCAATAGTTTGTCGGTACTCGAAAACCTTGAACAAAGGGGCATGGAAGCAATTCAAGATGACAAAGGAGAAAATTCTTGGGAGAGATGGTCGGTGATTACTGCTTCTATGGTGGGAGATGAAAAATAGGAGACGTCGGCAAAAGAATAAAGAAGAGACAGCAGATGATAGGGAGGGTGATGTATTTGGATTAATGTTCTGTCTATTTTAATCATTTTAGTAACTCTTATAACGGGTTGTTTTAGGTTACTTGTTTAACCGGCTGCTACTTGTTGTTTAACCAGTTTGATGGGTTATTTAGTTAGTTAAATGTAACAAGCTGCACAAATACAGCAAGTTGTATTCTCATTTGGTTAATGAATAAGATTTTCTCTTTTCAGTTACATCAAATTGGTATCAAAGCTTCAAGATTTAGGGAGCACCAATGACAGGAAGAATGTTGGCGATCTCAGGATATTCATCTTCTACCGGACAAGAGGCAGAGCAACATACCATCCTCTCACCAAACTCCACAACCAGATGCTTGTTGTCGGTTGAAACGGTCGTAGAAAATATCCAACAGAACATGGGTGAGATCCAACATTTAGTTGAAAGTATGGCTCGAATATTGGATCAGTTAGTGATCAACCAAAACCCCACAGACAATCAAAGGAATGCAGGTGGCATTAACCAAGAAAGACAGAATCTACCTCAGCAAAGATATCCCAATCGAAGAAATTATCAAGATAGGCAAATCAATAACCAAGACAGAATTCAAGACCACATTCCTCAAAGAAGAAATTATCAAGAATTCGAATCATCAATGAGGAAGAAGAATTTGAAGTTAGAGAAGAGGAAAGAAGATATTTAGGCAACCAGAAAGTACATGGAGATGCAAATTATTATAGAATCAAGATCGAACTTCCAAGTTTCAATGGAAAGCAAGACATTGAAGCCTTTCTTGATTGGATCAAGAATGTCGAAAATTTCTTCAGTTTTACAAATACTCCAACCAACAAAAAAGTAAAATTAGTAGTGTTGAAACTAAAAGGGGGAGGATCAGAATGGTGGGAACAAATTAAAGTTAATAGGAGAAGATTCGAAAAAGGTCCTATACGAACTTGGGAAACGATGAAACGTTTACTAAAGGAAAGATTTCTACCAGCCAATTATGAGCAAATGTTGTATAACCAATATCAGAATTGCATGCAATGTAGTAGAACCATTGACGCCTATCCAGGAGAATTCCATTGCTTGTGAGCTCAAACATTTGCAGAAAGTGAGAATCACCTTATAGCTCGATTCGTTGGGGGGCTTCGATCAGACATTAAAGAAAAGGTCGAACTACAACCAGTCAGCCTTCTTTCTGATGCAATACCGCTGGCAGAGACTGGAAATGAATAGCAGTCAATACCAAAGAAATTCATGGGATACTTCAAAGAAAACAGAAACATCCTCTTCAAGAACTATTACGTGTAGTGCACAAGGAGTAAATTTGAAACCAAAGGAGATGGAACAACAAATAGATAAAGATCCAAAATCTCAAGAAGTCCCGAGGAAAAAGATGAATAGTGTGTATAATAGACTTAACTTGGGAAAATGCTTCAGATGTTGTAAAATTGACATATTTCTAATGAATGCCCACAAAGTAAAGTTGTGGCATTGTTAGAAGAAGAAGAACCCGAGGAAGAAGAGGAAGAAACGGAAGAGGACACCACTTTCCTGTGTTTTACAGAGGATCTTGCTCACACCGAAGAAAGAAATTCATTTGCAGCACCATTCCCTTTTCAAGACGCGATGTACTAGGAATGGTAGCAGTGAGAACATTGTATCAAAGAAACTACTCACCACTTTGAACCTTAAAACTACGACCCATCCAAACCCATACAAAGTGAGTTGAATAAAAAAGGGAGGAGAAGCACACATCTCAGAAATCTAGACAGTGACTATATCAATGGGAAATTTTAATAAAGATCACATAGTTTGTGATGTTCTTGCGATAAATGTTTGCCACATACTCCCTGGGCGCCCTTGGCAATGTGACATGACATGCAAACAACACATAAAGGAAGAGACAATACATATGAATTTATGTGGATGGGCAAGAAGGTTGTCTTAGTCCCCCTTCCGAGAATAAATGACAAACCAGGGGGACAAATAAGCAACAAAAGAGGACAGCACTTCATAATACTTAGGGTAAACGTTTTCTTTCAGAAAAAGAAGACTTATTATTGGGATTAGTAGTTTTTGGACGAGCATCAACATGAAATCAAGGATTTTCCAGCTGAAATAAAGGAAGTTTTGAAAAACATCCCGAATCTTATTCAAAAGTCATCACAACTACCTCCTATAAGGGATATAAAACATCAAACAGTCCTTATTCCAGGGTCTGCAATACCTAATTTGCCACACTACAAAATGAGTCCAAAAGAATACGAAATTCTGCATGAACACATCCAAGATTTGTTACAAAAGGGAAACATACAACAAAGCATTACCCCGTGTGCAGTCCCTGTTCTATTAATTCCAAAAAAGGATGGAACTTGGAGGATGTGTGGACAGTAGGTCTATAAACAAAATCACCGTCAAATATCAATTTCCTATTCCATGGTTAACAGATGTATTAGACGAATTGGGTGGTGCAACAATTTTTTCAAAGGTAGATCTTCGAAGTGATTATTATCAAATAAGAATTAGACCGAGTGATGAATAGAAAACAACATTCAAAACGAACGAAAGACTCTTTGAGTGGTTGGTAATGCCTTTCAGATTGTCAAACGCACCAAGCACTTTCAGGAGATTAATGAATCAGGATAACCTTTTCAAATTCCTAGTTGTTTACTTTGACGACATCTTAGTTAATATCAAAACTTATGCGCAACATTTAGAGCATTTAACTAATTTGTTCAAAGTATTGATAACAAACCAGTTATATATTAATCCCAAGAAATGTTTATTCATTGTCCATGAAATATCATTCCTAGGATTTTTAATTGGAAACTAGGATGCTTTTTCATTGGCTACCTAACTCGAGGACGAGTTATTTTGGGTGGGGTGGATTATGATGTATTCTGATTAATGTTTTTTTTATTTTAATCTCCTAGGTAACTCTTAGTAACCAGTTGTTTTAGGTTACTTGTTCTTTAACCGGCTGTTACTTGTTGTTTAACAAGTTTGGTGGGTTATTTGGTTATTTCCATGTAACAAACTATATAAATACAGCAAGTTGTATTCTCATTTGGTTAATGAATAAAATTTTCTCTTTTGAGTTACATCAGAGGGTGCCAATCTCAAAGGAAGAAGTCAAATCATTGATAGAGGAGATTACTGTCCGTTACGATGCAAGGGTCGTAAAGAGATGATGGAGGAATCGAAGGTGGGTGGACATGGGTTAAAAAAGAAATAGATGATCATCAAAAAGGGTCACTGTCAATGATGGTTTGAGATGATTTCTTGCAGATGAGAAGATGGGAATGCCTTTTTCGTGAAGAGGAAGACAAAAGAACCCGTAATCACGTGATGTCAGAAAGTGGGGCCATTGATTTGGAAAAAGTCCAGCAGTAACAGTGGGTTGGATATTGGGCTGTTACTTAAATTTGTCAAGGCCCATTTAATTTTAAATGGAGCCAAGGAGAAGAAAAATATGCAACTTGAGTTTATGGGGTTTGGGGATGAGTTGTCTTCTATTTTAAACCCATATTCAAACCCAACTTGGCATTCCTATACCCCATCGAACACCACTACGCGCAGCTGCCCAACATCGGCTGACACAAACACACCAACACACCTATCCAGCTAGGCTTTATATTTTGCAAGGCTTAAAGAAAATAAAAATAATAAGAAATTGCTCCGTAGGTAATTCTGGTTCTTGTTTTCTTTTCCCACACCTTGAGGACAAGGTGTGTTTTTGGGGCAGGTAATGATAGAATTGCTTATAAGGGTATATTAGTAAATAGTATGGACTTGGATGAGTTTCTAGTTTGATCCCAAGTGTTGTTATCAACTTTTTTGAGACAATGTTTTCACTACTCCCACTATCGATGATGACTTGGCAAACTTTACCATTAATAGTACATCTTGTGCGGAATAGTGAGTGTCGTTGAGGATGTTGTTCCTTTTTTGGTGTAAGAAGAATTCTTGGTAGTACACAAGATAATTAATCACCTTCATCCGGTTGAGTGTAATTAATATTCTCCTCATTTTCTGACACTTCTCTTTGGGACTCTTCATCTTCGAAATCTCTAATTGCAAAGGTTCGACATTGAGGGCACTCATGGGACAAATGTCCTCGTTGACCACACCTGAAACATTTACCCAAAGAATGACAATTATATGGGTTGGCATTTCTTTTGATTGTATGATTCTCCAAACCTTTAATATTCGAGTTGGTTCTGTCTTGTTGCTCCTCTTTTTTTGTCTGATGGTTCTAATTTGATGAGTTTCCTTGGACCGAAGTTTTTGTTGCTTCATAATTTCCCCTTCGTTGAGTTTGTTGTTGTTTGTCCCAAGAACCTCTCCTCTGGTAAGTCTTTATTGGTTTGGATTCTTCATTTTGTTCGATTTTTGTAGCCAATGTAATGGTGTCTGCCAGATAAACAAGAGGGTGCAAATTAATCACTTCTTTAATATCTTCTCTCAGACCATTTATGAATCTTGAAATCTGTTGTTCGGTTTCAGGAAGATTGTTTCTTGCTCCTAACCGATGGAATTCTTCTGTATAATCTAGTATAGAACGCCCTCCTTGCCGACAATGTTGGTATCTATAAAGCACTGACACTTGTCAAATGACCAAGTGTTGGTATCAGACACCGACACGCTGCCGACACGTGGTTTTGCGTGTCCTTTTTTTTGTTATTTTTTCATTTTCTGACACGGTGGGGACACGCTTGGACACGACAAGGGACACGACTGGGACACTTATGTTACAATTTTCTAAGTTTCAAGTCTTTGAAGCCCATTTTTTAAAACCCAATACCGAGCAATTAAACCAAGCCCACTGCACATAAACCTCAAAACATTAGGGTTTCTTTTCTTTCTATCATCTCCCAAATCTTCAATTCATGATTGCATCCATGAAAAAACAAACCTCCACCTTGTAGTTTTTTGTGTAAGACTTATGGGATATTGGATAATGTTGATGTTTTTTTGTTAATTGTTATCTTTTTAATGAATTGTATGGATGTTCTTTGTTAATGGTTATCTTTTTAATGAATTGTATGGATGTTCTTTTGATGTTTAAAGGTAGAAATTACATTAAAAGTATTAAATATTCATGATATGTCAAAATATGGACACATATATTTATTAAAAAAATAAAATCAAATAACGTGTCCCAACGTGTCGTGTCCTACTTTTTTGGAAATCAACGTGTCGTCGTGTCGTATCCGTGTCGCGTGTCTGTGTATGTATATGTGCTTCTTAGGTTGGTATTGATCGTAAAGCATTTGTTGATAATTGATAGGGAGAAAACGTTTTTTCATTAACCACAGCATCTTTGGTCATTTCTTGATGGTTTCTTTGTCATAGTACCTTCGGTTATTTTGTAATTGGTCCCACCAAGTCGATGCCCCACTTTGAAGCTTGAAAGTTACAAGTTTTACTTTTTTATCTTCTTGGGTGTTCGTATACTCAAAGAAGCTTTCAACTTTTTTTTACCCAATCCAAGAAGGCTTCAACATCCATCCTTCCATTGAAACTAGGTAGATCTATATTCATCCTGAAATCTTGAATTTCATGGTTGAACCGTGGCCCACCTTCTGAGCATTCCAGCTTCAAAATCTTGATTTCTCAAGTTGTCAAATTCATCATCTCCCGAGGATTCAGAATCTTGGTTCATAAATCCTGGTATTCTCATTTCAAGACTTCTTCTTGGCAGTCGAATTTCCTCTCTTCCTGGATGAATTTGATTAGGTTCTTGGTTTTCTTGAACTTGTCTATTTGTTCCAAGATTTGTTGGGTTTTCTCGAGTCTAAATAGGTATGTTTGTTAGGTTTAGATGTTGAATAAATTTCCCCATCATTTGCTTTAGTTCTCGTACTTCATGCCTAATTTCTTCCACTGCGGATTCCACGGCAGTGAGTCTTCTTTCTGCTTTTTATTGAATTGATGAGGAGGCTTGCGCCGGCATGAATGAAAGATGAAAAGAGAGGTTGAGTTGTCGAAAAGTCCAAAAAGTTTTTTCCATGGCTTGGACCGCACGTGCTCTGATACCACTTGATGTATCAACAATGCTCCAAGAAATCAAACAAACTTTATTATTTTTTGCTCAAAGATAGGTGAGCCAACCTTTTTGTACACGAGGGAAGCCAAACTTGGCTTAAGACTTAGTAAAGCCTAGGAAACCGATTAAATGAAACGTAAAAATAATAACTCCATGGTTAAAACAGTAACCTTTAACTAATCTAAGATTCTAAAGAAAATACAAAATCCCTGGCTATAATAAGCCTACATCAATATATATATATATATATAATAAACCATAATTTTAAACTTTTATCTTTTTATTTTTCTCAGAAAATTAAAAAGTTCTCTCAAACAGAAATCTCTTATTAAAAATAAACAATTTGTTTGTGAATTAGCCTAGATACATCAGTCATCAACTTCTTATTGAATTAGGATTAGGTATCACAACATCAGCTAAATTATGATGTGATAATATAGCATTTAATTCGGTATTTCATGAGTGAACTAAACACATTGAGGTTGATCGTCATTTTGTACATGAGACGATACAACAAGATTTGATGTCGATAAGACATGTGAAGACTGGAGAGCAATTAGGAGATATCTTCACCAACATTGAATGGAACACGAATAAATTACCTCTTTAACAAGTTAGGCATGACAAATATATATGCTCCAATTTGAGGAGGAGAGTGTTAGAGTTCTTATATTAGTATAATTTCATTTTGTAAATATATTAATTAGGTTGTCATTTATTGTCTTTTTACTCTCTCCTACTTAGGTTAACCTTATATCTCTTTTTTTACTCTACTTGTATATATATCTCATGGGTGAATAGAATAAGACAGACTAGTTCTCTCAAACTTTTAACATTAAAAGTATATAAATCATTTTATTTATTACTTAAAATAAACATATAAAATATTGATTTAAAAACATACTACCTTTCTCGATGCAAATTCAATAGCTTGTTTTTCAAATGCATCAATTCCTTCAAGGCGGCTTGAAATGATTTCTTGAAGTTGCTGATAGTTATAGGGGCCAAAACAAAGCCTTTCAATACCCATTCGGCTTGAAATTCGAGGAAGCAACTTTTCAGGAAGGTCCATGGTGTTCGCAATTCCTGAATTAATTTCCATCAGAGAAAGGTTACAGAACGCACTACTATCATTCAATCATCATTGTCCCCTAAAAGGTTTAATAAAGCACTAGTGCATGTTCCCAAGGGACTGTTTGGAGGGTAGATAGATCCTGGATGAAGTTCTTACAGCTTTATGATAACATACTCATATAACAATAATCTAAACGTGTCATCTAAACTAAAGAATATTGAAAGGATATCTTATCAATCTAGATGGTCTCCATTTCCAAAGCCAAGGGTTAGACCAGTTGGTCATCCTTGAATGCTTGAGAGCTTTTTTAAAGAAAGAAACGGAAAAGAAAGTGACATTAGGAAGAAGAGGAGGAACTAGAGAGCAGCATGAATGAGTACCTATCACAATCAACTTTGCTTGTGGCTTTGTAGGCCAATCAAGAATGTTGTATAGAACCTGTTAGAATTATATAAGAAAAGAAAAAGAGAGAGATTAGGAATCAAGTAGGTACTATGTTAAACAAGCATCATTAAATAACAATTAGAGATTAGGAATGGAGTAGCTTTTCTACTCAACTAGCATCAGAAAGTGGAACACTTACTGACTGATTTCTTGTTACAAGAAGATCAAGTTCATCAATGAGCAGAATACAAGGTCGGTCATCCTCTTTGCAATTCTTTACATCTGAAAAGCGTTTGGTCAACAACTGAAGAGCCTTTTTCCAATTAACCCTGTGCCCAGTTAATGCTTCGTATATAACCTGAAAGAATATAGAGTGATAAGGAAGTGAGCTATCAAGAAGATCCCGAGGATAGTCTAGAAGATGGAAATCTAGCTCAATCAACTCAATCAAAGCTCATTCTCAAAATCAATGGAAATTAGCTCCAATTCAACCCAATCATGAGGCAATCATTATGCCACAAGGTCCAATGACAAGAGCTAGAGCTAAGAGACTTCAAGAAGCATTGAATCTCCATCTTCGAGCTAAGGTGTCAATACATAGTGAAGAGTTGCAACCTTTCAAGCTTGATAAGGCACCTTTTCATCCAAGAGTCATAATGAATATAATAATCCAGATTCATTCACATTTTTAATACACTATTTACCTATTTAATTCATGTATTCACATTTAATAGGTTCATGTATGGAGTTGAAAGGTTGGGAGTTGAATTTGGACTAATAGGTGAAGGGATGTGTCCTTTCAAAATGACTTTTTAATTAGTATAAATAGAGTTGTATTTTGTCATTTGTAGGACATGATTTGGTGAATGAAAATTGTTCTCTCAAAGATTGAGACCTTTTTAGCTTTTCTTGTGATAAAAAGCAATCGAGTCATTCAATCCAACTTTGATCAAGTTAGATTGTGGAATAACTCAATCTAGAACAAGATGCCTCAATCTTGCTTCTAGATCTTCGATCTAAGAGGTAATCGATATCTTTTTTTTTTTGACAAGGCAACAAAAAATCTAAGAGGTAATCAATTTCTAGTCTTATCTCTTGGCATATCCAAAGTTTGTATAAGGAGGTGTTAATCTCTTAATTTAGGGGTTCTTGCTTAATCAAAGCTTTGGATCTTTGGGTCGAGAATTAGCGTTGCCTTATCATCATAAACCATAATTAAGGTTGCAATCAAGCCAAGTCAACACCGTCATTACCCTGTATATATTTTCTGGCGATGCCAGCTTTAGACCGTTAACCTCCACAAAGCAATGAGGCCTTATATTTCCTGTATCAACTTTAGCCCGCAAGTTCCTCATCACCGACAGCACACTCATTGTCTAGATTCAAGGAAAAGATAGCACGTGTCATAATACTTTTCTAAAGAGAGGAGGAAAAGGCAAGTCTAGCTTAGATATCAAAAGTACCACTAGTAAATAATCCAAGGAACATTACAGGTATGAATCAATAATCAGTTGCTGACTAAAGAAAGTAGGATGCTACCTTGCCTGTTCCTGGAACACCATGGATGTACAAGCATCGCCCCAAACATTGATCATCACATATGGCACTTTCTATAAATGCAGTTATCTCCTCAATTTCTCTAGATTTACAGATATGTTTTGTCAAAGGAAAGATAAATTGCCCATGAAGAAGAAGATTTATCAAGTTTCTACTCACTTATGCCTACAAGGTAAAGACTTGGGTAATGACGACAACATGAGGGTTGCCTTTGCTCTTTCCAATTCAGTCTGTTTGTGGCATCTTATATGCTTTGGGATCTTCTTTGCTCCTATCTTTTGTAGTCCACAAAATCGTCCTTTCCTTGAATTCTGCTCATGCATCATAGCACTCAACAGGGGCAGTTTGCATGATCAAAGCCAAAATATATATGCAATAAAAAAAGAGGATTCATACCGCAGCCAATTCATGGGTTGAGCTTGAGCAGATTGGAGATTGTAAAAGTTGTGTTCTCTCTTCTTCATATTCCACATCCCCATCTGAATCAGAGTCTGCATTCTGGTCCAACTTCCAGTCTTGGTCACTATCAACTGCCTCACTATCCTACAAATTTAGAACATACAAATAAATTTAAAATATTATAACATTCAACATCCCAATACTAATTCCACTTTCTGAAGGCTTACCTCTTCGTTATCAATTTCAGCTAACCGCTTGAAACTATGCCAACGAACGTCGTATTCATACTCGCATAAAAATATATCATCCCCTTCCTTGGCATTATAATAGCCTTTTGGATTCATGACTTGACACAGTCTAAGAAGAGATTCCATCTGCAATAATATGTATAGAAACTTTGACAATGATTGAAAGTACCTGTTACAAACAGCAAAGTGATAAGACAAGGACCGACACCCCCCCCCCCCCAATTCTCTCTTCTCTCTCCTCTTTCATCCTGAACCCTAACGCCTCCTCTTTCGTCCTGAACCCTAACGTCTCTGCTTCTTCCTCCCTGTCCTCGTCCTCGTCTATCGATGTCTCTTCTCGCCGCTAACCCTTTCTCTAGTTTCGAACGGGCTTCTTAGTTTCGCAGCTCTGTGGCTTGATAATTTTTGCGTTTCGGTGTGCTGGTTTCAAGAGCTTGCCATTCTGACGATCTCCATGAAGACTCTTAGTTGCTGCATCGGCAGTAGAGACTTTTGAATCTAGGCTAAAGGGGATAGAGTTTTCCTTCAGGACGTTTGGGCTTCCTTGACGATTGAATTATCTGTTGACCATGTTCGTTGGTTTAGGGATTCTTTCAATAGCCTGACTAAGGATGTTTCCGCGTACTTCACCCGAAGGAAGTTTAAAGACGATCAGGCTACTTTGGGGTTGTTTAAGATTAAAAAAAATGTTAGCTGGGTGGCGGAAGGTGTTGTGTGGCCACCCTCGGGAGGAAGGTGTTTGTTCATGGTTCCCTTGGGAAGAAATAGCATCGGGTGGACAGTCTTCAGGGATCTATTGTCGGACTTTCTTAAGCATCTTAATGATCCTATTCTACGGAGCCAGCCGAAGGAGGTGGCTTTGAATCCGAATGTTCCGATACATTATGGGGTGGCTAATAGGTTTCCCTGGAATAGATCTAAGATTTCAACCTCGAGGGGTTTTTGGGTTCGTAAGGAGTCTGAAGTCGTAGATGTAGATTTTGCGAATTGTTGGGTAGTCACGCGGCTTTTTGCTCATATTCAATGGGGAAAGATTAAGGAGGTGTTGCAGTCTCATTTTTGAAGCCTTCTGCAAATCAATCCTTTCGACAGTGATAAGGTTATCCTTTTATTCACTGATAAATCAGATTCAGTCTTGGTTGAAACTGTGGAACATAGCGGTGGTAGATGGAGAGTGATTGGAAACCTTCACTTATTGCTAGAGCGGTGGGATGATCGATTACATGGTTTACCTTTGGTGGTGAAGGGTTATCGAGGATGGATAGGGCTAAAAATTTTCCGTTAAGAAGGTGGAAAAGAGAGGTATTCGAAGCAGTGGGACGACACTTTGGGGGCCTGCTGGAAATTTCCTCAGATAATTTGAATTTTATTGATTTATCCATGGAAAAACTCAAGGTTGTGCTGAATATTTGTGGCTTTTGCCCGGCCAACATACCAGTAAGGGATCCAGTATTTGGTAGGTTTTGGCTCAATTTTGAATTCTTGGAAGATTTGAAGGTGCCTGCTAAACTGATGGAAGACTTGCTTCTGAAGGATGTTGATAATCTGATTGATCTAGACAGGATTGGCCAAGTATGGGAAGATGAATCCGCTTAGTGTGATAGAGGGGTTTGTAGGCAGCCATTCAGATGGAATTGTTGGTATTTCGGGGGATATATCGTCTGGAGGGGAGGATTTTCTTCAGGGTATCGGTAATAATAGCCCTATGATAGAAATTTCCAATGATCAGGAAGTTTTAATTAATCATACATTGAACTTAGATGAGTCTTTAATAGATTCTCGTATTGGCAACGGTTTGCAGGAGTTGTATCCTTCGAAGGGTCAGGAAGTTTTAATGAATCATTCATTGAATTCGGTTGAGGTTTTAATGGGTCCCTTTATTGGTAACAGTCAAGAGGGTGTTTGTGAATCGGTTGAAGGTGAAGGGTCGGTTGTGGGAAAACAAACGTCGGATTTGGCTGAAGACGAAGAGATGTTGTTCCTTTCCAATGAACCTGAGACTGTAAAGGAGATAAAAGATACATTTTGTGGAAAATATTATGCTAGGAGGAGTGTAAGGGACTCCATTGCTGGCTCTGGATTCCAAAAGACGGAAGCCTACCCTGATTTTCTGGAAAATGTGGATGTTTTGTTGCTGGATTCTAAGGCAAGCTTGCAGATTTCTCAGGATATTCCTAAGCAGACACCTAAAGGGGCTTTTGTTATGGTTGAGCATTGTCTTATTGGGCCAAAGGAAGTCTCATTCACAATGACTTCTTTCCTCTCATCTACTTTGCAGGAACAAGAGGAGTGTTTTTCCCCTCTGTGGGTGGTGAGGAAGTAGTAGTTGAGTCGGATAGGGGTGTGCAAGAAACCGAAAAACCAAGGATCGGGATCAACCGATCCAAACCGATCGGTTTGGTTGGTTGCGGTTATTTTAAAAAAAATTATTTTTTCGGTTTAAAATAATAGAAAACCGCAACATTTGGTTCGGTTCACGGTTCAACAATTTTCAAAACCAGTAAAACCGAACCGAATATAATTAAAATAAAAAATAAAAAAAATCAAATCCATCTAATAAAGCCCCACACATTTTTTAAGAATCCCTCTTCCCAATCACTGATTTCTCTCTTCCCAACCACCTATTCCTCTCTCCATCATTTGTCTTTTCAACTTTATTTCTCTCTCTCTCAATCTTTTCATCTTCTTCTCATTCTCTCAAATCATCTTTTCATCTTCTTCTACCTCTCTCAAATCATCTTTTTATCTTTTATTCTTCTCTTCCCCTTCCTCTTCCTCGTTTCATTCTCCTTCTTTCTCTTCTACTTTTCACCATTTTTTCTCTCTTCCACTTGTTTTATCTCTCAAGCTCCATGGCTATTGCAACAAAAATATTTGAAGGTAGCAAAAGCTGTTGAATAGCTCATTATAGCCTATCATCCATCTCTTTTCTGTTTTGCTTCTCTTGCCGACAGCAACACAACCGACCATCTCCGGCGATTGTCTTCTTCTCCACCGTTGCTCGATCTGCGACCACGTACAAATTTTTTTATTTTTTTTGTTCCATTTGACACGGTTAAAAACCGAAACCGAACCGAATAAACCGAAATGAGTTGGTTCAGTTTTGAACCGTAACCGAGGAGTGCTTCGGTCTACTCGGTCTTACTCCTCAAAAAACCGAAGATTTCGGTTCGGTTTGTGGGTTCAGCCAAAATCGGACCGAACCGAACCGAACCGTGCACACCCCTAGAGTCGGACATAAGCATTAGCAGCCTGGAGCTCACCTCAGGGAGGAAGGCAGGTAAGCACCCTTGTATTGTCTCTCCTCCGGTAATTAACCTTGTTGGTTTCTTTAATTTTGTCGAAGGTGTTTCCCTCTTGAAAGACGACTTTGGGAGTGTTAGCCTTGACTGTCCGGCTGAATTAATTCGGTTTGCCCCTTTGCTTCGGGCAAGCGGATTGCGATTGAAGGAAATCCCTGCACAGGGAGGTTTTGAAATTCCAACATGAAAATTTTGTCTTGGAACACTTGTGGATTGGGTGACGGGTCAAAACGAATCAAAGGATAGCCCCGAATGTGGTTTTTATTCAGGAAACCAAATTGTTGAATGTCGACAATAAAGTAATTAAAGTTGTTTGGAGCTCAAAGGATATCGGTTGGGCTAATATTGATGCTTATGGGAGATCTGGCGGCTTGTTAATTATGTGGGATGAGACAAAGGTGCAGGTATTGGAGGTCTTGAAGAGAGGTTACTCCATTTCCGTAAGGGCTTGTTCCCTAAGCAGAAACTCCTTTTGGGTGTCCAACTTTTATGGGCCAAATCATTATCGAGAGAGAAGATTTTTATGGGATGAGTGGCGCTCACTTTACGGATATTGTAGCGGACCTTGGTGTTTAGGGGGTGACTTTAATATAACTAGATGGGTGCATGAGCGGTTGCCGCAAATAAGAGTAACCAAGGGGATGAAAAAGTTTAATCAGATCATAGCAGAGACAGAAGTGTTGGAGATTCCTCTCTCTAATGGGACCTTCACGTGGTCAAAGTCAAAAAGCGAGAGTTCTAGATCTCTCATTGACAGATTTTTCATTAATTCGGAGTGGGATGCTTTGTTTGAAAACACTAGAGCTAGTAGACAAGCCAGGATCTTTTCTAATCATTTTCCTTTGCTTTTGGACGCTGGAATTTTCCAATGGGGCCCTCCCCTTTTAGATTCTACAACTCGTGGTTAGAAGTGGGGGAATGGGTTAAGGTGATCGAAAAGTCGCTTCGAAGAGATACAACTTTTGGCTGGGTTGGCTTTGTGGTTGCCACGAAACTTCGAAATGTTAAGAATGTGTTGAAAAAGTGGCATGGTGACTTTGAAAAGCTTAAGAAGCAGAGGGAGATTGACCTTCTCGATGAAATAAAATGGCTTGATAGTAGGGCAGACAAGACCTCCCTTTCGTCTTTGGAGCTCTCAGCTAGGAATGCAACTTTGGGGGAGTTAGTTGATTTGTATATTAGAGATGAGCATGATTTGATGCAGAAATGCAAACTCAATTGGCTAAAGGAAGGAGATGAGAATACCTCGGTTTTTCATAGATTCTTGGCGGCAAAAAAAAGGAGGAGGCTTATTGTGGAAATGACTAGTTTGAATGGTAATAACCTTGTGTTGGCAAGGGACATTGAGAAGGAAATTGTTGATTTCTTCACTGCATTGTATTCACAAAGGATTGGAAATCGTTTTTTGCCCATGTCAGTGTCTTGGGAAAAGGTTTCTTCGGCACAAAATGTTTTACTAATCAGGCCTTTTTCTTCGGAGGAAATTTTAGGAGCTCTGAAGGGTTTGGGGAGAACTAAGGCACCAGGCCCTGATGGCTTACTGTGGAGTTTTACCTCAGATTCTGGGATTTTCTTAAAAATGATGTATTGAGATTTTTTGAGGAGTTCTATGTCAATGGACATCTAAATGCAGCTCAGAAGGAGACCTTCATTTGTTTGATTCAAAAAAAGGATGCGGCCAGAACAGTAAGGGATTTTCGCCCAATCAGTTTAATAACCTCCTTGTACAAATTGTTAGCAAAAGTGCTAGCAGAAAGGCTAAAGGCGGTTATGTCTTCCATCATCTCGGATACTCAAAGTGCTTTCATTCATGGTAGACAGATTTTAGACCCAATCTTGATTGCTAATGAAGTGGTTGAAGAGTACTGTGCTAGGGGGTGAAAAGGGTGGATATTAAAGATTGACATTGAAAAAGCTTTTGACTGTGTAGACTGGGATGTCCTTGAGGAAGTAATGAAACTAAAGGGCTTTAATGCAAAGTGGATTAAGTGGATATTAGGGTTTATCAAGTGCCCTACTTTTACTGTGTTTATAAATGGGAGCCCAAAAGGGAGGATAAGGGCGTCTAGAGGCATGAGGCAAGGGGATCCTCTTCCCCTTTCTCTTTCTGCTGGTCCCTGAGGTTTTATGTTTTTTAATTAAAAGTATGGTTGAGCAGGGGTTGATGGAAGGATTCGTGGTTGGTAAAGATCAGGTTCAAATTTCGATTTTGCAGTTTGTTGGCGACACTTAGTTATTCTGTAAATATGATGATAACATGATGGAAGAGTTGGTTAGCACAGTTGAGCTCTTTGAGTCTTGTTCAGGCTTAAAAATTAATTGGGCTAAGTCATCAGTGTCGGGGGTTAACATTGATAGAGTGGAAGAGCAACAGATGGCTGAGATGGTTGAGAAGTTGGGTTGTAAAGTGGGGGTTTTCCCCATTCTATATTTGGGATTGCCTCTAGGAAGGATATCCGAAGAAGTCGGGTTTTTGGCCGCCAATTGTGGATGGCTTTGGGAAGAAGGTGGATAGGTGGCGCAAGTTCAACCTATCCAGGAGAGGACGTATGAGCTTGTGCTCATCAGTTCTTTCGAGAATTATTTTTCAATATTTGAGATTCCGGCAGTGGTAAGCCTTGAATTGGAAAAGATCATTAGAAATTTCTTTTGGGAAGGAAGGAGTAGATCCAGAGTTAATCACTTGGTGAGGTGGGATTGCGTGAAGCAAGATAGATTGATGGGGGGCTTGGGAATTGGTGATCTACGAAGAAGAAATAAGGCTTTCTTAGCCAAGTGGGGTTGGAGATTTGGCAATGAATCTTCGGCCTTATGAAGGGTGGTGGCCAGTATACATGGAGTATCAAAAAATGGATGGTCCTCATTGGTTGGTAAGAGGAGGAGTTTGAGAAGTCCTTGGCTGAATATTGCCAAGCAGTGGCTGGAAGTACAATGCCTAACTCGATGTAAGCTTGAAAATGGTTGTCGGATTCGGATCTGGAGTGATGTTTGGTTGGGGGACCGGGGACTCTCCTTTGAAGCTTAGGTTTCCTTTGTTGTTTTGTATTTCAAACAACTCTGAAGGTTTTGTTGCGAAATTTTGGGATGTTCTAACCTCTTCATGGAGTTTCTCTTTCAGGAGGAATTTGAAGGATGAAGAATCGGTGGAATTGATTATGTTGTTGGGTTTGTTGAATGAAGTAAGACCATCAAATAAGGAAGATTGGAGGAAATGGAGCATTGAAGGCTCGGGTCTCTTTTCTATTAGCTCGCTGCTAGGCTTTTATGGAAAGGGGTCGGTTATGGACAAGGGACTTTGTCAAGCGCTTTGGTCTTCCGATTGCCCTCGAAGGGTTAATGTTTTGTTACGGATCCTGCTTAATGGTAAGGTGAATACTTTAGAAGTTCTCACGAGAAAGCAGCCTTTCGTTTTGTTGCAACCTTCCATCTGTGGACTTTGTTTGAAAGTTGAGGAAACCGTGATGCATATTTTCTTTTAGTGTGATTATGCAAGGTTTTGTTGGGGGAAGTTGTTCGACATTTTGGGGGTTAGTTGGGTGTTTGCTAATTCGATACCTCAGAATGTTTCACATTTGCTGATTGGTCCGGTGTTTAGCTCAAAGGCTAGGGTGTTGTGGATCTCTGGAGTCAAGGCTCTCCTCTCATAATTATGGCTTCAGTGGAATCAAAGATTGTTTGAAGATAAGAGTTTGGAATGGTCAAGGAGATGGGATGTGAGCATTCTAAAGGCCTCCTCTTGGAGCTCTCTTTTAAAGGAGTTTGCAGGATACTCCATCTCAGATTTGTGTTTTTCTTGGCACCCTTTTTTATTCTCCGCTTAATCTTGTTCTCTTTTTGTTCAGTTGTTGTTATGACTTCCTAAGTCTTTCGTTTGTTTTATTACCTTTTGTCTATATTGTTTTCTATTTCTTACTCTGTACTTTCATAATATCAATGAAATTACCCTTTGTTGCCTTGTTCAAAAAAAAAGATTGAAAGGATCTCTCGTCACAATGAGATAAGATTAAAGATTAAATCTGGCCAGAAGATGTAAAAGAGAACCGCTCATGATGTATAGCTCATTTAGGCCATGTTTGATAACATTTCCATTTCTTGTTTCTTGCTTTCTAAGAACTAGAAACAAGAATATGTTTGGTAACTATTTTTGTTTCTTGAAAAAAAAATCAAAAATTTCGATAACTATTTCTTGTTTCTTGTTTTTTTCCCTCATTTTTATTGTTTAAATATAATTTAGAATAAAATATAAAAAATAGATAACATGCATTAAAACATATAAAAAACAATTATCAAAAGTTTATATTATCGAATAAAAATAAGTCTCCATGGATGGAAAAAAAATCTCAATGAAAAATTAATAACAATAATAAAATTATTTTTATCCTTCAAATGTTGCCCAAATTTGATATGCAATGTTATCTCTCATTGATGTCATTCTCCTTAAGTGATGTCGATTAGATCCAATTAAATTATATTATTTTGTAAATATCATAGCTCTAAAACGTTAAAGTGAGGCTAAATGCATGTTTTAGTGAGCAAAATTTACATATTGAAAAATTATATATCGTTCCAAGTGTATTAAAAAACTAAAATAATAATATGTATATACATATATGTATATGCTAAGAAGCACGGACACTCTATTTTAGACAGAGTGACACGGACACGCTCCGAACACGTGTCAAATACACCAATTTACGTGTCCCTTTTATTATTATTAATTTTTTATTATTATTATTATTATTATTATTATTATTATTAATTTTGAACACGTTGTGGACACGCATTGGACACGTCAGGTAAATTTTTAACCAAAAAAAGGCCTAACACATTTATTTTTAGCCCAAAGTTAAAAGCTCTTTTAATTTTAAATTTTAAACACAAAAAAGACATTAAAAACATAAATAATAAAACTAAAAATTAAAAACTCTTCTACCACTTAGGAACAAAACATGTTTTCTATTATCTTTTTGTATATAAAACTGTTTTTCTTTTTTTTTTTTTTGTTGTATTTACTCTTATTTCATTTGAAAACTTTGTTTATTGAATGTTAGATAATGTGTTTTGTACCATTACTATGGTTAATTAACTTGACATTTTATGCTTTTTAGTGGATTAAGTTTAGTATTTTATGTTAAATGTACATATATCCTAAAATAATAATAAAAAAAGAATGTATCCCCAACGTGTTTGTGTCCTAGTTTTTTAGAAATTGACGTATCGTTGTGTCGTGTCGTGTCCGTGTCCCGTGTTCGTGCTTCTTAGGTTGAATCAATGGGTGATTATAGACCAATTAATCTCACTATGTGCATCTACAAAGTCATAGTCAGAGTTCTCTCTCATAGATTAAAGAAAGTCCTACCTTCCATGATTCCAAATTACCAATCAGCTTTTGTGGCAAATCAGTGAATCCTCAATGTCGCACTCATTACAAACGAGATCATTGATGAATGGCATCAAATGAAAAAGAAGGGGGTTGCCATCAAGTTAGCATTGAGAAGGTTTTTGGCATAGTTAACTGGGATTTTATCAATGAGACTCTCATGGCAAAAGGGTTTGGAAAATTATGGAGGAAATGGATCCGGAGTTGCATCTCTTCGGCAAATTATTCAATTATCATTAATGGTAAACCTAGAGGTAAATTTCAAGCTTCTAGAGGTCTTCGGCAAGGAGATCTTCTTTCTCCTTTCTCCCTTCTCCGTTCTTATTCATAATTGTGGTTGATTGCTTAAGCAAGATGCTTTTGAGGGCAGAACAAACAGACCTCATAATAGGTTTCCAGGTGGGCTCAACCCTCGATCCTTAATCCTTATCCATTACCCATTTTGTTCTCCTCTCCTGATGAAGCCCTCCTTGGTAATCTCTTTCAAACTATCCAGGCTTTTGAGGAAGCTTCTGGTTTAAAGATTAACCCCAACCATCCGAAACCCAAGCTTCCTTTTTAGTGGACAGCAAGAATAACGCTGGAAATTCAACCTTTAAGGCCTTTTCCCCCAACCACTAATCCTCCCAAAACTTTATTCTTCTGTCGTTTCCCAACTGGAAAGTAGCCAGGGACTCGACTCTAGCCCGATTTTTCATAATACTCAACCAAGGGCTACGCAAGGAGCTCTTTTTATTCTTAAGAGAATTCTATCCCCCGGAGCAACTCCATGTATGCTATTAACCACTTTCTGCCAAAAAGAAGAGAGGTGCTATCCACCATAAATCGCCACCCCCATTTAGCCAACATTGCTTCGTTTTTTAGCTTTAAACCTCCTAAACCCAGACCACCTCTACTCACCGGCTTGGTAGTAGACTTCCACCTTACAAGATGAGATACTTTCCCCCATCCTTCCCTTTCCAGAAAAAGTCTCTAATAAGCCTCCCTAAGCCCTTAGGTACAGAACTTGGCATCTCAAACAGGCCAAAATAGTACATTGGCATGTTTGAAAGAACCGATGAACATAGTCATCCTCCCACCTCTAGAAAGATTAAACCGCTTCCATCTTTCTATCCTCATAGTGATTTTGTCCACCACCGACTGCCAAAAAGAAGCACATTTAGGGTGACCCCCCAATGGCAGACCAAGATAAATAAAAGGCAAGCCAACCGAAGCACAACCAAGGGACCCTGCAGCCTCCATCACCTTCTGATCCTCAATATTTATGCCACATAGTGAGGACTTAGACCAATTGATCTTCAACCCATAACAGTTTTCAAACAAACGAATAGTCTGAATCAAGTTGCCCCAAAAAACCTCATCATCCTTGCAAAAAATGAGGGTGTCATTTGCAAACTGCAAAATAGAAACATGTATTGCATCCTTCCCCACAACCCAGCCTTCATATAGCCCTTGTGCATGCAGATTTCTTATCATCTCAGTTAGCACCTCTGCCACTAGCAAAAAGAGAAAAGGAGACAATGAATCCCCTTGTCTTAGTCTACTAGAGGCCACAATTCAACCTTTAGAGCAACCATTAATAATAACTGAAAACTTGGGGTCCTTGACACACCCCATGATCCAGGAGATCCACTTTCTGCTGAAATTCTGGAGCCCTAATACTTCTTCCAAAAAATTCCAGTCAACCCAATCAAATGCTTTCTCAAAATCTAGCTTAAGTAGTCACCCCCTTCTTCATGTCACTCTATACTCCTCAACCACTTCATTTGCAACTAAGATAGGATCAAGAATCTGCCTTCCATGGACGAAAGCACTCTGTAATTCCGAGATAACGGATGGTAGTACTCTTTTTAGTCTCTCTGCCAACACCTTAGCCAGAAGCTTGTAAGTCGAGTTGACCAAGTTGATGGGCCTGAAATCCTTAACCATTTGAAGGGATGCTTTTTTTGGAATTAGGCAAATAAAGTTTTCTCTAAGTGTCGCATTAATATGTCCATTACCATGGAACTCCACAAAAAATCGCATAAGGTCC